>JAODLC010000045.1:13903950-13925538 GCA_026781145.1 Hippopotamyrus pictus
AACGGGAATTAGGCAATTGTTTCGCAGGTGGGTGTTTTTACATCGCAAACTGCGATGCGATACCGGCTATTTCGAACACTGAAGCAGAGCATATTAGCCGAGTCTTAGCAATGTGGCTCCCCTCTGTAATGAGTATTTAAGCAGAACATATAAGCCGAGCCTTTGCGATGTGGCTCCCTTCTGTAATGATTATTTAAGCAAAGTATATAAGCAGAGTCTTAGCGATGTGGCTCCCCTCTATAATGAGTATTTAAGCAAAGTATTTAAGCAGAGTCTTAGCGATGTGGCTCCCCTTTATAATGAGTATTTAAGCAGAGCATATAAGCCGAGTCTTAGCGATGCGGCTTCCCTCTTTAATGAGCCGAGTCTTAGCGATGCGGCTCCCCTCTGTAATGAGTATTTAAGCAGAACATATAAGCCGAGCCTTTGCGATGTGGCTCCCCTCTTTAATGAGTATTTAAGCAAAGTATTTAAGCAGAGTCTTAGCGATGTGGCTCCCCTCTGTAATGAGTATTTAAACAGAGCATATAAGCCGAGTCTTAGCGATACGGCTCCCCTCTTTAATGAGTATTTAAGCAGAGAATATAAGCCGGGTCTTAGCGATGTGGCTCCCCTCTTTAATGAGTATTTAAGCAGAGTATATAAGCAGAATCTTAGTGATGTGGCTCCCCTCTGAAATAGTATTTTTTTCCATCATTTTTCCAACCCTGCGGTGCTCCATCTGGTCAGCCGTCAAACCATGCTGTCCAGGAGGAAGAAGAGGTAAAGCCCGGGGGTGGGGGTAGGGGGTCTCGGAACAAACGCCTTTCTCAGCCTAATTGAAATCTGTGCAGGTCCAAGGTCACGTTCGTAGTTCCCTGCTGTTCTCCATTTTGGTGAGTCGATAAAGTTGAGTCATCCATCACTTTACCTCTTTTTAAAGGTCATAATGTGTAGATGGCTCGTTTAAGATGAGTGGTTACCGAGAATGGAGCGATTACATTTTCAGTGCATTTGCATTTGGTCGGTAAGTGCCGTTTTGCGTAATTTTTCGGAGACTGAACATGCAGCGGTTTTGTGGGCCGTTACTGTACCCTGGCGAGGCTGCTCCTCGCCTCCTTCCCTCCGTAGATACTGGCTTTCCATGTTTTATCAGCCATCCCCCATGCAGACTGAGGGCACAGAGAGAAGGTGCAGCTCACCCAGGCCTTGGCTGTCACATCCCCGCTGAGAGAGCCCCGGCTTTGAGGGGAGAGATCTCCCTCTCGACCGCCCCCGCTCTCGGAGTTAAGGCTGTGCTGATTGCTGGTAAAATCAGCATGCTGCTGCGACACAGGTGGGTGGCGCCCCCCCCGCCAGCAGTGCAGAAGGGAGCGTGTCCGTGCCAAAGCGGGCCGCGTCGGAGGACTCCGCGACTCTGCCCCTTCAGCCTGTCAGCTTGTCAGAGCGACACTTCCGCATTGGAGATAGCCCCACGCCACCTCAGACTGTCAGTCTGCCTTCCCCCTTCCTGTGCCGGTGACACTTAGGTCAAGCGCAGGCCGTCTCGCAGCAGAACCAGGTCTGCTTGTGTCGGGGGCTGATGATCGGCGAGCATGCTCCTCTGTCTGTGACACTTGGTCAAGAGCTGATGTCTAAAGCACGTCATTTTCCAGATTTTCTTTTCCAGTTTTTTTATACCACAGTATGGGTGGGTCCTGGATTTAGGGACATTCTTCCGTCTAGATGTCAGAACAGATGTGGCCCACCCTCCCGCGTGGACAGCACTATAAATAGCGCGGCCTCCTTGGTGGGGTGGAGCACGAGGGGGGCTCTTACCCTGTGACCAAATGAAGAGGATCCCCCGGGCCAGGTGGATGCGTCAGCCACAAGGGGCCATGCTGAATGTTAAGTGTATGTATTGATCAGAGCCCATTTAATTGGACGCCAAAGCGGCCCTGGAACATACTCTTCACCCCATTACCACATTTTTAATTAACCATTTTAAACAGTTGGGATGTAATGAGCGTTTCCTCCTTCATCACAAATATTCCCCCCCACCCACCATTTTAAAAACATCTTTTAATGATCTTTGAAAAAAGAGAGCAGCCCTGTGTCTCTGATCATTAAAATCTCCCCTCTCTGGTGGCAATTTGCATCTCAGTGGGTCACTGGGAGTGTTTTGACCTTATTATGGAGATGGAGCGCTGATGAAAGAAAATGAGGAAGTGAGGACTTAGTCGGGAAAATATAAAGGTGTAGCACAGCCATGATGGTGAGTAGGCGGGTGCTATCCCAGGCAGGGACTCGGGCTGCCGGGGCATGACCTTCGCTCCCCTGGGCATAACGCCGTGAGAAGGGTCCTCATTTGAATTACCTGCCTCTCTCAAAGAGACACGTGCTGAGAGGTGGCGGAGAAAAGGAAAGACCCTTTTAGTGGAGACATTAAGAAGAGGAAGTGAAGCTCTTCCCTGACCTCCTCCCCCCACCACCTTTTTCCAGGATCTCTTAAATAAGCAGTTCAGCCTCAGACAGCCCTCCCTGCCAAGATCTGCTGGGCCCACGATCACAGATCTGAAGGCAGGGAGACGGACGGAAGGAGATAGACACTATAGGCGGAGGCTGGTTTAACTCCTCCATAAGGATCATGGTGCTGTTTACCTCTAAGCTGAAACATTAATGCTGCTGATCGACAGAGACTAGCTGGAGTTTTCTAAGCACTTTATTCAAATTAGTACAAGCGTGTGGCGAGGATCGGAGCGTTATCTTGTCATTAATGAGAGACTTCAGGAGAGTGCATGTCCTGAACAGAAAAGGCTCATGAAGTCAGGATGCTGTAAGAACCTGAAGGGTCCTGTTAAGTGTGGATGCTGCACTGGGCCTGCTGGAATATTTCTCCTAATGCTGTGTTTGACCCCCAAGGTGTGGTGTTAGGATGGAAATCACTCTTCTGCCCCCGGAAATAAAGCATCGCTTAGACATGGACGGTCACTTGCAGCTAGAAGGCAGCACAGGGAGAAATATTCAATCAGGCCCTGCACTTGGGTTTTCTCTGCAACATAGCTGTGAATTGAATGTCTAGGGCATTGTCTTATCCACATGAGAGGTTATTTTATCTGAACTTGGGACTTACCTTTTTTCCGTAAACAGAGGCAACAGATTCACAGACAGCCCTGCTTTGCTGACGAAGACTGACAGGCTTGGTGACGTGAGACGAACGCCTCCTGCCTCCGAGAGCCGCGATGGGGGTGGGGGCTGTCGGGGGGCTGTGTCAGGCACGCGTGTCGCAGTATTTGCCCGGGAGGCTGGACCTTCCCGATGTAGCCGAAAGAGCTCGGCGCTGATGTCACGCAGCAGATGGGTGACATTATGTAAAGCGCTTGGCAGCGGCACAGCGTTGCGCTGCTCTGACAGGAAGCGAGCGGGCAGGCAGAGAGGGCGACTTCCTCCTCCCGAAGCGGCGATCGGGGGCCACGGGGCAGCGGGAGCTTCCGGCAGGGAGGGCCGGCGAGCGTTTCCCAGCCTGCTGTCGGGGTCTTCTTCACCGGGAACTTTTCCGTTTTTTATCCCTAGTATCACGTGAGTCTCCAGGCCCCTCTTTTGCATGTCACGTGATGTGAAATGAAATAAGGGTAGCCGACTGCGCTCTCTTCATTTCTGTTTCCAAGTTCCAAGTTTCCCCCTACATCCCTGAAATCTAAGAACGACAGTTAGGGGTGCACAAATAATGCCACCCCACCCCCACCCTGTCAGTTTCTGCCTTTAACCGGACATGCGCTCGGGCTGGCTGGGCCGCTCCTGAACCCACAAACACCCCCTGCTGCTGAGTGTGGTCACCATGACGACAATGTTAAGATCCATGCTGGCGCCACATCAATTTGACACATAGGGAGCGCTGTTGCTGGTCACATGACAGTGAGAATAGTGGGGAATCCTTTAATATCACATTCCCCCCGGGGGTCCTTTATTGCCACAGTGACCCCTCTCTCAGATGTAAAAGGTGGGTGAGATGCTCATTGAGGGGCTTCTGTTGTCGAGGTCTTATCAATTATTCAGGGATAGCCATTCCGTGGACCTGAAGTGGACATGTAATTTAAGCACCGTCCTATTCTCTGTTACGGGCCTGTGCCATCGATGTTGGCATTTAAGCTGCTTTTAAATGTATATTTAATGGTTTTGGAAGGATCGCTCTTCATAAGCACTGTGCTTTCTGCTGTCAGTTAGTAGGGTTTAATCAACGGCGCGGACTGCGTTCAGTCAGCGTTTGTGGCTTTTTGTCTTGTGCTGGGTATCACAGCTGACATTCCGGGCTTACAGGACGGTGCGGCTTCTCATGGGCCTCCCTGTGCAGCAGCTGCCTGTGATACGGCGAAGATTAATCAGATCTCCCCTCCTAGCCGTCGTCCACAGGTCGGGTTGTTGTGATGCACGCTCGCCCTAATAACTGGCCTGTCTCTTCTCCCTCAGCCGTGGACATGCGCTCCTGTGTCGAGCTAACAGCGGGAAACCGCACACTGAAAGTGTCCATCACTGATGATTGAAGCAGGAATGCAGTTGTTTTATGTTGTTTCCCGGTCTGTGGTGATCCGACCTGTCAGCTTTTTTTTTTTTTACTGCCAGGGTTTTCCTTCTCCGTTGTCTCTGCCCTGAATGATGTATGTGCTCTTGAACAATCTTGAGGTTTTTTGCAGGCTCTGAAAAGCCACTCACCTCCCCACCCCAGTGGCATTTCTGTCAAAAAAAAGGAGTACCCCGCACTCAGTCCCTCCATTGGGTGTTAGTCAAGTGTGCTGAGAACGCAGGTCGGCTTGTCTTCCGCGGGGACGGATCCACGGTCATCTACATCCCATCGCCCTGCATTAATGTCTCCTGTCGCCTAGGCAACCGTGTGGCTGTGGGCGGGGCCGAACTCACGGTGTCTTCCCCCGATCCCCCGAGCGTGTCGTGTCGCTCCACAGGACACGTGGCATGAAATGAAGCGCGTGGCTGGTAGAGTGCACATCGTGGGAGGCGTGTGCTAGCGTTTGGGGGGGGGGGGCATGATGGGATTAACCAGCCGGATCAAAGTGAGAGAAAACGGGGAAGGAAAACAGAGGAGATTATGTCTGCGAGAATTTTCATAGCGTGGCTTAAATGGAGCCGTGAATTGACAGGCAGCTGAATTTTCCACGTTCTTGATCATTCCAGCTGAGCTTCCAGCACAAAGTGGGCATCCTGTACTGCAAGGCGGGCCAGAGCACCGAGGAGGAGATGTACAACAACGAGAGCGCCGGGCCTGGCTTTGACGAGTTCCTGGACCTGCTCGGCCAGAGGGTGCGGCTGAAGGGCTTCACCAAGTACAGAGCGCAGCTGGACAATAAGAGTGAGAATCGCACACACCGAACACACACACACACAAAAACACACGCAAGGCATCACCATGGACACCTTAAAGGCACACAAAACCACATGCAAGCCCTTCATCACTAAACTTTGTGGTACATGTGCGTTTGTTTTGTTTTGGTTAGGCAAGGTCCAGTTTAGTAGACACATCGCCATCAATCATCTCTCTCCTCCTTGCTGGATCCATCAGAATGGGCTTCTGTCTCTCACCTTATTCCATCATCTGCATGACGTTACGCTCAGACAGTTCTTCAGCGGAGTTACGCATACCTTAATAGTCCTCAGTAGCTGTCCTGTCAGGACAGCATCTCTCTGAAACTCCGTGTGACTGACACGTGTCTCTGCCTTGCAGCGGACTCCACCGGGACACACTCCCTGTACACCACCTACAAAGATTACGAGCTGATGTTTCACGTGTCCACCATGCTCCCCTACACCCCCAACAACAGGCAGCAGGTGCGTGCTAGTGGTGGTGGGGGTTGTGGGGGGGGTCACGGCTAGTTACCAACGATACAGATGGAGCAGTCTGAAGCTGAACACTCCTTTTTGTTCTACCTGTCGGGGACAATTAAGGCAGTAACTGATGGTGCCTGACAGATGCTTTCATCCAAAGCTACTTACATGGTTTGCAGTTTTATATGTATACACAATTATGTACAATTATGCAGCTAGCTATTTGCCCTAGAGCAGTTAGGTGTAAATGTAGCCCTCTGTTATTTTACTTAATGTTTTTAATAACAGCTGTGCAGCTATAAATAGTCACATGAGAAGAATACTCCTTTAGTCACGGAGCCGTGACCTTCCCAGTCCAGCCAGTGCAGTGCCCACGTATCATGCTGCCCAGTTACATTGCTATGGCAACAGTGCGTGGCACAGCCTTTGGTGAAAGATGACCCTGGGAGACAGTGAAGGAAGGTGACCTGTGTGGCACAACAAGAGGATTCTGGGCCATTGCGTTGCATTCTGGGTGATGCTGTGATCAGGAAGTGGGGTCCCTCTCCTGAAAAAGCCTACCCCCCTTCTCAGGCTCAGAGAGGCCAATGTTCTTGACGTATCACTCTGTTGAGGGCTGAGGAGAACAGCGAGCGGCCAGGTAGAGCCATCGTTTGCCCAGGGTTGAACTCTGGTGTATGAGCATGTTAATCCTGGCTGCGGGGAAACATCAATGATGTAGTGATGGTGTCAGCAGAGCGGATTGTGAGACGGGCCTCTCCATCACGGAGCTCAATTGGCAGGATTACTGGCTTCTCCCTTCAATTCCGGCCCCCTGCTCACCTTTGATTGCCCTGGATTAGTGGAAATCTCACAGAGGAGCTAGAGAACAGAGGTTCACCCTCTCATATCTTCATCCTGTCCGTACATCCCTGGCTCCCGTTTGTTTACTAGCTTTGTTGCCGGATTAAGGATGTTTTGGCAAGTTCCACCATCAGCACAGAGACTTCAATGCGTGTTTTTGATCTGTTATTGGTAGATATCTGTTTTTTACCACATGGCTTTTATTAATTCTCCAAGCATTTTTTTAGGAATTTATGCAACTGGTTAATCTGATCTGAAAGGTGTTTGCCACCTCGGTGTGTATCATGAGGAAGTCCCCATGGTCCCCAAGATTTGACAGGGCTTCCCTAGTTAAACCATGTCGGGTATCCCAAAATGCTCTCGGTCAGCGTGGCTATGACTCTGTGTTGTGTTCTTGTGGGACCCCAGCATTATGGTCTTTATAATTAGGTGTTTACTAATTAAGGAAGGGATCTTTCACTAGGTCCATGATGATCACTTTGAATGTTTTACAGGCCTTCGGAAGCACTGTTCATGCACTAAAGTCAAGCCCTCTAAACCTTATTGGGCTCTTTATTGAACCTAAATGTCTCAGGGGGCCTGCAGATTCCCGTGGTCAAGGCTTCCTTACGTAGCTGAGAAAACACTAGGATTAGTCTCAGACTCTGTAAAAATGATCATGTGAATGACCATGTGACTGACTATGTAACTGACTGAGAGAATGACCGGGATGGCTGTTGGAGCCTGCTTAAAGGCACATGCTCCAATCCCATGAGGCCATGCTCTCAGCACACAGCTTAAGCAGGACCATAGCGAGAATTTCACCCCAGTGGCGTGGCTCCATTTCACCCACCGCTCTTCCTCCTCCTCCCTATCTCCCTGCAGCTCTTGCGGAAACGGCACATAGGCAACGACATTGTCACCATCGTTTTCCAAGAGCCCGGCGCCCTGCCCTTCACCCCAAAAAACATCCGCTCCCATTTCCAGCACGTGTTCGTCATCGTCAAGGTGCACAACCCTTGCACCGAGAACGTGTGCTACAGGTAGGTGGAGAGTGGCTTCAGCTTCTGGCTGCGCAATGCTAAGATGTCTCATCAAGGTAGGAGGGGGGGTGTCTGAGGTGTGAAGACTCGCACCCAGCAGGTGGGATCCATTCAACCCACCCAGTTACTCAAGGGCTTAATTCAGCCCAGAGAGTCTTTCCGTTCTTTAGCATTACAGCGTTAATCCCGCTTATGATTTAAGGGAGCACCTTTGATTTTTCACAGCTGTGCCCCTATGCATGTTTCCCTTCCTGGAGGTTTAAAAGGAGGCTTGTGACTTTCATGACTGCTCAGGTTTCATCTAATTCTCACTATCCAATTCCCCAAGTTAAAATTAACGAGTCGTTCATTACAGGCTGCTTCTTTCATGGTTTAGTGTGACCTCTATGCGGAAGTTAAGTACCAGAAAGCCGTAGGGAATCAGTTCTTCTTAATTACTGTATGCTGTGGCATTTAAACTCCCACATTTCCAAATCATGTACAGGAGATGAAGGATCTCGCTTTGTTATAGCTGAATGAGGATGGCAGACTGAGAGGGTGGTTCCTTATTCGTATTTATATCATACACCACGTCCGCCGGCCCACCCGTTTTATCAGAGCTGCGACCGATTTGCTCGGATGACTCTCTGTCCCCCCCCCCACAGTGTGGCCGTTTCCCGATCAAAAGATGTGCCCCCCTTCGGCCCTCCCATCCCTAAGGGCGTGACTTTCCCCAAGTCCGCTGTGTTCAGAGACTTCCTGCTGGCCAAGGTGATCAACGGCGAGAACGCCGCCCACAAGTCGGAGAAATTCCGCGCCATGGCGACACGCACTCGCCAGGAGTACCTCAAGGACCTGGCGGAAAACTTTGCCAGCGCCACCGCTGTGGACTCGGCCGTCAAGTTCAGCTTCATCACGCTGGGCGCCAAGCGGAAGGAGCGGGCGAAGCCACGCAAGGACGCCCACCTACAAAGTGCCGGCGCTGTGACGTGGAGCGTCGTGGCACGCGACTTCGGCCAGGCGACCGACATCGAGTGCCTGCTTGGCGTGTCCAATGAGTTCATCGTGCTCGTCGAGGAGGAGACTAAGGATGTGATCTTCAACTGCTCGTGCCGGGACGTCATCGGCTGGACTTCGGGAGTCATGAGCATCAAGATGTTCTATGAGCGTGGGGAGTGCATCCTGTTCTCCGCCCAGGACGGCTGCGAGGAGGATGTCCGGGAGATGGTCCAGAGGCTGGAGGTAGGCCCCAGGGTGCACGCGGTGGCCGTTTCGGTCCGCACCAGTGTTCATCACCTGCTGTTTTTTGGATAGTCTCACGCAAACCAAGATTTAATCCAAAGACTCCTGGGTTGTAGAATATCATTGTATTCTTTGGCGGTTTTGTTAACATCTCTGTTAAAGTCGTTGTTATTTATAACATGCTTTTACAAAAGGAGCCAACCTCCTTCTGGGGAAAATGATTTTGAACACATCAGTGTCCACTTCTTGGAAGGGGATACGGTTACTCTCATACTAAGACAGATTTTTGTCTTAGCTTGAAAAATGCACTTTGCGTCTGATAAAGAGGGGGGGGTGGGGTTTATGGAGTGAACCCAAGATGGGGCTGTGAACTACGCTTGTGCTCTCCAGCATATCACAGTTCAACAGCTGGTCCATGGTGGTATTTATCTGGTGTAAGGTTTCACCTGTTATGCCTGTGATTCCCTTGATTCCCCTAGGGTTAGCTAACTTTTCACTGTACTTGCTGGGTCGTGGTTATAACTGCCCTCATATACCATCCTTAAATAATTAAAGGGTTACTGAGTTACCGCTGGACATGTGCTCTCTCCAAACTTGCCTGGTACTGACTCCTTCTACAGAAGCTATTCCGCTTAATGTGGGAAACCTGGCCTGCTTTTTTTCTTAATGGGGTCAGATTTTGCTGTTTTGTTACAGTATTTATTTATGAGGGGAATAATATAACACAATACCAAAGTCTTTGTGATGAGATATTCCAATTAAAGCACCTGTAACCTGCTTGGGGTGTTATCAAAGAGAAATGCAACATAAATTCTAATACACATCATTTATAACATGATGAGTGTTGCGTCTGATACAACATCCACATTAAAGGCCGTCCTTTAATTTAATCCAACTCACTCGGGCTGTGCTGCTCTTGGACACTGGGGACCTTCTGGAAATTCATGACTGGATATTTAGCTCCATCATTCTTAAGGCCCCTATTTCTACCGAATTTTTCTTTCAAAGATGGATGAAACTATTGAGCATCAGCGGGGTCATGTTTTCCAAACTCCCAATTATTTCTTTTGAACCGGAGGCTGTTTTGGTGATTGTTTATTTTGGATCGCTCCATTATTGATTGATGAAGATTCTTTTACTCTCATGTGCTCGTTTTTATTTTGCTGTGAAACGGCAAAGTAAGTTATCATTATGTTAAGCTTTTGCCGGATTGGTCACCCTTAAACTTTAATGTAAACTTTAATGTCCTGAGTGACGGTGCCATCACAACCTTTAGGTCTTTCCTAAGACCAGGTCTTTCTTTTCTGCTCCTGCAACTTGCCCTCCCTCCAGTTTCCTTTCATTTCTCCTCCACCACGTTTAGCTTTGCACCAAATTTTTGTCAGTGCATCTGTCCCTGGAAAAACGGCACAGAGCATGCCACAGTTCCAATTGTTAGTGATGGCCCAATGACGCTTCATGAACCATTTGCTGTATTTTATGAACCCACTAGATGGTGCTCTTGAGTTACTGTGGGCCATGCTTTAAGCCATTTTATGAACAGAGAGCACCATCTAGTGGGGTCAGAAAATACAGCAAATGGTTCATGAAGCCTCATTAGGCCATCACTAATAATCGAAGCTTAGTAATCTAGTTGCCTCTCCAGTTTCCTGTGAGATCTAGTCGAAGGCGACGCCCCTTCAAAGAAGGTACACCTGATTGGAGGTAAGGTGGGTGGCTGTGAGGACGCAGGAGGGACTGGTGCCCTTCAGTCACACAGGGTAGCACAGAAGCCGGTGCATGCCGGCCCGGTCCAAACTGAGCGAGTAAGTGGGCATGTGGTGACATGAAATTCCCAGGCTGTCCGCAGCCTGCCGCGAGCGAGCGTGAGGACTGGTAGGCCAGCTGGTCGTGATGGAGGAGGAAACTCAGACGGACGGGACTGGCTGTCCTCTGTCATCTGCCCCCCTCTCAGGGCCCCATCCACGCTGCTTCCCAGGGACAGGGCCCCTTCTTAGCACTCCAGAGCCGATACTCCCCGAAGGGGGGCCCGTGGTGACAGACAGGGGTTCTCTCAGGACAAACAGCTCGCCTGCCAGCTGAGGATCATGTGTCCCAGCCACCCCCCCCAATGAGCCTACACCTTTACATAATTTCATGGGTCTGCAGTACGTCGTCAGTATTCATCAGCCTTTCACCCCTCCGAGCAAGAAAAATGAAGGTCACAGCCAAAAAGCGCTAGTTTTCCTGACAGCCCTTAAACTTTTGGCTTAGAAAACAAAGCGCTATATTCCCCCAAGTCTTCTGTATGTTTACTTAAGTGAATAAACCCCCTGTGCTCCTGTAGTGCACCCATCTGTAGTGTGATGTCTCTGATGTCTGCTGCATGCCCAGAGGCTGTGTTAGTATGTTTTTACGTCCTACCAGCTAGCGTTTGAGTCTACCTAGTGATGGAAGCCTCATTGTTTTCAGGCAAGCATGGTGAAAGATGGAGAGCATTTACGTTACTTTTACGTTTTTTTTATTATCAGGTGCTTTTGTCCAAAGCGAGATGTGTATAAATATAAATGAGGTAGATTATAAGCATCATGCATTATAGGCATACAGCTGTTAAGGGGCCAGCTAGGCATAAGTGCAGCTTGGCTGAGCTCCCAACAGATGACTAAGATAGCATCAGAGCTACAGTGCTTTATAATGAGAAAAGCTATTCTAATTGAAACGCCATGTAGACTGAGGAGTGACAAGGAGGCACTCTGCCTTTTCCCCAACAGCACGTTCCACAGCCGGCCCCGTCAGAGCTGCCGCTTGGGGTCAGGCCCGGCCCCTTCCTGCTCCCTGGGCTGGCTTCCTGTCCCCATTTGTGTCAGTCTGCACTCGCCGCCAGATCCATCACTGGATTTCTAATCGGCATGGGTTCTCCTCCAGCCCTGATTATCTGAGTAGCTCTCAGATTCATTCACTTGTTTGATTACATCATGCCCCTGATTTAAAGTATTAGCTTGAGGCTGGAGCTCACATTCTGTTGAGGAAGACAAATATATTCGGAACTTGTCCTTGTTTACCCTTGAATTTATGAATTTTAGCTGCCTGAGTCACATATTGTTGTGCAGGCTGGACTGTTTCGACACACTTGTCCCCTGTGGGGGGAGAATCTGTTCGTAAACGCGGGAGAGGGCGGCAAGGACGTAAGCACTGCTCCAGTCCCGCGTGAGACCAGGCCCTTGTGTGAGCAGCAGGCCGGACACAGGCAGCCGGCTGGTCCCGTCACTCGCAGCGTGCTTCCATCAATGAGGGCAGTCACGGTGCGCTCGGCTCAGGTTAGCCTGCGCTACCGTGGAGCACTAGGCTAGGAAGCTAATTTGCCTGTTTAATGACAGCATATGCCTAGTCATACCTATGTCGTCAACAAGTGTCTCCAATAGCTTCACTAGCTTGTTCCAAAATAGCCACAGCTTAATTCTGGACACTATGTATACGATGCTGGATGTACAGGGTCCGGTCCACTGGTGAAATGTAGAATTTACAGAGGCAGAAGCCTGCATTTTTGGCGCCTGCCCATATACCAGCTCTGTGCTTTGTTGGCACTGCCTACCAAACCTGATTTCGCTGCCAAAGATACGCAAAATTAGACACTAGAGCACATGTTACGAACCGTAAACACAATATCGCACGCAAAAAAAAAACAGCCAATGTCTGTTCCTCTGCCTCCCCCGCTTTTAGCTAGCTTGTACCCCCCCCCCCAGGATAGCCTTACAGTGTTTTCCATCTTTACTGTCATATATTTTGCAGTAATAGTTTAGGCTGAATGCCTCACAGAGCTCCTAGCAGGATTACATGTGGAGTGTTCCTCGTGCTCTGGCCTGTTTCAGGGGCCCAGCATACTTGGCATGTACCGGATCCCATCCAGGATTTATCTCTGCCTGGGCCGCCACTTGTCGCCCTGCCATCCGGGTCAGCTCCTAGCAGTCAGCTAACCCCGGCCACCTTGCTCCAATAGACGATCGCTCCTCCTCAGATTCAGTGGCGCAGGAGTTCCACCATGCTACAGTGGAAGACTGACTTTGAGTTAATCACAAGCGACTATGGCTCCATCTTACCGAACCATCATTCTCACTTTGCCGGAGGCTGCGTTCAGGCTCGTACTCTGTCAGACATGAAGGCAATAATGCAGCGCCATTTTAATGGTGTATTAGAACTCGAGTATTTAAAGAATCCTTGTCAGAAAAGCATGTTTCTAAAAATAGTGAATAATTATTAGCGAAAGACAGTTGACAATATAAACATCTGGTACCCTGCATGGGGTACAAAAGGGTTCATGGGAAAAAGGCCCAGAATGTTTGCACGCAGTCAGCGGTACCGCATGCACGTATGGGTCGGCATCGCTCGCTTCCTTCTGAGAACGCCTCGTCCCTTCCTCCCATTCTTTCAGCCAGACCTGCATTTCCGGCTTGTATCCGTCCCCTTACATCCTTGTTGCCGGCATTAGCTAACCAGCAATCTAGGCACCCGTGACGGAGCCCACAAGAAGTATGGTGTTAAGTTCAGCATTATGCGAGCTGGGTAGCCTGTTTGATGGTTGCTTAAAGCTGGTTCCATCAAAGATCAGCGGTTTGAACCCAAAAGAAAACAAACTAGACCAACCTCCACATTAATCCAAAAGTGTAAGGTACCTATAATTCTGTGCACTATGTGGCATGTAGAAATTAGCTGGTAAACTGTTACTTGTGTCTAGTTAGTGATCTCAGATAGGGACTGGTGTTTTAGTATGCCATTTTGCTCTACTGCTGCTTGTGCACAGAATGTGGTGTCAGCGTGGCTGGACACATGTTTGTAAGTCCCCCAAACTGCATCTGATGCATCTTGCCAGCCCCCATCTGGGATGGCATATATAAAACTGGCAACTGGGCAGTAATTCGGTATCGACTTCTGTTGTCAGTTTCAGTACATCAAGACAAAGGCAGAGTGCGAAAGGCCTCTGACATGCACTGTAAAGCTATTGGTGCCCATGTGTAGGACATTGACTGAGTTCTTACATAAGACCGCTATGTATAACCAGCATGGTGCCCCACAATTTAGCACTGTGCTTCACACCTGTGGGGTCGTGGCTTTAAATCTCAGCCTTGTTGTTTGGGGAATTTGCCTGTTGTTCTTGTGTTTCCTCCTGCAAGGACAAAACCATGATTAGGCAAATTTGTGTGTGGGGGTGTGTGTGTGTGTGTGTGTGTGTGTGTGTGTGTGTGTGTGTGCACACGCTGGAATCCCATCCAAGGTGTCCCATATCTTGTCTCCAGGGCCTTTTGGGATGGACTCTGCATTCACCATGGCCCTGTGCAGGATCAAGGGTCGTGCAAAATAGATGGATGTATATATAAGCCAGTCAGTAACTTCATTTCATTTTTACATTATTATCCAGAGGTGAATCAAAGGAACCGCAACTGTGAAGTAGTGCCACCTTCCAGCTTCTCATGGTTTCTGAAATGCTGTGCTCATACTGTAAGCGCTCAGTCCGCCTGGCCACCTTGCTGTCAGTCCAGCCAGAGCCCGCGTGAGATCTGACTCATCGCGGTGCGGTGCCCACTTCTCGGGGTCATGCAGAGTAACGGCTCAGCATCTAGGTGTGTTTTGTGGACGGGGAATTTAGAGTTCCGATGTGAAGCAGGTCTCTGCTGTGTCGTGGAAAACAGTGGCCTGTGGTCCCTCAGTTTGCAGCTTTTAGGATGGTGTACATATATATATATATATATATATATATATATATATATATTCCAATAAAAATATACATTATATGTAGTTTGTGATTGTGTGTGTGTGTGTGTGTGTGTGTGTGTGTGTGTGTGGGGTCATGTTTATATTATTACATTGTGGGGGGAGGACCAGATGTCCTCACAATGTGATAAGAACCTGTTATTTTGATGTTGTTTGACCATAATTTCATAAAATTTCATAATTTTGATCAAGGTGGCACCATGGTCTCATACCTCCAGTGTCGGGGGTTTGGTGACCTCATCACCCTGTGTGCGTGTGTGTGTGTGTGTGTGTGTGTTGATGTCCCCCACAATGTGATAAAAAACCTGTCACTTTGATGTCGTGGAGAGAACATTTCTCAGGTCCCCACAAAGATCTGTGAATGCCATCAAAAAAGTAAAAATGACAAAAGTTTTGTATTTTGTTTGGTTACTTATGGTTAAGGTTAGGGCTGGGTAGGGGTTGTCATTGTTGGGAATAGAATTTTTCCCTTAGAAATTAGTTCTCACAAAGATGTGATGTCTCCACAATGTGATGAATACCTGTTTTTTTACCTTATGGGGACAGTTATAGGAAAACTCTATTTTATAAAAATCCGTGACTGCAATGAAAGAACTAAAAATGCAAAAACTCTTGTATTTTGTTTAGTTACTTATGGTTATAGATAGGGCTTGGTAAGGGATAAGGTTGTCATAGTTAGCATTAGCATTTTTCCCATAGAAATGAATGAGCGGTCTCCAAAAAGGTATGATTACTTTGTGCTCAGTGCATTCTGGGATAACTGCAGGCTCATCATGTCCATGTATGTTCCTCTTCCAGAATGTGCTTAGAAATTAATATCAGCCTATTCATATTTATAATATATCACTGTACTGGATAAACTGTTAATAAAAGATGGACGATTGGGCATATATAAAATATATAAGGTCATGTATTCTTTTATTTTTCTGTGTCATTGTGACCTTTATCTATTTATCCTTCATCCAGCCAGGCCACTTTGAGCCTACAGCCTATACCAGGCAGCTAGGGCGCAAGACAGGGGAACACGAGGGCTTCCTTCCATGATTCACAAACATTCACGTCTGTGAATTGGTGACTCAGAATTTCCCATAGTGTGTGATTCTGTGTGTGACTAACTCCCGTCCAGGGTGTACCCCAGCCCTCTGCTGCTTTGGATAGGCTCCAACCCCCCTACTACCCTGACCAAGATAAGAGGTTGGAAAATAGATAGATGGATTTTCCAAAAATAAAATAAAAAATCTGTAAGTCAATCACATGAAATTGTACAATTATTGTATAATAAACGTATAGGAGATATATATGTGCAGATATCATAGTTATTAAAATACTAACCAGGAAGTGGCAAAGATTCATATTTCAGTTCACAGCTGCGTGTTTATTTTGAGTCCTGGACCACAGCATACTGTCCTGTGGGTGGTTGGCTTTTGGGTCAGAACGCTGCGGCACTTTCCATTGGTCCATTGGCCGGCCGCTGTTTGAAGGAGCGGGGGTCCTGTATCTCTGTGTGGGCGGGCCTTCCCGGGGTCACCCCATAACCCGGCAGCAGGACACAGCCGCTGTCTTTCACCGCTCCCCTCCATCTGGGTAAAGAGATTATGGGGGATGAGATAATTACCTCACCGTTTGATTTAATGCAGCACATTCCCCCCGTGCACCCCAGTCTGCAGCCCGCAGTCCAAATGTGCTGCCCGGTCACTGATCATCACGTGTAATCTCACCAGGGATCCTTTCCTTGGTCTGGACACGCTTGTGCCAGAATTGCCGATGGAGGACTTTGCGGTGTTACAGCATAGTTAGTTGCCAAAGTTACAACAGCAGAGACCTCTCTTTGGCCAGGCCTGGGTGATCTGGTGCCCTAGGCAAGATTTCTGCTAGACAACCCCCCCACCCCCCCCCAACAAATTTTGTCAATTAATTTGCATCAAAAACATTTCAGTAGCACAGAGTATCTCCCTGTGACCCTAAATATGATAAGTAGTTACAGAAAATGGATGGATGGATGGATGGAGAATATCTGGCTGCTGACGAGCTTGCTGGCATCTGGTTCACCATAAAAGTGGTGAGATAAATAGCAGTGTAAATGACTGTAATATCATGGAATGCAGCCAGAGGTATGTGTTCTGATTTTTTTCCCCTCGCTCTTTTGGGCCCCCTAATCAGTTAGTGTCCCCGGTGACTGCCTGTGCCACCTGTAGGGCGAGCTGGCCCTGCTTGATGTGACCTTCACCACCAGTCCCACAAGCTGAATACTCTGATGAATATACTACAAGTAAGCAGAACAGCCTGCCAGACGCTTATATCTGTTGGCTCCTTGACAGACAGCTGAAATGAAAAATGAAACGATGCTTTATTTGTCATTTGCACAAGTACGTTTGAATGCTCCTTTTCACATATCCCATCATGCTTTGCTCTGAGACATGCACACATGTACATGCAGTTGAGAGCAAAGCTTGGTGTCTGAGCATAGGGTCAGGCCCTTTATCCTGCCCCCCCTTCAGCATTCTGATGTGTGTGTGTGGGGTGGGGGGGGGGTAAGAGCCCTGCTCAAGGACCCAGTGGACAGGTCACTTGGAGACAAACCGGCGAGCACCTGACCATAGGCACAGAGGCCTAACCTTACTGAGCCACACACCACACCCCCATAGGCTTGTGATATATAATCTGTTTCACTGTACGTCAGTTTGGTTCTAAGCTTCTGCTAAATAAATAAACATAAATATAAAATGCAGACCCATTAAACAGTCCTGCATCATAATCATCCATCATGCAGAATTTATTTCTGCCATTTGGGCTAGTGTGGTGCTGAGGTATCACCCACTGCATGGCTGCCCTCAGGTTCTCACCCCCGTCGTGTGGTAGGTGCGGCAACGCACTGTAATCAGTGCACACTCCTTACCCCCCCCGTATGAGCAGCCTGCTGGAAAGCCTTCGCCTACGTGCTAAATAATAACCGTGAGGTAAATTGCGGGTCTCTTTAAAGCCTCACTTGGCCTTTGGCTACCTTAGAAAAATGCCAGGAAAGGCTTAGAAACTGAGCTTTTCTTATGCGATATCGCAGCCCTGCAACCTGGCAGGAGACTAGCGGTGTTTCCGAATCCAGACAGGCCAGCCAAGGGGAAGTGTTTTCCTGTGAGGAGCCTGTGCCGTCGCTTATTCTCACTTCCTCTCCTATCCTGAAATGGCCCTTTGACACTGATTTTTTTTTTGTTCTATTTACTTGCATGTAAAAGTGTCTTTGGATGATAATATCCTTCTTGATGTTATTGACAAGGAGCTCCCAACCTTTGTTACATGCGAACAGAATATGCAAACATTAGGGGTCCTTAAAAAAAACTATGTGCGGTACTGTGCAAAAGTCTTAGGCAACAAAAGAAAATGTTGTTTAAATCATCTTCATGTTGGTATAAAACTATGTCAAAATGTGTTAGTTTAGTCATTTCCAAACTTCTGCTAAAATCACCCCAGTATTTCCAGCAACCCTGAAATACACCAATGCATTTTTTAATTCGACAACTAGCACACCTTGTAAATGAGCTGGTGGTGAAATTTAATAAATAAATGGAATGGTTGAGGTGCCCCTGAAGAGAGGATTGAGGACTAAAGCAGTCTTCATCTAGCCATCTATGGCAGTAATTTTTTGAAAAACAGAAGAAATTATTATTAGTTTTTATTGTTACTCTTAAATTGCATATGTTCTCATTCTAAATTGTTTTTGTTTTTGTCTTTTGTTCTGAGCAAAAGTGCACTTACTGTCCAGATAAATAGCTTTAAACATATCTTTTGACTGCCTAAGACTTTTGTTTACTTCTGGAAATTAACCAACCCCAGAGGAATAGTGGAGGTTAGGAACCCCTAGTATTGGCCATGTGGTGAAAAAGAATAAAGCCCATTACAGCCTTACAGTTTAACAACGTTCACCTGTTACCATCCCTTAAGTTAGATAAAACGAATGACATTTGACAGATAATGAAATTAATTCCACATCTTTATTTTAAGTCAGCAAATATACGCTCTGTTTAGCTCCTGCTGCAAACCTTTTGTGGATTTTAGGTCTGGACAATAACCTGGCTTCTTTTTCAGCCAGTTGTGGTGGGGATTCCCATGCATGTGTTGGATCATTCCTCCTTCTGATCTCGCCCTCAGAGAACCTTCTGCTTTCCCACTATGGTACTCCTGAAGTGTGTATTTTATGACAGGCTAAGTTATAGCATAGTAATCTGCACCAGGAACCACCATTTTGATGGCTGGTGTGAGGTTCTTCTGCATAAAATTTGAAACATAGTAAATTATGACTTGATTCATGATTGACTCATCTGTCTAGAGCTGCTTCTTTCAAAAGTCAGAGTCAAAGTTTACTGAAGCACATGTGTTTCTCGGAATGGGGACTCCGACCTTGTGTTTGTTACAGTAAGAGTGGCCTGCGGGGCTTGGAGACTTTGGGGGTCTGTTGACATTCCTGGCAGCATCATTTGAGAGCATCTTAAGGAGAATCTGATATAGCTGCCAGTATTGGGTAGTTTGGCACAGTCACTGAATTCTCTCCGCTGGCAGACTGACGTCTCTTACTATGAAAAAAGGGGCTTTGTATTGTCGAGAAACTGTTTTGTGTGCTTTACTATGCTGATGAGCAGTTTCAGAATGAAAACTATCAAAGACTTCTGCTAATACGTGTATGATGTGTTAGCAGGGCTCTCAGATTTCATCAATAGTTTGGAGTGAGATTACATCTGTTAGAGGCGCAGCATATGTCTCACGGTCAATGCGTGATACTTGAGAGCCCCGCCTATCGCATTCATCAGATCTTTCTTTGCCACTGCCACCTTGTTTGCGCTCCGTGTGTGCGCGCATTCATATAACGTGCTTACAGCGGAATCACATGCAACAAATACTATTTTCTGGTTGACCGTCTAACTTGACCAGGACAACTATGAACTCTATACTCCGTGTACCCACGCCTCATCCATTAATTCTATATAACGGGACACCTTGGTGGGCGTTATCCCTTACTTCTCAGCGTGAGAAACATGAGGTGTGGCGTGTGAACTGGTTGAAATGCGTGTGTCTCACTGTCAATGCTTGAGGCTTGAGAGCCATGTGTTACCCCTGTATTCAGCGTGATGTTTACTAATGTCTACTAATCTGGGTGTGATGTATTAGCTTCTGCTAAACTGGGCATGATGTCTTAACGTCTGCTAACCTGAGTGTGATGTGTTAACTTCTGCTAATCTGGGCATGATGTGTTAGCGTCTGCTGACCTGAGTGTGATGTGTTAACTTCTGCTAATCTGGGCATGATGTGTTAACGTCTGCTGACCTGAGTGTGATGTGTTAACTTCTGCTAATCTGGGCATGATGTGTTAACGTCTGCTAACCTGAGTGTGATGTGTTAACTTCTGCTAATCTGGGTGTGATGTGTTAGCTTCTGCTAAACTGGCTGTAATGTGTTAGCTTCTGCTAAACTGGGCATGATTTGTTAGCTTCTGATAATCTGGGTGTGATGTGTTAGCTTCTGCTAAACTGGGCATGATGTGTTAGCTTCTGATAATCTGGGCATAAAGTATCATCTTGTGATAATATGGGCATGATTTGTTCATTTCTGATAAACTTGGCACGATGTATTAGCTTCTGTCAATCTACAAGTGATGTGTAAACTTTTGCTAAACTAGGAATGATGTGTTAGTTTCTGCTAAACTGGGTGTGATGCGTTAGCTTCTGCTAATTTGAGTGTGATGTGTTATCTTTTGCTAATCTGGGCGTGATGTGTCATCTGCTAAACTGGGTGTGATGCATTAGCTTCTGCTAATTTGAGCATGATGTGTTAGCTTTTGCTAATCTGGGCGTGATGTGTCATCTGCTAAACTGGGTGTGATGTGTAAACTTCTGTTAAACTTCACATGACGTGTTAGCTTCTACTAATCTGGGCATGATGTGTCAGCTTCTGCTAATCTGGGATGCGTTTCTTGTACAACAATGGAAGTTAGCATTTACGATGCATCATACTAAGTTACTTCAAACTAACATCCAATGTACGACTAGTTCACAAGACTGTCGTACTTTGTTAGTACCACAGTAGTTTGAACCACATTCGTTTAAACCACCAAAGTTCGAACTACGGTGGTTGCAGAGGTGATTGCTCTGACTCACACAGCGGGTCACATGCAAAAACTCACAAACCTCATAATATCATTTATAAATACAACAGTTCTGCCAATATTACATCATTTTATTGTATCAGTCATATAACAGCAATAATAGTATTAAAAACTCAAAAATAGCAATACTGCCATAATAATATGATGCTTGTATGAAGATTATAAGAAATAGGGTATTAGCTATTAGGCTACAGTGCATTTAACAGCATCTGCTCTATCTGTAATTATGTTTATTTTATTTTTATTTTATTATTTTAATTACACTATAAACACTGATAAATTCCTGATCCATCACTCTTTGTACAGCCTTTGTATGGCTCAGTGGGATTGATGGCTGTATAAAACACCCACCATGATACAGCAAATTTCTTGCCTACACAGCCATGGGTTTGTAGCTAAGCACCACTGTTTATTTTTTTGATCTTTTTTCATATCACGACAAATGAAAACTCTCAGTGATTAAGAAGTGATTCATTATTTTTATCCATTAATTTGCTTTTTGTTTTATTTGCATTCCCCGTGTTTTTTCCTATTTAACGCTGTGTACACATAAGCACTGAGTGATAAATCGTTTCAGCATCGCCATCACAATGTGCGCCTGCGTAGTAATCATATCGCATTTATCGGCACTACTTTGTGTCTGTTGAGAGAGCTCACGAAAACACCGCCAACTTACTAGACATGCTCTATTGATAAGTTCTATTTGGCAATAGTTTATTTCAGGTAATTTCACCTCCTTTTTGATTTTATAAATATCGCGCAATATTACTTAATGTGATATTGCCATGTCATAATTGTGCAGCCCTATATATA
>JAODLC010000045.1:13925546-13937197 GCA_026781145.1 Hippopotamyrus pictus
AATGTAATAGATTCTACTATATAGCACAAACAAGGTGGGTAAACAACATCCTCTCCCATCATACCATACTCATGAGGAGAGGAATACAGTACTCCAGTAGCTCCAGCAGCTACATTTGCACTTGACATTATAGGTGTTTGTACAGCTTATTTATACGGTGACTACCCTCCTTCGACTGCATTCTCCACCATCAATGACGTAGTCACACAGAACTAAGCTTCCACCTACAGCCTGAGAGCACACCTGAGTTTCTAATTTTATATACAAGTCTCTTCTTGACAATTAGCTAATCATTTGCATACATTCTGTACACCTGATTCTAATTAGCCTTTTAATTTAGGCAACAGAATTAACGGTTGACTGACTGTTAGGGTCTTTAACATTTCGTTGCTGTATAAAATATGATTTTCTTTTTTTCTCTCTTGCATTATCGGCTCACAAGCTGTGGGTTTGGCTCCAGCTGTGTGGAATTCGCTGGTTCTCCTTGTGTTTGTGTGTTTGTGTGTTTCCCTTGGACATTCTGATTTCCATCAGTGAGTATAACTAACTTACCATTGGTGTGTGTGTGTGTGCGTGTGTGTGTGTGTCTGCGTGCGAGTGTGTGCCCTCCCTGTGATGGATGGGCATGCCTGCCACATGCCCTGAGCATCTTGGGGTTTGTTCCAGACTGGCAGTGACTCTGCATTGAATAATCTGTTGAGGAAAATGAATGGGATGTAATGGATTTCTAGAATGAGGCTGATGTATCTTCCATGTAACAGAAAGTTGACATGAAATATGTCAAATTTTATGGTTTAACAAATGGCCTGCTGAATGAGCCGCTGTATTTTGACCACATTGCAGATGCTGAGACTCATGTCTGTCAGTGTAGGAGATCATTCACCTGGGAATTGAGGTGTCTGGAGTAATATAGCCTCCCTTGTCTTGAGATTCTTCCTCATTGTAAGTTGTTATGGGGACTCTCTAAGCTGACAGTCATAGCCCTGACCCCCTTCTTTGCTAGGTGGTCACCAGGGGCTGTGAGACCTCGGAGATGACCCTGAGACGGAACAGCCTGGGCCAGCTGGGCTTCCACGTGAACTTCGAGGGTGTCGTGGCCGACGTAGAGCCTTTCGGCTTCGCCTGGCAGGCGGGACTCCGGCAGGGCAGTCGGCTGGTGGAGATCTGCGGCGTGGCGGTTGCCACATTGACGCATGAAGAGATGATAGACCTGCTGCGCACATCGGTGACGGTGAAGGTGGTGATCATCCCGCCACATGAAGACGGCACGCCTAGGAGGTAAGACTGCACCACAGCCTTGACTACACGTTTGCTCCATGTGTTGGGTAGGCGACCCATGATCTGACTAGTACCTACATCAAGTGGCCGGTATGGCAGTTTTTACTACCTCTTAAAGTCATGAAAACAGAAGTATGGATCTTCTCAAAAATGTCTGCTGTCTTGTAGCTCAGCTTGGGCTTCTGCTAATATCCCCATTCACCAAGATGGTCTTGCTTATGAGGTGATCCTGTTGTGAGTTGAGGTTGCTACTTGTCAAGCTTTCATCTAAAAACAGATGTTGTAGAAGAACGTCTTAAGAAGATCTTACAGCAAATGGGGTTTCTCATTTCCATTGTTTACCCAGATGGATGCGTGATGTGTGTGTTTATATGAATCTACATACCCTTTTGGACCAAATGCTGTTTACAATCTAACACATACTGTGAAATCTTACCAATTTCATATAACTGGGTGTAGTGATAGATTTACTAGGATTTTATAGAAGTTTGAAGTTTATAGGACCTAACCTAACAGCATTCCGGGGAAGTCTGAAAGCCATTTTGAATTTTTCTTCTTTGCCTCTTTCCTTTTTTCAGTAATTGATCTTCTTTTTTTATTGATTCTCCAGTCTGAAAGTTGGCTTATCTACCTACTTCAGAGACGTTCTTATAAAGTTTGCATAACAGATGGGTATAGGGACCCTGTCGTGACCCCTTTCGGAGAGTAAGCATGAGAGTTATTGGTTTTTGTTGGTGGTGTTTGACTAGAGAGCTATAATAAATATCACCATGTAAGTCACCGTAATGGTTTTTGCCACTTTCTCCTCGCTTGTCAAAGGCAAGTTGCTGAGAATCGCTGTACAGTCTCTCTCTGTCTTTTGCTTTTGTTTGCTTTTCAGTCTTTTCTCCTGACAACCGGCTGCCTGTTCCTGCATCTGTACATTTTCTCACCACTTCTAATACAAAAACTATTGATTCTTTTGATGCACCAGCCGCCGTGAGGCTCCGCTTAATTTGCTTGCAACCCCCATCTCAGGATCTCACCGGTGCCTCTTTCTTTGTTTTTAAATTTATACACTGATGGTTTTTCCAGATATTTGGCAGGAAGAAAAGATGGATGTGTGGATCTTTTTTTTTTTTCCGGGCTGTTCTCTGCATGTGCAGGCGAGGTTACTTGATTTGAGAGGTAAAGGTGCGGCTAATGCGTGTGTGTGGAGGGCGGAGCAGGGTTGGAGTTACAGATAACGCTGCCGTATCAATGCTGTCGCAGCGTCACTGAGGGTGCCAGCCAGAAACCGTAACCGCGAGGTGTCAATCCTCTGCTAAGAGCGCGATGCACTTTATGACAGCTTGCCTGTGTACAAAGTAGCAGATCAATGTGAATTTTTAGGTCTTCATTAACAAAGATTTAGGTCAGAAAAAGGGTGACACAGCCTTTCACACCTCACACCTCCATCCAGCGAGGGGGGTTTGGCGACCTCGTCCCCTCTGTGTGTGTGTGTAGATTAGGTTTATATTGTAATAAAAAAATGCAATTTTTTTTGTCATTGTGGGGACCATTTTTCAGGTCCCCACAAAGATTTCTCAATACTATCAAATAAGTAAAAATGCAAAAAGTTCTCATATTTTGTTTGGTTACTTATGGTTAAAGTTGGGGCTGGGTAGCGGTTAAGGTCATTTAAGGTTGTTGGGATTAGAGTTTTCCCCATAGAAATGAATGGAGAGTCTCCACAAAGATATTATTACAAACCTGTGTGCCTGTACGTGTGCACATGCACACACCATGGGATAGACCCCAGACAGTACTGAATAAGTGATTATTTAAGATGGATGGGTGGTTTCAAACATTTATTTTCTAAAAAAGTCATGCAGGTCAGTCAGACACACTTGAGGAAAGATTATATTGGAAAATATCTAAATTTCATATTGTTTTTCATGTTATTCGTGTGGAGAACTCATGTTAAAGTGAACCCAGATCCGTTTTTAAGATGGAGGCTTGTAGACTCCCAGAATGGAGTGGAGTCATGTGACCAATACGCTAATTTGCTTCACCTGCGGCTTAATATCCCTCATAATTTAAGACTGGCTTCAGTTTTCCCTCAGGAGTAAAATGCAGAATGATTCCAAACTTGTTTTCCTGTGATTTTCTTGTCCTGATGCCAAAACGGCTCTTTTGTTTCCATTCCTTCTCACTGTTCCAGAATACAGTTCCTGGTCCCCCCCCCATCTCTCGCTTCTGTCCTCTTTGCCGCCCAGAGTGAGTGGCGTGCCGGCTTTTGTGCTCAGAAATTCAGCAGATGCTTTTTTTTTTATTTTCCATCGGGTTGTTGGGAGTGACTGAGAAGGACCACACACAACGGACAGGGATATTTCTTATTTTGCAGTTTTCTCTGACCCTAACCACACATTTGATTCAAATAATGTCCAGGCAGATGTGTTTTTGTAGAACTTTGACAACTTCATATGAAGCATACTTTTCCATTCCATTTTTCTAGCTGTATCTGACCTTTTACCTTAAATGTCACTTGACCACATCTGCATCACATATTCCCCTTTCCTCTGCTCTCGTGTCCGTACTAAATATCCCTTCATTCACTGCTCTCCTTGACCTTCATGTCTCCCTCTTGTCACTTGTCCCCAATCCATGTGCTCGAGTGACACTTGGACATGGTCGATGGGTGACATCATCGGCCTGCTGAGGGGCGCAGCCTGACTTGGCCTCAGCAGCGCCGCTCTCGGGTTTATATGAGAAGCAGACGTTGAGGCACTGAGGGAACGTCGGCGTTGCATCCCAGGAGCCCTGCTCATGCTTAGTGTTTAGTCACCACGGTGCCGCGATGAAACACAAAGCCTCAAATGAAGCATAATTGGGTCTTTCCATTTGGCCAGGAATATGGTGCTCAAAAATGACACTGAATCATGTAATTGCAGTAGTAATTGTGGACCATGTACCATATCGGTGGCTCAAACTGACAGCTCTGCATGCCCCACTTTGTCCGTGTGTCCTTTCATATATTTATTCTGGAGTCTCCTCCTTTTTAAGCTATGCAATGTGCTGTGTGAGCTCAAACCTGATACCCTGAATAAGTATTTATGCCAATGCCAGTATAGCCCTTACAGTCATCAGTTAAATGTGTTCCTGGCTGGTCAAATCTCTGTTTAGGTCAAAGGTTATTTCCATATGCAGTCTTTTCTTTTTACTGCCTGGGTCCATGACAATACAGCGTGTGGTCTGAGTTCGTCAGACCCAGTGTTAGATATTTGAGTATATTCTGAGTTTCCCTTTATAAACCCAGTGTGTTTGTCTGAGTTTCTTCCTGGTTTATTAGCACAGGCAGCTAAGAGGTTCTTTATGGATCAGTATCAGTTTGCAGACCGCAGGCAAACCTCTGTGGGAGCTAATGAATTGATTATATTGATTGTGGACAGAAATCCAGTATTTCAGCCTCTGTATTTGTATCTGGCTGTGGGGTAGGTAACCCCTTGTAAATGTGTTATAGATGAAACCTGGAGTGCCTGCAAGGTGACCTAAGAACCCCCCCCGCACACACACAAAGGCACACGCACACACACACACACACACACGTTTGCCTGCATGGCCCTGTGTTTCAGCCAAAAGGCGGGGGATTAAGGGATCTTGACGCTGATTTATGAACCCGTCGTCAATGACGCCTTGCCCTAACGAAGAAAAAGTGCCAGGGACAGGAGCCTCTATCAGGCAGCCATGTTTTTATTGACAACTATCAATGAGGCAATTACAGAGCGTTCCGCCCCAGAGCCCGGTCGGTGCTGAGATTGCCAGGAGGGAGCCATGGGGGCCTTGTTTCATAAGAACATACCCCAGTCATGCCCCAGTTCTTGGCAAGGAGCCATGGAAAAGGCTAGTCCTGTAACATGTACAACAGATCCCCGGCCAGAGGCTGTGCGGGCGAAGACATCTGCCCATTTCCTTGGGGCACCAACTGTAGATCTGTAGATCTCATTGGTTAGTGTAAGACAAGTCTGGCTCCTAGAATCTGAAGTGTACCTTTAATCCCCAACTTTTGGATATTCCTCACTCTCTGGGCAGGAAACTCAAAATTATGAGGTGAATAAATTAATTTGAGCTAGAGAAGTAGGACCATCTGTCACCCCAGTATCAACTCACACAGCATCAAACATTACAGAGCTATGGGAGAGGGTCATACAAAGTATCAGGGCTTTTTCAGCTATTCTTATTCTCTGCTGTAGCCTAATGTGAGAGAGACATTTAGGGTGGACTTCATGTCCAGCTTAGCTTTATGAAATAGGGGGAAAGCTCTTGCAGGTATCCTGTGGTTTAATTTAAATGGCAGGAAGACGTTGGACAATTTATCCTGGTTTTGTTATAATGTTTTCCTGCTTGTTTGTTATCAGGAGTCCTCCTTAAGCAGAAGGTACTGTTTATTTATATGTCATGCTGATGTAGCACCCGCGGAACACTCAATAGTCATGCTAATAGTAAAATTAGCATCTATACCCAAGGCATGGGAAACCTGAGAAGCGTGACTTTATAAGACCCAGGAGAAATTGATCTAATACTGCGCTAAAAGCACACAAAATGTGCTGCAGGACGGCGATTCAGCGGCGTGGTGTGCCCAGCGAGTTTCACTTCATTTCCTTCATTTAACCCCAGTTGACCTCGAGGTCTCCTTGCACCTCCTCACTTAAGGGCTTTCCGGGAGACCATAACACCCCATGTGACCAGGAGCCCCATTCACAGCGTCATGACCTCGTTTTCCCATGGTTTGGTTCTCAGGATGGTGGTCAGTGGTTATGCCGTCCTGCCCGGGAGCTGCAGTCTGATGTGGCGTGAAATAACACGAGGGCCCTCTGTGGTGGCCTCAGCGCGCGGCTCTGTGCCGATGCAGCAAGGTCTGTGAAATTGCAGAACAGGATGAGGGCCCATACAATGTGCTGGGGGAGGGGGGCTGCTGGTCTTAAGTGGTGCTCCGTGCTGCGATGAGACTCAAGGATTTGTCAAGGTTCAGTCTCAATGCTGAGAAGTCCTCCTGAGTGCTGGGCTGCAAATAGCAGCCCTTCCTTGTTCGCACAGAAATGGAGAAATGATACCAGCTGGTCAGACAAGGCTGCTTCCTGTGTTGCACCACCAGACAAGTGGAAGAATGAGGCAAAGTGTAGTCAGGAGGCTGTAGTACAGCACGGGAAATTCATCCTTTACATTGTTTCGCCTCCTCTGGGCCTGGCTGTTCCACCTCCCCAAGCTGATGCTTATAAATAAAGTTTATTAATTAAAGACAACAGACATGTTCCAACTAGTCCACATTCACCAGCCTGTAACCAAGATACCTCAACTGCCTTGATTTCTTTTTTTCTTTTTTCACATCATAATTGGATGAGTGCTTCCCACTCGAACATGCTGATCCATTGTGGGCAATCAAACCAAAGAGGGAAGGTCAGAGGTCACATCCAAACAGGACCCACCATCTGTTTAAACATTCCCACCAATGCTGGCATTAGTCTGAGTACTAATGTAAACCACACTGCTCTCACTGGTTATGTATAACGCACATTGATTTTGTGACATATTGATTTTGCAACAATCAGCATTTTATTGGTGTTTAATCAATTCTTGGTTTTAAGTAGCACACTTTCTCTGCTGTGAAAAGACCTTGTGCATCTCCTTTCAGCTTAGTGACCTGACAGTAAAAATTGCCATTACTCTGAGTGTGCGAGTACCGTGTCCTCATTCGCCGAAGTATCTCACCACAGACGGCTGTCCACTGTAGAATTTTGAACCCAGAACCTGAAATGGTGTTTATAACCATTGTTGCCCGGAGCTGAGCTCATTTATCAAATGGCTGGGGCCCTTCCCTGGGACAGGCCTGACCCCGACTCCGTGTGCTGACAGGGGCTGCTCGGAGCTATACAGGATCCCCATGGTGGAGTACAAGCTGGACAGCGAAGGCACCCCCTGCGAGTACAAGACCCCGTTCCGCAGGAACACCACCTGGCATCGCGTGCCTGTGGCCGCCGGGCAGCCCCTGTCGCGTGGCTCCCCCACCCAGGGTCCCGAGAGGCCGCCCTGCCAGCCGCTCCTCCAGCAGGCCCAGGTCGGCCTGCCCCGCAGCACCTCCTTTGACAGGAAGCTGCAGGACAGCTCCAGGTATTGTACCTCTGCTCTTCTCCAGAGTGGCATCTAGCCCTATCCCCCCATGTCTGCTTTATTCCTTGAGTGTTTTCCACTCTCATTTTCACCTTGCTGGCCTCAGTTATCTGCATGCTACGGATCATATGTGCCCGTGTTCACAAAGGACAAATTTGGGAGTCTGCACTTCTCTACCTGAAGGGGGCGATATGATGGTATAAAGAGGCAATGCCTGGCAGGCAGCTGACATACCTCTGCTGCCTGACTGAGCCCATAAACCTCTGCATTCCCCATAGCACCATTCAGGAATGCCTTACCTTAAAAACGGATGCCCAACTGATTCCCTGACGATTCCTAACAGCATTCCTCTTGCTCAAATTGGAACTGAAACTCAGAATCTGACCCGTGTCCTACTTGAAGGTGATGCTAGTCATGTGATGCATTAATAACAGGTAGAGAACAATGCAACTGCCCGCTTGCTAATGGTTTTGGAAATTCATCTTCATGTTAAATTGCACTGTGCAAAGCTGAATTAAACCCCAGTGTGTGCTATTGCAGCATGATCTAGAAACAGGCTGTCTAAGAGAGTGGTTATTATGGGGAATGTGGAAGACTGTCTTCATCTTTTGCCTCCTGTTCTACTTGGCTGTCAGGGCTTATCCAATGTCACCCTCAGCCACGCCTGTGTGCGTCGCTGTCACCCCAGCGTGTCCAGCGGGGGATCACAAGGGGGGTGAGGAGAGTGGTGCCCCCATTGTCCGGAATGAATTTCCAAGCCTCCCAATGATAGCATCCTGCTGTGCTCCGTGTCCCTCAATTCGACCCCCACATCCCATCACGACCCCCCAGCCACGCTGCCGTTCACATCTATGAAGACTAAAACACACAAAGGGCCTCTGGGGTGGGGGGTGAGGTAACCCCCATAGTGCAGGTGGCCGGGTCTGAGTGGGGCCTTCCATCCAGATGGGGGGAAGCGGAGGCGTCTAATTTCTCATTGTCAGCAGCTTCCCCCCCCCCAATCGATTTCTCTCTGAAACAAATCAATTTCCAAATCTATTTTCATTCATGATCTCAGGAAGGAGCCCTTGGTACAGTAGGCCTACTTGGAAGATTAGTCTCTCTGAATGTCAAAAGGGTTTTATTGCAGACAGGAATTGATCGTGTACAGGCTGCACCCTGCTTTCATAAAAATCTGGGATCACCCTCCTGTGTTGCTACCACATCTTGATGTGTATTTCCTTACTTTTGGTTGATGATTGAAGCCATTCGTCTTATTTGCATTCCTTAGGGTCCAGTTTCTACCTTGTGTGTATGTATGTAACTTTGTGTGTGTGTGCGTGCGCGTGTGTTTGTGTTTAACACAACACTTATCAAGTATTAAAACCACCCAAGCCAAGTCCTTTAAACGTGCTACAAAGTGTGGTCCCTCTTCACCTCATAGCAATCCAGCAAATGAGTTTACAGACATGACACAGGCACCATTTGAATCCCATGACACCGGAGGTGTGTTTACTCGTGCCAGTGAGCGGCCGTGTGCTGAAAACGAGAGAGAAATTAATTTATTCAGCGCACGCTCCTGTAAGCAGGAGGTAAAGCAGAGCTCATCACAGCTCCGCGGCGTCATTCACAGCCCAGGGTGTTAATTGGGAGAGTTCCTAGTCCCCGCCTTGGATGCCAGTGTTTGCACTGATAACCTACTAGGTACCATGGAGGTTTTACCACCTTTCTATGTAGATATCATTGCCTCGCTGTCTCCCCTACCCCTGATCCACTGATCATGTGACCTGCAGGCTTGACTTGATTGGTCGTTTCCAAAACAGCTTTGCATACTTCCCCTCTAGTCAGAGATAAGTGGCGTTGGGTTTCATTGTGCAAGACAGAGCATCTCCACACATTGATTTTTGGACGCAGGGTCCATTTCATCTAGAAGTAGGAGGCTTTTTAACTTTGAATGAGAAAAAACATTCTATCCCTTAGTTAGGGGTGGAAAAGCAGTAAAAAGGGAAATATCTTTTTTTGCTTTATTGCCTGTCATTTCCACCTTCATATGACTCTCAAAAGCCTCAGTTTGCTAATGATAAAATATATCGCACCGAATAAAAACTCTGCTGCCGTCTTTTTTTTTTTTTTCCATGACATCCAGGGATCACCAAGCACAGACCAGAGGGCAAAAGGCAGTTTCCAGATGTAAATTAACCATGACAGTGACAGGCCATTAACACCTCACGTTATGCGTAATTGCTGTGATGTTGTGAGATTCAATGAATAGGAATCAGCGACATTATTCCTAGCCCAAGAATTGACTTAGTGAGTTCTGGGACAGGTTTACTCAGAAGAACTGTAACCTCAAACAGTCTTTTACAAAGAGCCTGCGATTGGTGCCACCAGCAGCCTCCTCTGCTTCTGTCTTCTCTGGAAAGTGCCAGCAGTACCATCTATTTACATCACTGCTCATCAGTTGCTTTCATTGATTATAACCACTCACGTTATATACAGATAGCTGCTAATTTGTCATCTGAAGATTTCAAGGTTCTTTGACTCCACTCCTCCTCCAGAACTGTGCAGCACCGACCTTGGCCTTGCGAAGGGCATGTCCGGTGCCAGAACCCTCACCCCGCATCACTTAAACAAGGGTGACGTTTAATTATCCTGCAAGCCAGGGAGTTTGTTCAGCGGCAGATTTAGAGAGGAGATTAGGCCTTTGGCTATGTGGTCAGACATTCATGAGTTAGCTTGGCAAGAGCTTTCGAAAGACAGAACATCCTTCAGTGTTAGTAATGTAACTCAGAGAAAACAGTGCCCCTGCTACCAGGTTATCTTGACTTAATTTAAGCTATTAAGCTACAAGATAATACCGCTTATTTCCCTACAGTCAGTATCCTAAAGGACCTCGCTGTAAGTGCGGGGAGTCGACATTCTGGCCAGGGTGACACTTCTCTTGTAGTAGCTCCAGAGCCGGTGGCGGTGTGCTGAACCCCATCCATCCCTTGGGTTTTTCAGGGCAATGCAGGACCTGGAGAGCCCCCAGATCTCCCTGTGCGGTAAGGGGGATCCCAGCCAGCACTACCGGAGCTCCCCCAGCAACCAATCGTCATCGAGCGACCCCGGCCCATGCGGCAGCGGCACCTGGGCCCAACAGGCTGGATACGAGGGGTACGGTCGCGAAGCCCACCCCCTGTATCGTCTGTGCAGGGTGGCTGCCCCGATTGTGCGATAGCCCCCCATTTCCGGATATTTAATACCCCCACCCCTGCCACCTCCCCTCGCGGTTCCTGCGGGGTGTCCCTGATTAACTTTCGGTATCCATGGTAGCGAGACAGACAGGCTTAGCGTTGCCCCTTGGTTTTCGTCTCAAGTTGCTGCCGTATGTCAGACCTCCTGAAACGTTGCCGTATCGATGGAGAAACCAGCTGGCTTAAGGCAGCTAGTAGGTCTCAGCCCACAGCTGGCGCCCCCTACCGGAGATGGTACTTGGTAGTTTCCTGTTCGTGCAGAGTGTTGTTCAGATACTCTTGCTGGAGATCTGTAGCTCTGTACAATAGCAGTGATGATAATGACAGGGCCGACAGTTCAGTTCTGTCACTGCGGATCTTTTCCCCAGGGGTCTTCCTATCTGCATGGGTTCCTGGCCCTGCATGAACGAATCATACACCAATCTATTGCACATGTTGATTGTGTTTGATTAAGAACCTGGGAAATCGTCATGATGATCACAGTGTAGCTGATCATGGCACATTTTCGCATCATCCTGAGCTGAAAACTTGCAGCCTCATGTAATTGGCTTCTGTCCCATGCTTGAAATGAAAATAAATGCAAAATGCAGCTGTGCAATATTTATATTGCATCATTTATTTCCCCATCTTGAGCAGCTTGCATGTTTTATTTTTGTGTTTGTTTTTTTAGCTCATTTCTACTAGTTGCTCAAAGCTCACACAGTCAAACAGCAATGCCCAACAGAAGGAAAACCCTTAACCAACAAATCCCAACTAGTGGAACTGATTTAAAGGGATAAACGGGTTAGTACCAGCTCTAAGCTCTATTCCATGTCTCTAGCTGCCAGTCGCCTGTTCTTCACGATGGCTCAGGTGATGGTCTGGGGGGACACCTAGATGCAGACGGGCTGCGGGACAGGGAACCCCCTCTTGAAAGGACCAGATCAGCCGGTAAGTCCCTCACCAAACAAACTACTCAGCATTAGTTCAAATACACGAACTCGTGGCCATAGGTGGAAATTAGCGGGAGAACATTTCAAACTGGATTTAAGG
>JAODLC010000045.1:13947611-13958422 GCA_026781145.1 Hippopotamyrus pictus
TTTCATTCCCCCCCCCCCCCCCCCCCATTTGCATTATGCCGTCGGCGGGTCTTGCAGGGAAACAGGATTGTTTGAGGCGTCTGGTTTTCTGTGTGAGTCTTGACCTTATGACCTTGAGATGAGTTTCGGGTGTCCAAACCCAGTAGACGCATGCATGGAGTGGCCCGCGCCCTGGTTGAGATGGCTGTTCTTCGGCGTCTCCTGCTGTCACGCAGGCTGAGAGGAGGTCCTTTTGATTGAAACACGAGGACATTACCCCAGACACTTGATTTACTGCTGGCTGGATGGATCCCGTGGGGGAGACCGGCGATTCGCCAGCATCACCGCGACATCAATCCCGGTGAATTTGACCTTCGCGCACGTCCAGTGTCACTCCTGCCGCAGCCAGATACCTCTCCGAAACCGCCCGTCCCTACAGGGCTGCTCTGCATGCAGGATTTCCCCCCCGCCCGGGTGAGAGACGGGCCAGCATTCATGAGGCCTGGCGTGTGATTCATTCATTATTCATGCCCTTCACCTTTCGCGGACGGGAGCCGGAAGCTGCCAAATGAGCCGGAGTCCAGCAGCGCCGTCAGAGCGACTGTGGGATCGGTGCCCAACGCGGACGGCCCGGGTCGCGCGTTAATCACCGGCCGTCCACCGCGGACCCCGCGGCACCGGGCTTTAATCTGCATCTGCACATGGGGTGTGGCCGTGTCGAACGCGCTTAAAAGCCAGGGGGTCTCTCACAACATCTGGAAAAAAAAGGTCTTTTTGGACGACCTTGAAATTCACAGCATATTTATAGGACATTTTTAAATGACAAACTTGTTTGAGTGTGTTTTCTGAAAATATCAGTGCGTTACATCTACTTATATAAGTTATATAATTGTAACTTTGTTTAATGAATTTGTTATGCTGTTATGACAAATTTCTATTAGTCATATCATTAGAGGAAGGTTGTTAATCTGTCGTTCTGATAAGCACTGGCCTGCATGTATCCTGCACTGTATGCTGAGTCTTAGTCAGAGCTGCAGAAGCAGGGGATTGTGGGAGTTCGCTTTAGGGAGGTGGGCTTTCCCGGTCCCGCCAGCCTGACGGTAGCTCCCTCCACCCCCAGACGAATGCTGGTCCTCTGACGGCTCCCTGGCAGACAAGTCCAAGTTCACGGATCCCGGGCTCATGCCACTGCCGGACCCCATCTCCGGCCTGGACTGGTCCCACCTGGTGGACGCTGCCCGGGCCTTCGAAGGTACCGTGTCCAGTGGAGCAGGCCGCCCGTTCACAGGCTGTGCGTCTCCTCAAAGCACTCCTTACGCAATCCTGCTTGCGGACTCGGTTCAGCGCCGCCCATTCCTGGCTGCTGTTGTTTGTATTTGTAATGCTCATTCCCAGCCACGTCCCTCCTTGTAGTGTTAATTGGAAACGGAGATCGCATTTCCAGGAGGGAGCCATTTTCACGCTGCTGCCCTGCAAGGAGCCACTCAGGAAGATGGCGGCCTCCTCCGCTTTCCGCAGTCAGCCACTCGGTTGCAAGTCGCGGGCAATTAAAGCTTTTCTTTTCTGTCCAAACATTTCCATTCGGATGCGTCGATCTTAGTGACCCGCTGCTGACGGTCGAGTTCGATAAAAGCTTTTATTGTACTCGTGGTGCCTTCTGTGTAATTTATCAAAGTGTGGTGTTGTTTTATTTTTTTAAAAAGCCTCATTTAGATTTTCAAAATGGCCATATTTCACGGGGAAAGCTCCCTCCCTCACACGCAAACCTGTTTATAAACACATTGTAATAATTCAGAGTGAATCTGGAAGCCTACATGTGATATGGGTGAGCATATGCTGTAGATACCCGTGAGATTACAGCCTACCATGGCTTTCTGCAGATGTGGACAGATGTGAAGCTCTGTACTGCATTACTGTGGATTGTGGTGGGAAAAGTAATGTCACACAGGGTGTCTCCTGCGTAATGTCCTGTGCTTCCCGCCATACAGTCTCTGCGACGCTGTGCTGCCGGTTAAGACAAATGATTGATGGATGGATGGATAGATGGATGGATGGATGGGTGGATTATGCAGGAGAAATACCAGCCAGTCTTAATGGACACTTGGAAAATACCGTGGCTGGCCAGCGCTTCACCAGAGCCTCATCTTTAGCCGGCCAACCGGAGCAGATTTCCGTCGCCCTGCTTCGCTGTTCGCTGCCGGGACGCCACCGCTCGTAAACATACTTCCCACCGAGGAGAACCAGAGTCACGACCCGACCAAGCTGTGATAAGAACAATCCAGCCAGAATCCAACAGCAACTAGAGATGCTTTTAATACATCCAGGTGTCTGATGTTAGCACTGCTTACTGCTGATGTCAGCATGACTTCAGTTCATGCCTTAAGAGCAAATTGCAATGTGACACTAACATCCTGTCCAGGGTTCAATTCAGTTCAGTTCAGTTATATTTGTATAGCATATTTTCACAACATTGTTTCAAAGCACTTTATGTGTTCCCAGAGAGTAAACCAGAGGTGACATTTGGCAAGGAAAAACTCTGACGTCACCGGTAGTAAGGGTGTAGCAGGTAGTCTTCAGGCAGCACAGCCCAGGAGGGGTGGGAGGGGGTGCATTAGCCAAAGGAGAGGAGACTAGTGGCGGTGTCCCCAGCCTCGTACCCTGTGATTGGTCGGCATCCCATCCAGGGTGTCCCCAGCCTCGTACCCTGTGATTGGTCAGCATCCCATCCAGGGTGTCCCCAGCCTCGTACCCTGTGATTGGTCAGCATCCCATCCAGGGTGTCCCCAGCGTGGTACCCTGTGATTGGTCAGCATCCCATCCAGGGTGTCCCCACCGTCGTGCCCAGTGCCTCCTGGGATAGGGTCCAGGCCCCCTGTGAATATGACCTGGTTGGAATGTAGATGGATGGATGGATGGATGGATGAATGGATGGAATGATGCAAAAAGAAATCACACAGGTTAAAGCTCTAACAAGCTTGAAGTGTCAGTCCTGTGTCATTTAGCTACCTTGTTAAAATTAGTCCCTGGTGAGCCTTGTGCCATGATTTCTCTTCAGTTCCCCTTCTGACCTTGCTTTCTTTTCCCCTCTTATTGCAGAGCTGTCCTTTGCTCTCTTTCTGGAAGGTAATATGTGTGATGTGCCACAATCCCATAGTGCACCTGTGCTGCATCCCTCCCTAGCGACCTGTAACGTCCTCACCTGCATGTGTCACCCTTCCGAGGGGGCAGTCCCGTAAATGCCAAGGCTGTACCCACACATTTAGGGCTCCTGCAGAGGCCCAGCGTCACCAGTGGCCACAACACCGTCACTATGCTTATAATGGTCAGGCACCCGAGAGGGCAGCCTAGGGGTCCTTCACTGGGAGCTGCTGAGCTGTCCGCAGACAGGAAGAGCCCTTAACCTCTTGCAATTGATCACCAAATTTAAAGCTCGGCCCCTCTTGGAGAAAATGCCACCACATGAACAAAAAAAATTAACAAATACTACTACAGATGAAATACCCGGCAACAGCCTGATGTCATTTCCTGTCACGCATCGGAAATAAGCGCCATGCTTATCATTAACCCTCTGTCTCCTGGTGCCAGTGTTAATCAGCATCCCCATGATTTCCTGCTTGTGTGCTTATGCTGAGCTGTTATCGCTTCAGCATGTGAACATGTTGGCTGTTTGTCAGGTTTCCCTGTCAGGGACTTCCGCAGCATCTTTAGGGCCACGGAGGCAGCGTGGAGCACCGCCCCCCCCACGCCAGCGTGGCGACTGCAAGTTACACGACCATAGCTAATCCCTACGGACAGCCGCACCGACGCGATTCAGTGTGCCCGGGTTTGGCTCGCCTCTCCGTCAGCTGGGGGGCAGGAGGGGGTGACGGGTGACATCACATGGGCAGCCGCCGACGTACCGAGGGACAGATGGCGTGAATGCCAGCCTCTCAGGAGCGATCGGGGCTTCAGTCGTCACTGCGAGCTGACGCACATGGCCATCAGGTCTGCCGACGGCAACTGGCAGCAGACAGCTGGATGAGTCGCACCGCGCTTAGACTCTGAGATTTTACAGTGTGTTCATACAGGGTGTTTACATCGGTGATGCCGTCAGGTAAACATCAGAGGTTATGAGATGGATAGAACGAGGAATGAATCCCCTTGTTATTGACTGTCAGGCAGCAGTTACTTTGTTTAGTGTCAGTGTACAGTCAGATGATCCCCATTGCTCCTCCAGTATGACTCAAACGCAGCATATAACAGTTGAGTAATGTCCAAGCGGGAAGTGTGTTTATTATACATATCCGGTCATAGGGTGGCGCAGTGGCCCAGTGGGTTCTGCTGCATTCTCATTCCATGATGGTTTTCAGTTTGGAGTTCACTGTGTTTATGTGATTTTCCACATGCAGTTCAAAAACATGCCTTTTTTGAGCGTTGGCTCCTCTGCTTACGTGTGAGTGAGTGGCTGCCCAGCCTCGTGTCCCGTGCCTCCTGGGATGGGCTCCAGGCTCATGGTGACCTTGTACTGGATGAGCGGTTCTGGGAAAGGGGAAGGATATCAGTTCATTTCTGTAGCCGGTCATGCGCTCCCACGTGGGTATTCCAGTGGATGGCAGCTGTGACACGACACCGTGAGCTCACTGAGAATCATGCTTTCCCTCCCTGTCGGAGTGGACGGTGGTCTTGCAGGCAGAGGCTCCCATCCGCTCAAAGTCAGGGTGAGAGTGGTGGCGCTGAGGACACGATTGGTTTGGAGGACATCGAGTCTGACTGTGGGCATTCTCTTTAGAAAAATGTCCCATGTGAAATAGGTGCTGTCTCAACAAATTTAATTTTTTGAAGATTGTTTTCTTGGGTTGTTCACATATTATTCTGAAACATTCTTGAAACTGTGTGTTTTTATTTATCCATCTTGTTTGTTTATTTAATATATATAATAGCATCTTGTAGGAAGTTCCCTTCTTACTCAAGTTGAAGCTACGGGACTGATCCCCTGGTTCTACGCTTGCTAACCGCCCACGCCGAAAGTGACACCATGCTGGGTTAGGGGTGTGAGCCGTCTCACTCGTTTTTCAATCAGCTCTTTCTGTACGTGTAGACCAACCCCCACCGATCTTGGAAAATATCCGTAAAAGTGGCTTTAGGGGGCCGCATTTGTTTGGTTTTTTGTTTCCCACGGGATCGAATAAAAGGATTCTGTTCATTTTGGTTTCTTATTATGCAGATCCCTCATATTGGAGAGAGATGATATATAAGCATCAAATACTTACCCACTCAGTGTTCTATATGGGACTATTTAGGACTAAAGGAGAAGACCCAGAAAAATGGGTCATTCTGCATGGCAAGTTGCAATTCATTGAATGCATCCGCACAGCATAGATTTCACTCGCAGCGCGGCGTCTGTTGTGAGCATGCAGACGTGTTCTGAGCCTTCCAGGCTTCACATCGCGTCCGTCTGCACCCTCCGTCCGGCACAGTGTTCCTGGGACGCGATGGGGGAGGGGCCTTTGCAGGGCAGGGCTGTGCTGACCTTTTACACACTTCTATTAAATAATTGACATGTGGTGGAACCAATGAGATTTTATAATACACAAACGCTGACTTTTGTAGTAAATGCAATAGCCTGGTTGATCTTTTTCCTTAATGCATAGTTTTCCTGGGTTTTATACTTTTAGTCAGAAGTCTTCTGTAGTTTTTAGTCTTTTAGTTTTTCTTTCAGTTGCCCAGTTTCTTTTGTTTTGAATGAGTGAAGCTACATTTGCGGCCAAAATTGTGGAAACACCTAGCACTATGCTTTAAAAACTACTACACAAATATCGACGGTAATGTTTATAAACCGTCAAAGAATGTTACAGATATCATACATTGGACGATTAAATAAGTAACTTAAGCAACAGTTGAATAGTTTTGCAATATCTAAAAACCCACAGTTTGCACTGTTTTGGCCACTAGTGTATGGTAACCGGTGAACTAGCATTGTACCCTGTTTTGCAGTAGCATCACAGTCTTCGTGGCAGCCTTTGGGTTCGCACACCGTATGACAGTTGTTTTTGCTGGCTAGCTGCCTGTTACAGTAAATTATTGTACACAGTAAGTGCTCTATGGGGCTGTGCTGTAAAGCCATGCTCAGACACGCAGAGATCCTCACTCTCGCTGCCACCTTAGATTTATGAACCCCTTCTGCTTTCTCAGCGTCCTCTGTGCATGGCCATCACTGCCTTCCCTAGTAAGGAGCTTACACTGTAGGGCAGCATGGTGCCTTTGGTGGGCAGCAAGTCTGCCTCAATCCTTGAGTGTTGGGGGTTCGATTCCCACACCCAGCATGTGTAGAGTTTGAAAATTTCCCCATGTTGTATGGGTTTCTTCCTGCTGTCAAATGACAGTTTTAACCGTGGCTATGAATTACACAATTAGTCTGTTTGTGTGAACTGTGATGGGCTGGCGTCCCGTCCAGGGGGCAGCCCTGCCTCGTGTCCTGTGATGGGCTGGCGTCCCGTCCAGGGGGCAGCCCTGCCTCGTGTCCTGTGATGGGCTGACTTCCCGTCCAGGGGGCAGCCCTGCCTCGTGTCCTGTGATGGGCTGGTTGGCATCCCGTCCAGGAGGCAGCCCTGCCTCATGTCCTGTGAGGGGTTGGTGTCCCGTCCAGGGGGCAGCCCTGCCTCTTGTCCTGTGCCGGATTGGTGTCCCGCCCAGGGGGCAGCCCTGCCTCTTGTCCTGTGCCGGGTTGGTGTCCCGTCCAGGGGGCAGCACTGCCTCGTGTCCTGTGATGGGCTGGCCTCCCGTCCAGGAGGCAGCCCTGCCTCGTGTCCTGTGATGGGCTGGTTGGCATCCCGTCCAGGGGGCAGCCCTGCCTCATTTTCTGTGCCGGGTTGGCATCCCGTCCAGGGGGCAGCCCTGCCTCATTTCCTGTGCCGGGTTGGTGTCCCACCCAGGGGGCAGCCCTGCCTCATGTCCTGTGCCGGGTTGGTGTCCCGCCCAGGGGGCAGCCCTGCCTCATTTCCTGTGATGGGTTGGTGTCCCACCCAGGGGGCAGCCCTGCCTCATGTCCTGTGCCGGGTTGGTGTCCCACCCAGGGGGCAGCCCTGCCTCATGTCCTGTGCCGGGTTGGTGTCCCGCCCAGGAGGCAGCCCTGCCTCATGTCCTGTGCTATCTGGGATAGGCTCCAGGTCCACCTCCTCTCTGTCCAGGACCAGATGGATGACACTGTGCTGTATACTTGCTTTCCCTTGTTATGCTGATGAAACCAGCAGCTTCACTTCTGCCTCTTAATTACCATTCATCAGCTCAAAGAAAACTCTTGGCCTGTTCCCTCAATGAAACTCGCTACGGGTGAATGAGCCCTGTGTTTAGCCAGCCTGACTAACAAGGCAGCAGAATCTCTTCTTTGTGCGAGTGTTTCCGCTAAAGAGTGAGAATGAACAGTATTCCTTTTCGCACCTCTCTTGTAATCACAGGTACCAAAATAAAGGCATAGTAATAGGTTACGTCTTTCTAAACACGCCCTGTTTGTTTTTTCCCACCAGCCAGGGTTAAGACAGCGACTTAATCGCCTCCTCTCTTCTCCTGTCTTCCTCTCTCCTCATCGCCTTGGTGGAGCAGCTAAAGTAGAGCGAGTTGCTTAGTCTCTTTATTTATATCTGCTACAGTGGTCGCCTTAATGTGCGGTAACTGAACAAGCATTTAGATGTGAATCCAAATGGGCCTAGATAATAGAGAATGGGATACAAAAACAACGGTGTGCTTTCACTTCTTAAATCAGCGTGTTTTTAGTGCCTTCGTGTATTTAAGGTGTGAATTATGATGTAACAGATGCACATTAAACGCATGAACTGCTGCTTTGACGGGTTTTCTTCTGTGCTGCTGCCCTTTCATGGGAGTCCCTGGTTTGAGAGTATTAGCTGGTGTATTGATGGCCTTGAGCATGTATTACGCAAATAACCCCCCCCTGCATTTCCTGGGGGGTCGGGGTGACACCTGGGTTTGCTGTGATATGAGGAAGCCCAGTGTGGAATCCTGTGCTTCTGTCACTCCAGGCCTTCAGCAGGACCAGGAGCCCGGTGCTCTGTACCATCACGCTGATGCTATAGGTGACAGCACTCTTTCGCATGGAATGCTTGGTTACAGTTTCTCGCATGGAGATGGTGGATCTCTGCATACTGTCTCTCAAAGCTAAACTCTGACGGCCAGAAGGGAGACCTGGGATGGGACCATGGGGCTAACAGGGCGGCCGGCTTGCTCAGGGCTGCACATTACCTGTCAGATTTTACCTAGTAGGCAAAGTATATGTGTTTGCAGTGAGGGGCTGTTGCCTGCTGTGCACCTGCTGGGTCTGTCCAGTAGAGGGTGCTGTGCAGAGCGAGGCTTTACACTTGGCTTAGCCTCCCCCACCCCCCAAAGCATCATTCCCCCTGCAAATGGCACAAAGCTTGGGAAGCACTTGCGAGCTGTCTTGTTTTCCCACCGTGTCTGTATCTGCTGGCTTCCGCCGCCTGGCCCCCGCCTCCAAGCCCCCACCTCCAGGCCCTTGCCCAGCTGTACTAACGGCAGGTTCCTCTCTCCTCACAGACCAGCGCGTGGCCTCCTTCTGCACCATGACGGACATGGATCGGCCGCTGGGCCTGGATGTCTCCCACGAGCTGAGCAGACAGCTGGTCACTTCACAGGGCTCTGCCCTCGAGCCGGGGTAAGCTGAGCGCTCATAGGGACAGGGCCCACCTGTGCATCGCCCTTTTAAGAAGCCCTTTACAGTGGCATATATACTACGCTGACTGTAGATACAGTGACACCCAGGTATACATTTCTTGAGATTAACAAGGTTTCTGACCTGGTCTCTCCACCAGTGAGGGGACCTTGACCGGTAAGGTGAACCAGCTGGAGCTGATCCTAAGGCAGCTGCAGAATGACCTGCGGAAGGTGAGTCCCCCCCGCCCCCCGCCCAACTAATTATAGCAGTAATAGGGGAGCATTTCCACCGCACCAAGCACCATACTTTTGGTACTCCGAGAAAGTGTTGGTTTTCCACTGCCATAAAAACTGGTACTGGTAGTTTTTTATGTTCAACTATATATATGGAGATTATAGCGCAGGGGGCTAAAGTTTACTAAATAATTTTACTGTTCTGTCATACAGAAAGAACTTAGCAAGCTCTGAAATTTTAATTATTATTTCTTTTATAGATTATAGATTTATAGACAATCCATTATCTATTATATGTTTACAAATCAGTTTAAAGTTTACATTTTGCTGCTTTTGCATGAGCGCTGCATTGCTCTCTGAGATCATAATCATTTTCATCCTTGCTGTTTAAATCACTCGAAGACGGGTTTGTGAGAACTTTTTATTTTTTTGTTTTATAAATACCCCAATATTTATTAAAACAAAATCACATTGCTATATTTACAACAAAATCACTTCGCATAGTGTGCTGTCCTAGTATATTAAACAAAACAGTGTGCTGTCCTTGTAAGTTAAACAAAATACTTTTTTATTTTCTTGTCATGCCATCCTGATCTTTTTGTTGCATCTGTTCTTCCGTCCAGATTGTAATTTTTTTTTCACTTCATTTACTGTTGTTTTTTGAGTGCACAAAACTGTTTTCAAGGCAGCGTTTGTATTGTGTTTCAGCGGGAGGCTATTTGCATAACCAATCGACAAAGAAAGCGTATCAAGTCCCACCCCCAAATACCGAAGTACCAATGAAGTACCCCAGCTGGTTTGGCAGTTTTGGTACTGGTACTCAGCTGGAAATCAATGGAAAAGCAAAAGTACCAATAGTACTCTACCAAAAGTACAGTACTTGGTCTGAGTTCCCAAACAGTGTAAAACACAAGCATGACCTCAAGATGGGAGGTTTGGTGTCCTTAGCATTAGCACAGGACTGACTAGAAGCAGTCTGCTGTTTACTAGCAGGCATCAGAACACCAACCGCTCTCACATCCTAATGCTCACATGGACCCCCCCCCCACTCTCGCATTTGAAGCAGATCAAAAGGTTGCCGCAGAGATCTGTGCGCTCAGCTGTTCGCCGTTCACTCCCCCTTCTCCAGGAAGTTTGTTTTTCCAGTCATTTTCGCTTGGCGCTCCTTTCAGCCATTGTTTCATCCTGAGAGCGACAATGCAGATGCTAATTATAGCGTCCGTGAATAATTTATGGCTGCTCATTGTTTTTATTTGCGAGATCGTTGGAGGACGCAGAATGGGAACAGGAGATCTTCGTGAAATTAGAGAAAATTGGCACATGTTCCCGTTAGAGCTGTCAAAAGCCGTTTTTATGAAACGGCCTACTTTTTTAGTTCGGCACATCTTGGCCTGATTCGGTGACAGGGGGCACCTGTACCAGCCTTTTTATAAAATTATGAACTGCAGGCTCCTTAGGGGGAAAAAGCAACGTGTGTTTGGCCAGAGCCTTCCTGGGAGTAATTACCGAAGGCAGCTAGAGTAAGAAGCATTACCTGGTCCCTTGCGAATGTGCGTACCTGCCTGATAACGCAAGTGTACGTGTGTGTCTCTGTACCTTCAGGAGAAGGAGGACAAGGCCATGCTGCAGGTACAGGTGCAGCACCTACGGCAGGACAACCTCCGTCTGCACGAGGAGAGCCAGACGGCGGCCGCCCAGCTGAGGAAGTTTACAGAGTGGTTCTTACACTCCATGGACAAGAAGCCGTGAGGAACACTGGACAGCCAATGGGAGGGCACAGGAAGCCCGGGGCCTCTTCCCATTGGTGGAATGTAAACTGTGGACTACTCTTACTCACTGCTACACAGTGGTTGTCGTTGCTTTTGCGGTATCAAGACAGAGAAGATAGGAAGGAGCGAGATGAGTGCTGATGGGGGCGGGGGGGCAGGCGGGCGGGC
>JAODLC010000045.1:13958522-13974259 GCA_026781145.1 Hippopotamyrus pictus
GGGGGGGCAGGCGGGCGGGCGGGAGGAGTATTTTTGGACTGTGCTACCTGTGGGACAGGATGTGACGAATGCACTGGGCTTCAGGCAGTTGGCTGTAGGTCACACTTCCTAGCGAGAGGAACCAGAAACCATCTTAAAAAGTGGGAGATAAAACAAAAAAAATGAATGTAACACGTAAAAACCCTATTTCAGCCGGAGACAGCACACGTCATGCCCAGCGTTTCAAAGGCCAGGAAGATCTCTGAACCTACGAGCAACGCTGTCTGTTGATTTGTGAATCCCTTGTTTGTGTTTGCCTTTTTTCACAATTCGGATATAGGACATATAGGTGCTCTCTCACTGTGTATATGCGTGCGTGTGCGCGGGCGCGTGTGTCTGCCGGTGTGTGCGTGCGTGTCAGCTGGTTCGGGTGTTCGTTTGTGCCCGTTTGTATAAGCACCATTTTTAAGTAGTTTGCAAAATACCCCACTGTTACATTGTACTAGCAATAAAGAACTGTGTTTAAAGGTTAGAACTAATGTAATATCATTAAGACAAGGTCACATAGACATTTATTTTGCAGGAGCAGATTGTGCCTGATATGGATAGTTTTTAACTTTCTTTCCTTCACCCCATTTTTTAAAATTCCAGCTCTCCTTTCAGACATGCCTGGTCCCGGTTCTCTCCTCATGGCTCTCCAGATTGTCATGTGTGTATAGCGGCAAAAACTCAGTTTTTATGCAGTCATCCTAGAACCACAGGATGTGTCAGCAAACTACTTTAACAATGCCGAAATTAGTTTTAATTTGTACAGAGCCTCAGAGGAAGCGTCTTGTATTTAACACTCTTATTTAAGTTTATTTAACCAGAAATCGTTTTATTTTATCCAGAGTATTTTTTTTTTCCTTTTTTGTTTTCCTGCACTAAAAAGTGGAATAGCTCTATCTCCGCTGTTGTGTCTGTTGCTTTCCAGAGAGATTATATATACGTATATGTGTATAAATGATGATAAATGATTATTTCTGGAAAGTCCAACATTTGGATGCTGCTAGACTACAGTTCCTTGGTTTGTATGCTTTTACAAATGTTCTTATCAGACTCATTTAAGATGGGAAGTACGTCAGCTTTTCTGAAATAAACGTAGGTTGCATACATGTGTTCACGTGTGTAATGAAATGAACAAATGTGTTCTGTTCACTGGTGTTTTTTTTTTCTTCTCTGAAATGGTCTTGGAAGACTGGAGTCATTAGTAATGTGTCCCGGGAGGATCAGAAGTGAGATATACCTGAGCTGCGTGAAGCGCTCGTTCTCCAGTGACGTGTCCCTCAGCCGTAACGCAGAGGCTGGGGGACTTCTGGCTTTTGTTCCACATTAAAATACAGTGAGCTAATCCAAGATTAGCGATGGCTGGATTGCTTCGGGTATCTCTCTCTGCAGTTATTTAGGACCACAGTCCAGTAACTACTGATAATTGGTGAATTTAAAGCTTTTAAGTTCACTTTTGTAACGTTAGAAGCTTCATCCAGAGATCGTGCTGGATTCCTCTGACACCATTGCACGCGCCCTCAGATCCGCATGGTTGGCATAATGTCAGCTGGAACTTATAAATTATTTCCTTTGGTATATGGACTCTAGGTGACAAGGTATGGTCGGCATAGCAGTGAAACTTCTTCCATTTGTTTACGTTTGCCCGGCTTCATTAGTCCTCACAGATTCCAGAGTAACCAGGCAGCCACAATTTCCAGATAAAATGAATGACATTCATGCTAATTAGATGGCAATTTGCCGTGTGGCTTCAGACTGAATGTCACTTCCCTGTGAGCTTTTCCCTGGATTGGGGAGAACAATGTGTCCATGATTCACTAATTTTTAAAGAAAAGAACTCATAGAGCCATAATCATATAATAAAACTGACAATATAGCATAGATTAGTAATCCTTTTATTTCAATTTATAATGCAATTATATGTTTATGTCAAAACTGCAAGAGAATAGAGAATTCAGAAAAAAATAAGCTTAAGTCAAAAGGAATCTGGATGTTTTAGACAGTGTGACAGAAAATGTATTAACCTGTCCACTCTTTACATGTTGAAGGGACATGTGCCGACCAAAACTGGTTTGGTGTACGAACACAGGGTACCACATTACAGCAAAATAACCAGTTTATGGTATATATATATAGGGTACAATATTACAGCCATAGGGTTTGGTGTCAGTGTACAGGGAACAACATCACAGTCATGGAACCGGTTTGGTGTACATATACAGGGCACAATATCACAGCTAAAGAACCAGTTTGGTGTACATATACAGGGCACAATATCACAGCTATGAAACCAGTTTGGTGTACATATACAGGGCACAACATCACAGATATGGAACCAGTTTGGTGTCAGTGTACAGGGAACAACATCACAGTCATGGAACTGGTTTGGTGTCAGTGTACAGAGAACAACACTGCAGATGAACAATATGGATGACATTATTTAGCTCAAGGTATATATTTCAAGTCCACCCACATTCATGCCCAAACTCCTTCAGTGCGTCACTGTAATGACCCAGAAAACAAGGACCTCTAATTAAGTGCCTGTGTTTCATGTGGGTAGGAGTTTATATTGTGTGTGCGCTGTCACGCACCACAAAGGTGGAGCATGGGAGTGTGAGCCTATTAACTGTTCAATGAGGGGGGTGGCTCCTCACTGTGGCTCTAGAGGTGTGACGACCCCTCCCAACCCCCCAAAGCCTGCCTTTCTATATAAAACGCTTTAAATATCCAGTGGCTTTAACACAGGCGTGTTCCTCATAAAGGCAGTGAATGGTCTGGCAACCATATGACTGGGTTTGGTTGACGTCAGATCTGTTCAAGGGCTCAAAGCAGAACTCGCGTTGCCAGCTTGTAGACCTCTGTTGTTGTTTTCAGCACGTCTGTGTCCTTGTGTGCCCCATCAGAGATCCCGCACATGTGAAGTCAAATGTATATGATAACAATCAAATATTGTTTAGCAGAGCACATTTTAAATAAATATCGTCGTAAAGTAATGGAAGTGGCTTTCAAGAGAAATTGTGTATGCAATTGAAAGTTATTACCTGAACCTTCATAGATAAGATCTGGGTGTGTCTCCTGTGTATTCAACAATGTACAGGTGTACACTCAAATCAATATGATGAATATATAATAATTATTAAGGGGATGACTTGCAGATAGAGAAGCTGTCTCCATATCCATTGAGGGCTGTCTGCTGACTTCATATCTTCTTTGAATTTTCCTCTAGACTCTTCCCCCCCATCCCCAAAACAGGTTATAGAGGCAAGATGGGGATTGGAGACTGTGTTAGTGAATTAGTGTCCCCTGTGGTGGACTGGCATTCTGTCCAGCTGACAGATCGCCACCCTCCTCATTGGATAAGCAGTTTCTGACAATGAATGAACGACTGTCCGGAACAGATAAGGAATTTCGGGGATTGGCTGCAATGGAAAATGACGTCCCCTTGGTTTCTATTCCCTGCAGTAGTCGACGCAATCAGCTTAGTGATAATTTAGACTCGGCGGTAGTCCTGGAAACCTCAGGAGATGTTTTTTATACTATGCTCATAAGATAAAGAGTGAGAGAAGCAGCCAAGCAGCTTTTACCCCCTAAGACTAGGATAAAAGGATACTGCTAGCCAAGTTGGATCACACAGATTAAAAGAAAATAAAATAGTAATAAAATAAAAAATTTAAGAGTAAAAGATATGCAATGTCCAGTTCTGACATCTCCTCACCAAAACTAAAAAATATGATCCCCAATTTTATCTTCACTCCACTGGCTGCCGGTTAAAATTCGTGTTGACAACAAAATACTACTCTTAACTTACAAAGCTCTAAATGGTCTGGCACCACAGTATGTGAGTGACCTCATTTGCAACTACTTTCCGACTTGTACACTTCGATCGCAAGATGCAGGTCTTCTATAAATACCCAGAATAAAGAACATTACTTTTGAGGGAAGAGCATTTGCTCATAAAGCACCACAGTTATGGAATAAACTTCCTATTAGCGTTCAAAACTCAGAAACAATCTCTGCTTTTAAGTCAAGGCTTAAGCTTTACCTCTTTAGTCAGTCTTTTGGATACTAAAATCCCTTTTTCTTAGGGCGAATGGGAGATCTGGAGGTTCATGGTCATTTGAGATTAAAGGTGAAAGGGGGGATTGGTGCTGTCGTCCTGCCACTCGCGTCGATCACTTAAGCTGTTGACGGTAGTTTGACTTGACACCAGAACCCCTGGAAACCCTCATGTCTGTGCTTCCTTCCAGCTCTCCCTTTTAGCCATAGTTACTTAGTGCTGCTGGAGGTTAGGTTAGGGTTAGGGTTAGGTCTAGGTCTCTTCTCTTTCTTCTCTTTTCCAAGCTGAACACCGAGCTGACACTTCACCGGTTGAACCCTCACCTGGGCTCTTTGGAGACCATTATCTGGAACCAACTAGGACTCTTAAATCATATGGACTTGCACTTTTGAACTAATGTAAATGTGAATACACTTTCATGCACCCCGGTCACGCAGAGGAGGATGGGGTCCCCTTCTCAGTCTAGGTTCCTCTCAAGGTTTCTTCCTGCTAGAGGGAGTTTTTCCTTGCCACTGTCGCCTCAGGCTTGCTTGGTGGGGGTTCGGGCTGGCTATATGTAAAGTGCTTTATCACAATTACTGGTCTTAAAAGCGCTATATAAATAAAATTTAATTGAATTGAAAAGATCAACACCATCTATGAATACAGGCAGTCCTCAGGTTAAGAAGTTTGTCAGCTTGAGGTAGTTATTTATTGCTGCATTATTATTATTACTATTATTTACTGTTATATACTGTATTATTATTGTTTTAACTTAGCTTCAATTTAGACATAAAGACAGACTTAAGAAAAAGAACTTGTTCCTAACTTGTTCCTAACACGTGGGCTGCCTGAATTTGAATATCTGGCTATTGTGTGATTGTGTGTGTGTGTGTGTGTGTGTGTGTATATATATATATATATATATATATATATATATATCTCCAAGTGTTTTGGAAGAGGAGCAAAAATTTTAAATAAATTTTAACTTCATAAACGAGCGAAGTCTTGCAGTGCGAGTATTACATACCTGTATACGCTTTGTCTGCCTAGCGTTACGTAATCACAACTGAGCCTATGGTTCTCCTCTCTCTCATCTCTCTCTCTCTCTCTCACTGTGAGATTGTGGGTAATCGTCTTCCATGCTTGGTCTCAGTCGGCATGCCTCACTCGTATAGTCGAAATTTAGTAAAAAAGCACCACCCGAATAAGGACGTAGCAGTGCGAGCAATGCAGCTGTTTAACGACAATGCAATGTCCACATTTCTGCAAAATTGAAAAGGAGGCAAGTGGTTGTCATTGAATAGGTTCCTTGTTAAAGTCACACAAAAAGATTCCAGTGAGCCAAAAAATAGCAGTGATTCCATTAGTTATAGTGAAAGTCATCTTACAAAATAACCCTCCTCTTCTCCTCTCTTTCGTCTCCCTCACACCATCCACGATTCTTTTCAAAGGTAAAGTGCAAGATAATTTATTTTATGTATTTTTACTTTATATTTTGTATTAGCCTAATCTTTTTATATGAATATTTTTGTGTTGTGGAACGAATCATCTGAGTTTCCATTATGTCTAATGGGAAAATTCGCTTTGATATACAAGTGCACGTTACAAGTACGTTTCCAGAAAGACTTATGCTCGCAATCCGAGGTACCGCTGTATATCTTATATATATTGCGATCTGGTTCTTCCTTGTTTCGAATTAATGAAGGGCTTCTTCCTTGCTTTATGGGATTTCAGTCCTGCTTCTATGGGCCTGGTATGAACTGTCTTAGCAGTGCACTTCACACCTGCACTTAACGTTTCCCATTCCCATATTCTAATAGACATGCACTTTCAGTGGTTTTATAGACCCTGGAGCTTATGCCAGGTTTTACAGGCCACAGGAACCCACTGTATAGGATGCCGGTCCAGGTTTTTAAACAGAGACGAAACTGTCACAACACAGGGAGAGGACCATATATACAAATGCAAACAGAGCAGGGGCAGAATTATGACCCCAGCAACCCTGGAGGTGTGTGGTACCAGGGTTACCCCCTGAGCCACCAGTCATGTGAATATTGGGATATTCACTGTTTGCTGCCTTCGTGATGTTAGTGTGAAGCATTATGGGTAATCTGGTTAAGCTCTGGGGTCTTTCTAAAAATATGATCACTGGCATTTAGTAGAGGTTAAGAAGTGCTTACACCCTAACAGCTGTCTGATATCTTGGCCAGAGAGAATAACGGCAATTTTATTTTAAAGGTTGTTGGATGCATGGATGGGTTTTTGCATAATTAAATGAGATGCATTATCTTAATTTAGAAATATATCGAGGGTAAAAAGGAGTCACTCTGCTGATACGTGCTTCAAAGGACAGCTTCAAGTCAAATAATCACTTTAATAACTGCCTTGGGTGTCACAAAAATAGCCATGCAAATGTAGAACAAATCCACCATTTCTGCAAATATCTTTTTTTTTTCATTCAAAGTCGTTTAAAACTATGGTAACTCAATTGTAGCATGAGTTTCAAAATGGGATTTTGAGGAGGAGTAATAAAAAATTTAATTTTGAGGGAGAAGCTTGACTTGGTTTAATGCTTTGTGGTTTAATACTGCGTGTAATTTTACCTTTAAACCATGAAACACTTCTTCCAACAGAGAGCATGTAGAGGGAGGATGACCAGCTGACAGAGATACTGGTTGTATACATTATTCTGAGGGACCTGCCAGTAAAACCAGCTGTTGGTCAATGGTGTAGGTGATGGACAGTTTAGCGACTGGATGTTGAGTGACATGCCAAAATTTGACCAATGCTGAGAAGTTCAGGACGCGAGTCTGACATGAAACAAGCTCTGACGGATCCAGAACCACAAGTTTTGGTGAGTTTAGACCAGTGGGAGTCAGTTTGGTTCGGAACATCATGAAAAAAAAAAGAAAATGTGCAATGAGGCATGGAGCCAAGTATGAGAGTGCTGTCGCATAATTAATTAGCAGAGTTTTGGAAGTATCTCACAAAGGTTTGCCGCCTATCTGCTTATGAGTTGCTGCACTTCACACTGAAGTCCTCTAAGATGAAGGAGCGCATTCGATAACCTACCAGGACTCCAGGAGAGCTCTTTAGGTTCTGAGCATTCTGTATGGTGATAGAAGGGCTAAAATAAAAGGGAGGTGGCAGGTGAGAAAAAGAGGGGAGGTAAACAAAGGCACAGCATAGCAAGAGAGCGGATGAGAGATGAAATGGGAGGAGGGGAGCGTGAGCGGGGGGGTCCCACGGGACTGACTGTCAAGGGCTCCGTGTCATTGATCGAGTGTGCCGCTCACCCGCAATACACCTGCAAGTGAAAAAAACACTCCACTCCTGCTGCGGGGGCTGTGACCACAGCACGGCATGCGCGAGACGGGCGGGGAAGCTGACTCAGCGTCGCTCGGATCACTCTGCATATTAATCACGCCAGGAGAACCACCGACGGGAGAAAAAAAAATCTCGAAAGCGTGCAAGACCCGCACAGCCGGCAAGGAGAGCGAAGGAGAATGCCAACCTGCCAAGGGTTTCGGCAAAACTAATGGTTTGTTCTATAATTATGCGTGTCAATGGGTCAAGAATTCCAGTCGGGCTGCTTTTGAGATGAAAACGACTGCCCCTCCTTGGAGAAGCAAAGCTGAATGAACAAAGGAATAAAGTTATATAGGATGGACTATGTCTCCTTCACCTTTAATTGACCTTGTACTTATCAAAAATCCTTGTAAAAACCACAGAGAACAAGGAATTTAAAGGTCAAGTGAAGCAATGTATTGTGGGAGAAAAGGGGCGCGATTATATGATTTCAGGAAGAATATGTTTTGATGAGATTTACATATTGTAACCGCCACCTAATTCGGCATTATTCTGATCCTCAATCATCTCAGGCCCAGATAGGAAATGGCAGAGCACAAAAGAATATCATACAAAAGGAGGGGAAATTGTTTTGGGGGAAAAAAAAAAGATTTTTATGAAAAATTGGTTTTATCTGCAAAGACCTCCTTTCACTCGGTCTGGATGAATCAGATTGTCTGGATTTTTGATAGAAGCCAATGGAAATTTTTAGCGACCGACAAATTAGACTTAATGGCTCATCAAAATATAATGGCTCATCAAAATATAAGTACTGTATGAATTCATGGGTTCTTCATCTGCCTTTTAGGCCTCATTGACTGGAGATGGGCCTGGCTGGGGTGGTCACGAGACTAAATGGTAGGTTATAAGATAATAACTAAGCTAAAATGACCCAGCAAACCAATAAAATGCTTTACTCAGTCTTAATCAATAGCCTTCACGTCTCTTAGAGTGAAAACCTGAGAGACGCCAAACCTAACGTCAGCCTAACGTTAGCGTAACGTCAGTCTAAGATAAACAGCTGCCTGTCTAATTTCTACTGTACTGAGTGAACAGCTGTCTAAAATGCTAACAGATTTGATTTTTCTTGGGTCAATATATTCAAATTTAATTAATGTTATTTGTTGTTTTTCATATGCTTTGAGTCTGGCATAAAATTCTATACTGGTGACAGCGAGTTTTGGAGAAATCAAAAATCTGCTACAAAATTAAGTCAGAGCTGCAAAAACAGCAGAAAAATAGTTGTTTACGTAGAATTTTAAAAGGAGACCTGAAGCCAAAGTGGCTTAATCCACGACAAGGTCTTCCACGTCACTTTGAATGGGTTTATAGCTGTGGCTGTGGGGGACTGCTGGGGGAATTGATTCTTCTTTATATATGAGCCTCTTTACCTGTGTGCCAGTGATCCACTAAATCTTCATTAAGACAGAACCGCTCACAGTTCTGAGCCGTCATGCTACACACACGTCTGGCTACGTGATGTGGCGGGTGGGGGGAGGGGAGAGGAGGGGTGCGTCTGCGGTGCCACACTTCACCGTGAGGGAATTTCCATCTAACTGTGTTGCTCAGCGAGGCCCAAGGTTCATTTCCCCCCATGACCTGGTCTGGGGAATAGCTTTAGCCACCACCTGCTGTTATCGAGAGGTCTGTCACCCACAGGAGACTGAACAAACAAAACCATCATCCGTAAAAGATAGTGCCAAGCAGTTACTGAAAATGCTGAAGCTGGGTGACTTGGGGGGACGTGGCACATTCATTCACATCTGCCTGTTGTTTTTACCCAAAGAATATCTGGAAAACCTTAAAGGCTGTAAGTAAGATTAAATGTACTTTATTGACGCAAAGTTCAGACAAACAAAAATAGTGCAAACAAATATACAAAGTAAACAGTACGCAAGCAGAACATCCTAAATATGAATATTAATGAAATAAAAAATATATAAATAAAAAAAAATAAATGAACTGAAGATGTATTATATGTGCAAGCAGATAACACTGGACTTTAGTACAGCAAAGATGAGATGATGTTTCTGCTGCTCCTTTGGGTCCAGGGTGTGTCCGGTGCCAGAGTGGGCCGTCCTGATGAATGGTCGTTCATGCTGCAGCTGTGCGCTTAGAGCCTGCCCCCCCCCCAAGAAGGCACTTCAGCAACTGACCTGAAATAACAGCTACAGTAACTGAATTAAAGTACTTTCACAGCTGTGATCTTTTTAATGGTTTAAACGGAGCTGCCAACCTTGCATGTAGAAGAAGGGCTGGAGGCAACTCATCTACACAAGAGTCAGAAGTTTGTGTTGGAAGAGCACCAGCGAAATACCAGCATCCGGCTGATACTGGGCAGGGCCAGTTGTGGGAACCGGGTGTAAATGGGAGGGGAACGTCTGGCACAGCTCGCACTGGGACTGTCGCCCAGAGTGGGTGAGTAATGGGGGATAGGGGAAGCAGCAATGGGATAGATCCAGGCAAAACCACCACCTGAGGCTCCTAAAATGATATGATTAGCGGGGTTTCGCTGAATGGCCTCCAAAGGGCCTAGGCTTCTGCTAACATGCTAATGAAAATGCATCCCAGAATGCATCACTGTCATACACATGCTTATGCACCAATCCTGTCCATGGGTCACCAGCTAGCTGATCACATGGCCACATTCCGGAAGCATTATGAAGGAGCTTCACTTCTGTTGGGGAATGGTCAATTCAGGACGCTGAGCTACTCTGTTCTCACTGGCCTTGCTCTCCTTATCTATCTCATTTCCAGACTTGAACATTCCTCAGGATAAGACACATTGTTACTAAGATTACACAGCCAGGGAACTGAACAATGACTATTTTTACATCAAGTATTCTAGGTGACATGGAATAAAAAACAATGTTATAATTGTACGTTCCTTTATTAATATCATTCTTATTATTACCACTAACAATAATAACCATGTTTTACTTTAAAAAATAAATTTGGCCTGGTCTTCATTGTGTCCTGTGCTCAAACCAGTTTTAATAAAGTAAACGTAAAGGGGATTCTTCTAGTTGCTTAACAATCGAGCCCAGAATGCACTTCATGGACGCGAAACCAGCATCCGTGCCGAACGAGGACAGAAGCTGCCCCCCCTGTGAATTTGGCGGGTGTCTCATTGCGACACCCCCATGCCGCTGCCCCCACCTCATGCTTGGGCTACATTTTCAGATGGTCACCATGACCAAAAACGTCTCTGTTGCAGATAAACATCCTTTTTGTCATGCATGTAGGGGAGAATGGAAGGTGTCTGCATACAGACAGGAAGCTGATGCTAGCAGGTGATGCCATGGCCACCGGACAGCCGCCCAGTGAAGCAAACTCACTGTTAAATACAGCATAAAACCCATCCAACCACACCACTCTGTGCTCTGCTATCAGCCTGCTTTAAATGGGATCTTTTTGGCGGTGATGGCATTATTCAGCCATGATAATGAGGCATTGGCACACACCCCCACCCTCCACCCCCCACCCCCAATTGCTCATGTGTCCTTTCCTTTAATCACCCTAATTTAAACCAAATAGGCACTTGTCATGTACCCCTGATAACCAGTGATTACAAGTCCTGCTGCATAATGAGAGAACTGCCATTAGCTGGCAAGCCTGTTTCCAGGTGGTCCAGAGGTGAGCGAGGTTTAGAAAGCAACTCGTGTGTGTGTGTGTGTATGTGTGTGTGTTTGTGTTCTCCTGCACACAAGGCAACACCAAAAATTCCCAAATCTGTGAATGTGGGAATTGTAGGATACAGGACTTTAGTGATACAAAATTCTACTTGCTGCTGTCGTCTTTCCTTCTTCCTCCAAGGCCAGTGGCAAATCATCTGTGAATAACGGAAATGGAAGATTACCCATGTTTTTTGGGTTTTTTTTTTTTTTTTATCATCACGGTGGCTGTTTGCTGTGACGTCCGTTCCGTGTTCAACTCGACATAAACAGAAAGGCCCAGAGAGAAGCTTTGGCAGATCAACTTGACAGAAGCACCGTGGTCTGTCGATCATGATTACGAACAGTAATTAAACTTGTTTAATTTGGTGTTTTCTTGCTGATCGTATCCATTTCTGTCTTGTTTGCCTATTTTCCTGGTATATTGATTTGTTTCCTTTTCATTATCTCTTAGTTTTCTGTTTTATTTTTCCTCTCTTTTCATTCCATGAATTATTGAATGTTGAGTGATACCATATAGAAAGGTTGGTAATACTTTACTTGAGGGGGCCCAGATAATGTAGTAGTACACTCTTAGTTAATGTGTTGACCATAAACTACTGTAAGTTGTTAACCAGAAACTAATTGTTCATTACGCACTGATCCCGTGCTTGTTCAACATTAATCATAAGTTCATGTTATTTCATGCAGTTACTATATCTGTTCATGATTTGTACATAAGTAGTAAAGTTAGTATGGTACAATTTGGGCCCATAATGCATAACTGCCACACGCATACCCTTCAATAACGTGTTACCAAAAGGAGTATTACATCACTTATATGTCATGGCTGATGACATCAGAGCCCCGATGACATCGGTGCCTCGATGATGTCAGAGCCCCGAGTTGTGAAATACTCTAATATTACATGCCTTGAATAACTCTCTGCAGTGTCATAACTGGAGCGAACTTTAGGACAAGTAAATAAGGAATATGCATATTCTCACTGGTTTAAAGGAAATTAGCTATATACCGCACATCCGTAATGACCTGCACAATCACACCTTTAATCTGTATCCGTATCAACCGTCCTGCCAAAAACACTTAGTGTGGATGCAATGTTCATAATAAACTATGAACACATTCATAACAGATTGCAATGCATACATAAAACATTATAAATATGGCAATAAATATTTATAAAAAGGCATAACACAATATAGCCAATATTTATCATGCATTGTGAATGCTTTCTGAAGCTCTCATCTATAATGCACTGTAGAGAGCTTATGAAGTATTATAATCAAAACTATATAATGCCTTATGACTGCCAATAGAAGATGCTGTAATGCTTTATCGATTCTTATACCGACTATTATAATGCATTATGAAGTTAACTTTAATGCAATAAATATGACACCTTTAAATAAAGTGTTACTCATATTTCAGGCAGCCCACGGAAGCTCATTTTCTTCTCTATGAAAAACAGGTCTGAACAGAGTGGTGTCTATTCAATTTCATCATCTCTGAGCAATTTCCAAGTCTCCAAGGTTAATTGCACAAATGAGCAGCTGCGTTTTAATCCTGCTGCTAATGTCTGCTTTTCCCCACTTTCTGCAGTCCTAATTTGCCCCGGTTGGGGCGCTGTGCGTTACAGAGCAGGAGGCCGGCGTTCCCTTTATTATCATGCCAGGCTCTGAGGTAAATCCTTCCATGGCTTTTTATGGATTGAGAGCACAGAGGCATGATGAAATAACGGCGGCTTTGCTTCAAAGCCATTAGCGCACAATGTGAGAGCCGTCGCGAGAGCCAGAGGAGGGCGACGGGGGCTGGCCTCTGAGCCCGAGCTGCGTCTCAGGACCGGCCCGGTCTGGCAGGCCGCACATACGCATCCGTCCAGGTCTGCTTCACCCAGGGCTTTCAATACCCATACAGAGGATCTGCTGTAGCACCAGTATCCCCAGAACAATTCCAAATGCGATGCCAGTATAATCCTCTTTCTCCAGCTCGCAGTTTGTGCCCTTGGTGAAAAAGCAATCACAGGGAGGTCATCAAAAATACATCAACGTGTATTATTAGGGCCCTGGCTGTGTTAGAGGTCCTTCGGAGGAATACGTAAATCTCAATAAATATCACGATGACGACACAGCACATATCTGATGACGGGGAGCGTTTACCATGCAGATGGTATACGATAGCCTTGTATGAATTATACAGGCAAGCAAATGGTGTATAAATAAGTAACCCATCAAGCTCACAGTCTTCCAATAAATCAATGCATACAAAGTAAATGTGTACTCTGTGGTATTCACACAAAAAAACGACGTAGACCAGTGCTCAATATCCTCAAGCTTTAGTTACAGGAAAAGAGTTTGTGGGCGTATGAAATTCCCTTTGTACAAAGCATTATGATATACGGCAATTACAAGCACAAGCCTTTTGGGGTACATTTCTTACTCGACTGAACACACTGGCAATTTCTGTGAATCCGTCTTGGCAGATTAGCTGAGGTCCCTCGACCCGTGCCGGGGTTTGCTTACGAACAGCGGTCTTCAGTGTTTCCCCCCAAAATCCTTAATAGGATTCGCAGAATCGGAACTCTGCGGTATTCAAGGACGCTCACTTTGTTATTCTTAAGCTGCTTGATTGTGGCTCTGGCCCTGTTCTTAGGATCATCGTCTTGCTGAAAGGTATTTCTCTGCCCCAGTTTCAAAGTCTTTAGCCGACTTTGGTTTTCCTCTAATATTTTCCATTACTTTAGTCTTTCCGTTTTTCTTTCAATCTTAGAAAGCTTTCTTGTTCCACCCGATGAGATCTTAGGTTGAGCCTGGGTCAAGCATAAAGCATTGAATTTTAAAATAGAGCATGCTAGTCTTGTTCAGCTTGTTCCTGGGACCATTTTACATTTTGGGCACTCGTGAGTTTCTGTTGTGAAATCCAGGTCTTTTTTTCTGCTCTGGCTTACAGGCACGTTTTGTGAAGCAAAACGTGTGTGTGTGTGTGTGTTTGTGTGTATAACAATTTCTACTACTAATCAGTCACTGATTTCTGTACCCTTTTAAAAATGGAAAGCACCCTTTCTGTCTCCTTGTTTAGTGAGTAGGATTGGGCTGATCTAGGTGTGATATAACACAATGCCACCTCTTGATAGCTAACTAGACAGTGTTGACAGTGGGCGGTAGGTGTTTGGTGGACCTTTCTTCTGCTTTGGGCTTGTTCCACGGACAAACACATAATAAATGTACCCAAAGTTTGAGCTGTCTTTTTAAAAATAGTATAGAATCTGTTTTTTAATTAACGGCGTCGGAGGGGCATGGAATCCCTGGCAGATATAGGCCAGGCCCCCAGGTCTACCAAGTGGGACCCCCCCCAGCCCCTGCTTGGTAAAATCTGCTGAAGGGGACCCATATTTTTTCATACTGAAAATTCCAACTGAAGCATTAATCATAAATGAAGCTGAGTGTTCCATACCCTGAACATCCCTGATTCTATGTGTAGATGTGAATATATGATCCTATCGTGTTTGTGGAACAAGAATCATTACACAAGTCATGCATGACGCTAAACGTGGCTGACGTGTGTGGAATTGGGGTCCTTCGAAGTCCATCTGTTAGGCTAATATAATTTACAGTGATAAGGCTGTCATCCCTCACAAATAACCTGCCCACACCACAACTAAGACAGCAATTTAGTAAGGAACTGAACTGAACTTAAAACTGAGCCTTCTTATAGGGGCCTATATGATTGAGGTGTGTCAGGAAGATCCGAAGAAGCTAAGAGACTTGAATACTAGGTTAATGATGTTTAAAAGATATCCTCTATTAACAATGCAGCTCTCTGGCCTCAGCCTGTAGGTATATTTAATGATAACAGTTCAGCACTAATTATAGAAAAATAAATATTTAATCTTATTAATAACTAAACACATAAAATCTGTTCTGAATAAAATCTTCATACTTAAATGCTTATTTAGAAACAACAGTTTTTTAATACTGGTTATGATTGCGGTTTACAAACAATTTGTAAATGCAACCAACATTCATGTCGTGTTTAAAACCATGTAGATCATGTATCTTAGCTGTTCTAATACAGTACTTAGTCTGTGAACTTGTTGACCTTGTCTGTATGTGGTTAGAAGTCCGTATCAGCCACATGTTTCTCTTATTGGAGGAGCAGGATGTATGTGTTAGCAAGCAGCTGTACTTATGAACTGACCATTGACTGTGCGTGTATATATATCATAAATATATGTTAGGCCCAGACCAGATAGCACAGGGCAGAAGGCATGGGGCACAACCAAGTCACATCCCAGGCAGCACAGGGCAGGAGGCATGGGGCACGAGCCAGTCACATCCCAGGTAGCACAGGGCAGAAGGCATGGGGCACGAGCCAGTCACATCCCAGGTAGAACAGGGTAGAAGGCATGGGGCACGAGCCAGTCACATCCTATTATGAATCACGTCAAATGAGTAGTGTGTGCCTGTGATGGGACGCGGGGGTGGTGTGTGACTCAGCAAGCTAAGCCTCTGTAACTGTGATCAGAAGGTCACTAGTTTGAGCCCCAGTCCTTTCCAAATAGTCACATGTCCATGGGCCCTTGAGCAAGGCCCTTAACCCCCATCTCCTGAGGCCCTGCACCCTCGTTGACCCTGCACCATGACCCCCCCCCCCCC
>JAODLC010000045.1:13988338-14006008 GCA_026781145.1 Hippopotamyrus pictus
TTTTGTATGTCTGTATATCTGTTTTATTTTCTTTAATTCTGGTTGTGTCTTTGTATTTATCCATTTTTGGTTGTATTCGAAATGCTGTTTTTTTTTTCTTGCCTTGATAGGTGCTTTTTACGTTACTCTTGTCAAAAAAAATAAATAAATTAAAAAATTACAGTTTTAATAATTGGTAAATAGTTAATACGTCAGGTTTTATTTATAACGTAACTGAATACCATGAGGTGCATTCTGTCTATGGCAGGAATTCAATGCTGTTACTATTGTAGCGGTGCACACTCCCCCCGATGCGAACATTGCGGAGGCTGTTGGAGAACATTATAATATCATCAGCAACTTACAAACAGCTCATCCAGAGAATTTTAATTATGCCAAAGTAAAAGCTGTGCTCCGCCGGTACTGCCAACCCGTCGATTTAACCACCCGGGGTGACAACATGCTAGATGTAGGGAACGCAACCGCGAACGAGGCTTAAAGGCAAAGCCGTCTCGGCCACTCGGATCACGGAGTCGCTATGCTCTGACCAGCCTGCACACCATTACTGAAATGATCCATGCACACTGCTAAGCAAATCAGAGTCTGGCCAGAGGAAGCCGCTTCTGGACTATAGCAACACCGACTGGACTGCTTTCAAAATAACAGCCACCAATTAAGATCAGGTGGACCTTGCAGAACATACAGAGACTGTTCAACTGCATAGAGGACATTACTGCACTAAAGTACACTCAGTGACGTTAAGCGTCCAGAGAGTAATGGCCCGATTTGGGTGTAGTTTGGTACATGTGCAGACCAGCGATGGGAATGTAAATGATCAATTTGTAAGGAGCTGGCAGGTCTAGTCGGTAGACACAGAGGATGCCTCGTAGACGCATTAGACAACATTACAGCACTCGATGGAGTTTGATAGGGGTCACATTGAGGGTTTGCATGAGGTCAGGTGGTCGTATCGAGCAATTGCCTGGCATGTGGGGCAGATGTCACAGTCGCGCGGTGTTGGAACCAATGGGCATGCGAGGGCACCCACACACGTCATGAAGGTTCCGGTCGCCAAAGACAGACCACACCAAGGGAGGATCGTTGTATTGTAGGCCTAGCACTACAGAACCCCATGACATCTGCGCCTGCCATCCAGACACAGGTAGTGGACTCTCTACAACACCCCATGTCATTGGTCAACGTTGTCAACGTTGAATTATAGTTAAATGCATTGAATTATGGTCAGTGTTAAATTATCAACGTTGAAACTGAATTGACTTTTGGTCAGATTTTCAATATTGAAAAACTGATGGTGGCAAAACCTCGATTCAATGTTGATATAAAGTGAAAGATTGAAGATCAATATTGTTTCAGCCTTTTGTTTTGTCTGTTATGGAATCAATGTCATTTCAACATATATGTGCTAGCAGAGGTGGACATTTCAGGTCCAGAAAGTAAAAATCCAAACCAGGATTTTGTTTCAAACAACCAGTTGAGTACTCTGTGACTGTGACACTTTATGCTCAACTGGTTGGTTGAAACAAAATCCTGGTTTGGATTTTTACTTTCTGGACCTGAAATGTCCGCCTCTGGCTATCTGGACACAATCTCTTAGAATATGGAACACCATTTCTGCTCGAATCAGTCTGAGCACGGGAAACCTGCTGTTGCCTCCGCCCCCTGCTCTTCACACTGCTGACATCAGACTGCTCTGCCAGCACCACCTCAAAGTATGCAGATGACACCAACATCATCAGTTTCATAAGTGGAGGAGATGAGTCTGTGTACAGAGCTAGTAAAGCAGTGCGAGGCCCACAATCTGCTTCTCAACGTCAACAAGATGAAGGAAGTGATTGTGGACTTCTGAAGAATCTGACATGAGCATAACCCTCTATACATCGATGACTCTGCTGTCATGATGTACCTTCCTGAGGATCTCTCCTGGGATCATCATGTATCCTCCCTGAGCAAGAAGCCCCAGCGGCGAACTCACTTGCTGCAGTGCTTGAGACGGGTGAGACTGCCACCTCCCATCCTGTCCACCTCCTACAGAGGCCATACGGAGAGCATCCTCACGAACTACATCACAGCCTGGTTTGGATTCTGTCGCAAAACACATCATCAAAACAGCAGAGAAGATTGCTAGGACCATGCTGCCTTCTCTGCTGAACATCAATCACAACCACTGCATCCAGAGGGCCGCTAGAGTGATCACACATCCATCACACACCTCCCATAACCTCTTTGCCTCCTGCTATCTGTTAGGAGGTTCTGCAAGCTCAAAGTCAGAACAGTCAGGCTTAGAAGCAGCTTTTTCCCAGGCAGTTTGACTACTGAATGGTCTCTCCCGTCCCAGTCCTTCTCCAATGGTATGAACTTTCCACCTCTCAGCATTGGAATCATAATACTATTACAAAGCGGTTCTCAACGTTCCAGGACCCCCCTACACAGGTTATGATATTGTTTCTTTTGTATGCATTCTGTAATGATGTATTTTAATTTAGTTACACTGCCAAACAATGTAATTTCTTTTGAAGTGGCTCCAACAGTGCTTCACTCCACTATGTGCACAAACACAGTTGTTTTTAGTTTTTATAACATTGCTCTCAAACCAGCAGGTGAATGTTTATGAACAAAAAATGAATCTATATGTAAAACCTATTTGGCAAATGGCTCCAAAATCAGACGCCTGAGTTGTGGGTGACTATATGTCCTCTTTTTCCAGAACTTGTCCTCTTTTTTGGGACCTAAAAAAGTCTGAAATGTCCGTGATTTTGCTTTGTTTCATGTTGACATTTGCTTTCTACAGTCAGAATACTTTCTGTGTGATTATTTGCGTTGCTTTGATGCCTCTCTTGGTATCTTGCCCGCAGTGTCCTCCTTTTTGCAAATCAAAATATGGTCAACTCTGTCGAAAGTGTATTTAATAAGTGCAAAAAACTCTCATTTTAAGGTATTAGCCTTCATCCATCCATTTTCCAACCTGCTTATACTTCTGGGTTGTGGAGCCTATCCCAGAAGCTACAGGCATGAGGTGGGGAACAACCCAGGATGGGGAACCAGCCCATCACAGGACACACTCACACACCATTCACTCACACATGTACACCTATGGGCAATTTAGTAACTCCAGTTATCTCAGCATGTCTTTAGAGTGTGGGGGGAAACCAGAGTACCTGGGTGAACATGCAAACTCCACACATACGCAACCCAGGCGGAGACGCGAACCCAGGTCCCAGAGGTGTAAGATGACAGTGCTAACCACCACACCGCCACGGTGCCCCACTTTAGCCTTCAATAAAATAAAATACATTTGATATAAGATGTCAGGGCTGGTGCCTGTCCATCCCTGTCCTATGCGTTGGGTCCCCATTTGGCCAGCAGGTGTTGCTGGTCACCCTGTTTCCTCTGTCTTAATTCTAAGTACCTAGTATGTTTCCCTGGTTTCTGGGACTGCTGCATAGCTCTATGAGGTGAGTAACCCTGTAGTCATGGGTTTGAGGCCAGCTTTGCCAGTTGTTTGTACTTATTTGTTTTCTGTTTTCTCTAGCTTTGTTAGTTATTTTTATTTTCCTGTTAAGCTTTGCCCTGTCAGGTTATCCTAGTGTTGTATTCCTGTGTCAAGCTATGGTTCCCTAGTTTATGGTATTTAAGTTTTCCAGTGTATTGGCTATGTGTTAATTTGTTTCACCTGTTGCTTGCTTTTTGCCCTGTATGTCTGTTGATTGGTTAATTGGTTATGTTCTACATCTGCCCCCCTCGTTAACCCAGTTGTCTTTATGTATTTAAGTGCCTACCTTTATCTTGCTTCTCAGTCTGCCCTTGGGCTTTGTTGCTGTGTGTCATGCTGTTGCTTCTCCTATTTCTGTTCCTGGTGTTGCCTGTTTCCCTTTTCCTGTTGGTTTGTTTTTTTTTTTTGTTTTGTTATCTTTCTCATGTTTAATTGTGACCCCTCATGGTTCCATTTATTTTGTGATTTTTCACCTCGTGTTCTGATTGTTGTTAATAAACCCCCTTCATGTTGGAGCCAGAAGTAGACCGTCACCTTTTTTCCTGCCTGTGCCATATCCCATACTGACGAACCACCTGTACGCGCATACCACCCAGATATTATACCGCGGTATGTGTTATTTCATAAGGTTATTTCATATGCACTAACCCGTACATAAGCAAAGCATTTCAGTTTTGTAGTATGATATGAAAAATTTAGAAATTCTGTCAAAGGGGTTCAAAAATGACTTATGATAAGCATTAGACAAGGTATGGATATCTAACCTTTAGAGTGCTGGAGGGTGGCCAAATCCCTTGTTGATAGCTATGTGCCCATTCTATTGTAGTGGAAATGAATCCTGGGTAAGGAAGCTGGGTCACATCCAGGATCAGAAGGTGCTTCAGCATCATGTGTCCATCTTAAATGGCAACTATTCACCAAAACAGTCCACAATAATCCGTTCCCATAGCAACGGCCTAAATAGCAGTTTCTGGTTATGCGCGTGCAGGTGGTTAGTCAGTATGGTGGGCTCTGGGGATAGCTGGCCGACCTCCAGCTACAACTTACTGACAAAAGGCAAATGTGACAATGAATAGGATCATACAAAAGATACGGCACAAGTGTTTTCGTTAACTGGGGACCTGGGCACTCACTTGACTCTTTGCGACAGAACTTTCTGCGTGACTCACTTTTGGGACGTGATCCGAGATTCATGAGCATGTTTGTTCTGCTGGCAAGCTTTGACGCATGTCTAAGCAGCACATCTTGACATTAGGAACATTTAATAGGCATCTGCAAGTCTGGCCCCGTGTCACCATCAGTGTCCCTGACTCAGTGTGAAACATTGATGTCTATCAAAGTGCACCCCCGTATGTCTAGACATTTTCCAGCTTAGTGCCGCAGAGAAAAGCTGAGATCACTTTAGTCGGACAGGTCCTGTTGTTCGGGGTTGCGCGTAAAGCTACTTGGATTCACGAAAGCGGAAAATAATGGGGCAGGAGGTTCTTATTTAATTTTGGTCATGGTTTGGTGATTCTGCCCATTAGCACTGCAGAAATATATTAAAAAAAAACAAGACAGTGTGGATCCCCCCTTGAGAGAAGGTTCCGGAACAGCAGTCCCTGCTCGGGTGAAGGAACATGGGAATATTAGTGAGTGAACGTGAAAGGTGTCATGCCCCATCTGGGCCCAATTACAAGCTCAGTGGGCTCTGGGGTGGGCTGCCTGAGCGCCGCACTTCACTCGCCCACCCGCTGAAGCATGTTTTATGGTGGCCCAGTGCCAGTAGACTTTCTCACAGGGAGCCTTGACTCACACTCTGTCCCCCGGTGCATGCGGGGTACTCACAGACACACTCACCCCTGGATACAGAGCGGTCACCGCCTACACATATACACAGATTAGCCAAAACATTATGACCACCTGTACATGAAGGTTAATGATGTTGACTATCTAGTCAAAATGGTGTTTGTGAATGTCTGAGATATTCTGTATTAGATGGTAAGCTAATATTCGGTACTCGTGGTCGACATGTTGAATGCAGAAGAAACGGGCAAGGATAAAGACCTGAGTGAGCTAAATCGTTATAGTCAAATAATCGTTATATTCACCTGTGGTGAAAACCTACTGAGAGTGGAAAATGAAATGGCACAAATTGCAGATATTTTTGATTATGAACACAGAAGTAACATGTCACAACAGACAGGGCATCACCTGGCAAAAGTGCCTACGACGGGCACACAAGCTTTGGAAATGAGATTGTCACTTTGGGCTGATGAATCCCATTTTCTGCTGAATCAATGTACCACACCAGATCGCCTTCATTTGCATCTTGCATTGATGAGTCTTGGCCAACACCCTGCCTTCGACTTGTGGTTTTTCCCTCCTCAGATTCCTCTCACCACCGCTGTCCTTTATCACCCCACCAGCTTCTGTGTTTCAGATATGCTCTGACCCAGTCTTCTGGGCATGACGATTTGCCCCTTACTCTTTATCTCTGCTCATTTCTTCTGCTTTCAGCAAGTTGACTACGAGCACCAAATATCAGCTTATCGTCTACTACGTCCCAGACCTTGGCACACACTGTTTTGACAAGATAGTCAACATTAATCGCTTTCCATGAGGGTGATCATAATGATTTGGCTCATCTGTGTATTCCTTTGTTAAAAAAAATCAATCAGCCATCATTACTATTTTTAATTAAAAGTATAAATAATTAAACTATTATAACAAAGGCAATTATGTTAGGGTTAATGCACGAAAAGTCATTTAAAAATGTATAATGCACAGCCTGGCGTGCATTAACCCTCAAATGCGACGGTTATTCCATTTTCATTATGTTCTGTTTATTTCAAATTGCGTTCTTCATCTGGAATTTTAAGTAACATTAGTTAGAATTAAAGGTTGCAACAGCGCTCTTATGTACTATTGTGATTCAGCTGGCTGGCACTACATGTGCAGTCACAGGAAATTAATCAACCCCCTTCTGACCAATCAGATTTAAGAATTCGAACAATGCCGTGGCGTAAAATAGTAATGAATCCCTTAAGAAAGCGTGAAGGTTTTTCGCCTCTGTGCTCCTTCTCCTGGATGTAACACAGCCGGTGGAATCAGAGCCCGCTTTGCCGTTATTCTCTTACTAAGCTGTGCATTGACTTTGTGTCTGGATGAGCGTGTAGAGCATTAGCCCAGCGCGCTGGATATTGGCAGCGGCTGCAGGTAGTCTCGCGTCTATGTAGGTCAGCCTGTCTCAGGCAGCCTGTTCTGTGCCGTCTCGTGTCCTTGCCTAAATGCTGCTCTGGATCTTATGATTCCCGGGGGACCTGTTGACTCCGTACCGGCTGCATTCCGGTATTCCAAGTATAGGACGTCCTTCCCTTGCTGCCTTTCGTCTTCATTAGCCCGCAGTCTACGGTGGGTGGTGCGCGAGCAGCTTCCTTCGCCGCGGCCTCCGTGAGGGAGCGCCGTATTCCGGGTCGGGTGGGGCGGGGCGGGGGGAGCTACGGTGGGAAAAGCCACCCCCATGCTCCACATTTGCCCCTTGGGCGCACCAGGTGGTGTCGACGGGATTCTGCCTGACGCTCTACATCTGCTCCAGATGGCGGTGGCCCCCTGGTCTCCCAGCCACCCTCCCCCTCATGTGTCATTGAGGTCCCCCCTTGTTAGATAAACCCCCCCCTTTCTGATTCCTATACCTTTCATACAAACTCGACTGCAAGGCGAGCACGTGTTTGCTCAGTGTGCACGACCCCCAGCCGAGTTTCTCTGACCCCCCCCACTGCACTACCCGCATCCAGGCTGTCATGGCCCGTCTTAAAATGGCTCCTGTGTTTTTTGTCTTCTCAGTGCTCTACACGGCATTCGACGAGTCTTTTGCAGGAGGTTTTTTGTGTAGCACGTTGAGTCGTTTTCTCCAGCTGTCATATAGGATCACAGGATGCTCTGATGTCACCTCATAGGATGCCACAACAAATATCCCTTCATCTGTCTCTTGTAAGAACATGTGAGGACAGTTTCGTTCATACAAACTTGCGCAGTGATATTGGTGTGGTTTTTACTGAAGCAGTATTGATGTGTGTAGTAATTAGATTTAAAAAAATCCTTAATCATGAGCTACCATCTTTAAAAAAATGCTTAATATTCACAAATAATTATATTTTGTTACTTAGGAAAGCAAAGTAATTTGATTAATTGAGACCAGCATTTCCCAATCCAGTCCTCGCGGATTCACGCCCTGTCCATGCTTCAGCACCCTTAGACCTCCCTGCCAGACAGTCCACATTTTTGCTCCCTCCCAGCTCCCTAGGGAGCGAAAACTTGGACTGTCTGTGGGTCCCCAAGGACTGGATTTGGGAAACATTGATCAAGACTATGGAAATTAAAATTGTTTTCTTTAACAGTGATCTTGAAACTGAAACAGAGATTTATCCTCCGTGTTTTATAAGGCACATGACCTGGAAGAGCCTGAAGGTGGAACCAAGGATAGTGTGAGATGGACAAGGGGGTCAGTTCTAGATGACAAACTGTCCAAAGTCAAGGCAGGACACCCAGAAGGTGAAGGGCAGGCGTGGTCTGTACGCTCTCTGCATGCAGCAGCTCCATCGTCAGGCTCGATTAACAGATGCTCACGTCACATAGCCTCTGCAGATCCGCACCTGCCCACCAGTCGACATGCTAGGTGGCTCTGTTGTGGCTTCCTGTCCGCAGATCTGAGGACCCCCCCCCCCCAAACACACACACACACACACTGGAGCATTGTGGCTTCCTGTCCGCAGATCTGAGGACCCCCCTCCCCACCACACACACACACACACACACTGGAGCACTGATTCCTAGCCCCCTCCTACTGGTGTTACCTTCTTGTGGAGGGCTGGTCCACCCCGTGTTGAATTTCCGCTGCTCCGCCAGGCATGATCATACGCTTCATTCAGAATTACTGTATAAGCTCATTTGGTACTGGGATGTAGCCAGGAGGTTTTTATTACCGTGAGAATTATCTCTGAAAAATAAAGGATCCAACAAGCCTGGTATAGGGGAAACCCTTTAAATGACGGGGGGGGCAGGGGGGGGATGGCACCCCAGAAAGTACCGGAAGGGAACCAACCCACAGTCACGCTTGCAGTTATGCGGAACCCAGCATTTCTTAATCGTACACTTTAGTAGTTACAGCTGGGTGGATTCAGCCTCTCATTTTACATCAGAAGAGAGTGCAGGCTGAGCCTCTGTGTCTGAGTGTGGACGGGTGTCAGTTTGACCCCTGGCCCCAGTAGAATAGTTACATGTCTGTGGGCCTTTAAGGCCAGCCTCTAACCCCCAGCTCCAGGGACACTGCGTGCTGGCTGACCCTAGGCTGTGACCCCCCAGCCTGTGCTCACCTACAGTATATGTATGTATGTGCCGCATGAACAGTAAGATGGGGTAGGCAACAAAATGAATTTCCCTAAGGATTAACACAGTACCATGTTCATATTCATCGTCAAAGACAGTGACAAATAGTTATACCTTAATCTCTCATTGTTTTGTTCTTGTCTTAGTCTTCATATCCCATCAGTACCTGCATCAATATTAGTGAGCTTGACATTTTACCACGTGATTTTTTCCGTGTCTAATCATCGTCGGACATGACAGACTTGCTTATGGCCAGCCTTGGTATGAAGTCTGTGCACAAAACATTATTATAGCAGAGACATTTTCTGAAGTTTCTGCATGAAGACATTTATGGAAATTAAAACAAGCTGTTTTAATTTCCTGAACATTAAAGCTTCAAATGCAAGACATGGGAATTCATTATGCAATGTCGCAAGACGTCATTACCTGTCTGCCATATGCATCCTTTCATTACTGGGTTTTTAAGGAATAAAGCGATATTTACGCATTGCAGCAATTTAAAGACGCCGTGGCAGGCATGATCTGGTAGTGCACTCATAGAGCACAGAAACATGGTTAGACGAGCCAAACTCTATTATTCCAGTACTGTGAAAATTCTCTCACCATCCATGTAAATAAGCCCAGGTGGTTACAATTAGTGAATGTGGCGGATGAATTCCGACATCAGCTTGGATGCGGTACTGTTGGACAGGAGGAAAGACAAGGAAGAAGACAATGAGTTTATATGCTTTGGTTAATAGTAGCAAAGGCATTTGCTACCGCTCAAATGGTGTTTGTGTATTTGTGTGAGGCCCCCAAGGTTTGGGAGCCCCCTGTTGGTAACAAGCAGTTATAACACTAGGGGGGGGCAAAGTGACTTTTTCAGTAGGGCCCCAGAAGTGTGATTTAAAGGGATCCCACTCCACTGAGAGGTTAAAAAAAAAAGTTCATACCTTATTGTGTCCCATTAAGGTCCTCATCTCAAAATGCCCCAACAAAAGGACTTTGATACAGTTACCCTGCACTTATAAAGTCTATATACCCAAACACTTTAGTCTAACATAAGAAAGAACATAAGAAAGAATATTAATACATCTTTCACAGTTATGGTCATTCCGTGCCAGCATGCAGCCACAACTGCCATGTTTTATAGTCTTATGTGCTGTAATAATTGTGCGTCTCTCTGGACTCCTGCTGGCTTAGACAGTAATTGTGAGGGTTGCTCTCAAGCAGCACAAGCCTGAACCGAATCCGTCATTATGATGCCATCCGTCTCTCTAATAGAGTGAACAAATACTCTGTAGTAAAGCTGTTTGTAAGTCAGGAAATGTAAGGTGAGCAATAAACACAGAGACTGCGACTGGAATTGCTTTAACTGCAATGTTCATACATTAAAGCTGGCTCTGTTATATGAACCAGATACGGATCTACAAAGAAGTAATTACATTCACGTGGCCAGGCTGGAATTGCATGTCCATATTTGTTCTAAGTATTTATCATAAGTGGATGCATGACTGATTGAACGCGTAGGCAATCAATGACTTGTAAACACTGACGATAGAAGAACAGAAAAACCACAGAACATGCCCCAATTCAGGGTACTGCTTTTTCATCCAATTATCACAAAAACATGTTATTTCCGCGTGGTAATGTAAGGAGCTGGGCTTTATGTAACGGAGACTTGTACAGCCTCAACTTTCGTCCTGCTCAGGACCCTGTTCAGTCTAACTGAATTTGTTTGTACACTGTCATGCAGGAATAAATAAAATGATTATGTTCATCAAAGCATGACCCCTTGCTTGAACAGAGTCTTTCATATTGATTGAGATAACTGAAAAACAGGCTCTGAGATGAAAGCATCACCACATTTTGCTCTGAGAGAACAGGTCCACAGCGGAGAAGACTATTTCAGGTGTAAATGCCTTAATTCACAAATGAGGTCAAACACGGCTATATAGAGACAAAATTTGCTCTCTGTTTCAATGGAAAAATTCCAGAGTTTTAAAGATATTTAAACTGCTAAGGACCCAAACTGCTAAAATCAGACCTGATGGTCCTCACAGAAAACAAATAGAAAAACACGACTTTCTGTGCTCACATTGCACCTAATGCTCTCAGCTTAAGCACACTTTCATCATTACCATGTGACTTTTTGTGTTGAAGAAAAGTGCTACCACACAGCACAAAGGAGTTCATGATTAATATCCTTATTTTGTGGCTTATTTTGAGTCTTTTTGGGCACGGGGACACACAGTTAGATTTACCCACACAGTTTTATCCAATATGCAATGCAGCAATTTTTATTTATTAGTCCTGCTCATATAGGTAGATAGTTCCATATTTTACCAGATATCTCAGATTTTCTTATCAGCCCAATATACATTACACCAAAGTGGTTCTTCGTGGCAATGTCCGTCATTGCCCAATCTGTATGTGCTATTTTTTTATCGCAAAGGCAGATCTGAACTTGACAAGATCCTGCCAAATTTAAAATATTACCAAGCAAAATCAATGGGCTGAATGCAAATTTGCAATTTTCTTAAGTTTTCTATAATCTGTGATCTGTACAATCTACTCTAACCATTCCTTCCGGGTCCGGTTCATGTGTAGTTTACATGTAGGCATGTATGTGCCATTCTCATCACTGACATCATGTGTGTGTTCTGTGCTCGGTCACGGTACGGAGTGATCACACCAAATGTGCACCATACTAATTCTACACGGGCCCACCTCAAGTGGGCCTGGACGCAGTTAAGCATAGTGTAGCGGGCATGGTATGGAGCGATCACACTAGTCAAACAAACAGGACTTCAGGGGTCAAACTTGCTTGTGCACCGTATGGAAAGCCCAGTGCATTGTGAGTACATCCTAAGAGTATGAAGAGAATAAGTAGCCAGATAGAGCATTGTCCTACCTTATCTTTGCCAGCTTTGACAACTGTGTTTATCAAATAATGACTTTAATTCCTTTTAATGCATATTTAATTCCTTGTGATTTTTTTGTATTGGAGCTGTAATGAAAAACAGTTAGCAGACACTTTTATCCAAAGTGACATATATAACATGCAGCCTGTAGCTAGCAGAGTGATGCCACCATTGGGCCTTTGATCAATGCTCCTAATCCTAATTGCTGTATGGACACTGATTCACACCGGTCTTTAAGACAATGTCCATGGAGCCGTTGAGGTTGAAGGTTTTACTCAAGAGCCCAATAGAGTCATGACTCTGACAGCCACAGGATTGGAACTGTAGACCTTGTGATGACAGGCAAACCCAGAGCCAGTCACCACCCGAAAAACCTGCAAGGCTAACGGCACAAAAGGTACGTACGGTGTCTCAGAAGGCCCCCACTTCCTGAAGGTCATGTGACAGACACAGCTGTGCCTGGTACTCGTTTTAGCCTCAGCCCTGGATTAAAGGCTGATGGAGCCAGACCTGCAGGGTGAGCTGTCAGTTCTGATTATTGCTGCTGTTTATCTGAGGCCCAGGCTGAAAAGGGAGGGAGGAGGCCAGTCTGGGAGACCAGGTGGCTGGCATAGCCTTTCCATAAGTATATATCAAAGGCACAGGGTGACATCATTGCACACAGGGCTTTTTCACCAGGGGGACGCCATAACTGACCTTCTCACTATATAATTGAGCTTTACACATCATGTATACCTCTGGGAACATCAGAGCTCAAACACTTCAGAAATCTGAATCGTTAAGAATTTCTCTCTTAATCTCTGCATATAGTATCAAGCAAAATGTGAAAAACAAAGGAAGATCAAATCGTTTGGCTGCTGGACTCTGCCACAGAGTCACTATATTTACTTACTTTAATTACTATGTGGTAATTTGACATAAGCACTTGAGTATTCAACCAGTGACTCCTCTCATGACATATTGTATCCCATCGCCCATAACCAGTTATGTAGGATTATAGTGACAGTGTGGTAATGCATCACAGGGCAAAGGCAGTCAAAGCCACTGAGGTGCAGTGTACTGCTCATGTCCACATGGACAGTGGCCAGATGGGCCAGGACAACCAGGACAAGCAGTTAGGATTTGTTGGGAACATCCCGCATGCCGAGTGAGACAGGGATGTTCAAGACATGATTTGTTGCGAAGAACTGTGGCCAGAAGGCAATTTGTGCCTGTCATGGCGGTAACTGTAGGACCTGCTGGTGGAAACCTGTGGTGAGGAAAGCTGTCAAGTTGAAGAAGGAGGCCTTCCGGGCGATGGCTACACAAGGGTCTTCTAAGACAGCAGAAATGTACCGAAAGGCCTGAGATGCTACGTGGTGACGTTTGCTAAGCGGTCGTGGAGGTGAATGTTTAAGCATGGATCGGAGAGGCTTTGGAGAATTACTGAGTAGCTAAGATGTATTGGCAAACTGACAACTCAGGAGGAGATTTTGCTTAAGCTGTGTTTAGCAAGAGCATGGAAGTGCTGACTAACCTGGGATATTATTGAGTGGTTGAGTGGAGCTCTTTGAGGAACTCGGTTGATATGCCCTCTGACCAAAAGGCAGTGCTGGAGACTTCTGGTGGATCTGAATCTGTAACTGCAGCTGCAGCACTCAGAGCCTTGATATTGTTGGGGTGAACATGGTTGACAGGCCTCTTCAGTGTAGCACAGAATTGGCTAAAGTATCTGGAGTGGGCGATTTTTAAAAAGCAGGATTATGGGTTGTGTTGCAAATATTGGGGAACTGCACTGCACAGGCTCCCTGGGAAATCCCATGACAGGATATTGGAGAGGAGTCAGGGCCTGTCTAAAGTAGAATCCAGGAGGAACAGTGCAGATTCCAACCTTCCCATGGAACAGGGAACACGTCTTCTTCCTCACACAGCTGTGTGAGGGTCCAAGGGAGGATGTTCATGCAGTCTGCATGTGCTATGTGGACTTGGAGAAGGAATATAACTGTGTGTCCTGGGGTCTGGCAGGAATATGGGGTACTTGGGCCACTACTTGCAATTCAGTCCCTGTATGAATGTAGTAAGAGTTGTCTCTTATATATATATACTCTTGTACAGGTACTTGTACTGCTTTTAGTGAAAGAGTAGTTTAAGTACCCTATTTTGTTGACAGGAAGAGTGAGATTGACAGGTGGATTGGTTCATAACCTATGGCCCTTAGTTCACCTATGGTCTCAAGCTGTGGGAGAGGACTGTAAGAACAAGGTCTCAAGTATTTCCTGCCAAAATAAGGTTATTCTCCAGGGAGACTGCTTTCACTGTCTTTGAGAACTTTGGAAATTTGGAGGGACCTCAAGAAGGAGCTGTTGCTCCTCTGGATTAAGAGGAATCCGATGAGGTAGTTTGGGCATCATATGCGGATGGCGTCTGGCTCCCAAAGAAGGTAACATCAGGCAACATCGAACCCCCCCACCCCTGGGGCTGAATCAAGAAAACATCCTGAAGGGACAGTGTCTTCCAGCTCGCTTGAGAATGTCCAGGGAGCCCCTCCGAACAAGCGAGAGTCTGTGGCCTTGAAAAGAGGAGCCTGGGATGAACACCATAAGCCTCACCAGGCAAAGGTTCCTGTGTTGTTTGATTGTAGACGTTTCACTACAGGTTAAGCACACTGCCATATGGAAAATAAACAAGGCTATGGAATGGCAATTTATTAAGGGGAGATATTAAATGATAAACACCATCTATGTAATCAAAAACACCAAAAGAGTTTTCACATTTCACTGTGATTATTGCTGAACACTCTACAGGAATTCTATTAAATAAATGCTGAAGGTATTGTTCTGAAGTCCTCTCCAACGCTGCTAGAGAAGCACCCACAAATAACCTGCATTAGTTAGTTACAGCCTTGTGCATTAGTGTTGCCTTGATATTTATATGCATTTAAGCACAAAACACCCAACTGGGGTTAAGGTTTGGTGACTAGACCATGCCATTCCATTCCTGTCATTGTTCCTTCATCTTCCCTTTTATTCAAATAATTCTTGGCACATTGCTGGGAATTTAACCAAAAATGGTAAAATATAACGATTGACTGCAAGTGAGGCTTATATATTAGATAATAAAGTTTCAAAATTCTTTTGCAGAAAGTTTGTAAGTTAATCTTAATAATTGTATGCTTATCCATCCATACTCATCTCCATCAATTTGATAAATTGCTCTTGGATGTTCAGCTTTTCAAACAGACCAATGATAAGCTTGTGTTATTAACCTTTTGATATAAATTTGAGAATATGTCTGCTGATAAATTTAAGATGCATTGAATACGTGTGACTGTCCAGGGTGCCCCCTGTCTTCTGCCCTGTGCTTCCAGGATAGACCATATGCCCTCTGTGACCCTGTACTGTATAAGGATTTTTTAAAATTTATCCAATAATTTAAATAAAACTAATTAAAATAGCATTAACTAATAACAATAGCACTGCAAGCAGAAGGCAGCCAAAACTGACCTCATATAATTGATATCATACTAGCAATGGAAAATGCACTTTCAAGGACCGATGTCAGTTCACGCTTCTCTAGAAATAAAACTACTTAGCACAACCAAGAAACATCAACTTCAGGTTCATCATTTAGAGTAATCTTGAGGTAACTGCTGGCATAAAGAAAATCCATCCATCCATCCATCTTCTATAGCTGCTTAAATGTACATGAAAATGAGAAAATGAGACATTCATCCTTGACAGGATGGAGCAGCTGCCCACCTGTAGCCCTCCTTCAGTCCTACACATGTCGCGCGACAGCAGGTGGCCATGTTTACATGTGAGGTGGACTGGGGAAATCAGGCTGAGGTTTGCTGTGTTCACAGCCAGCAGGTTACAGTCGAGTACAGTACAGTGGAGCATCATATAATAATGAAGCTGAGAGAAAGACTAAAATCAAATCCCAGGAGAGTGAGCCAGGTACCTAATCAGTAACTGCCCGGGTGTAAAAATGAGCAGAATGCAAAACTGCATACTGAGCCATTTGTTTTGTGTATGTGTTAAGGTAATAATTAATAATAAACAAAATCAAGGTGTTCGCCTTTAGTCGCTGCTTGGAATAACTTTCCCATGGGAGCCAGTGAGGGATGGGCCAGGTCTTCTCACCTTTATTTTTGTTGTTTTCTTCAATCTCGTTCGGTCATTTTCCCGCCCCGTGCCCTCAGTGAGCGATGCTTCTCCGCAGGCCGTGATACCGGGAATGATGACGCTTCGAGACGATGAGGCGACACTTGAGGAAAGCAGATGGAGGAAGATTAAGATTGCCTTAATTATCATCGCCAGGCTGCGAGTCTCCATCTGCCATGTGACTCTCGGAGGACACTACCGAAGAAATAAAAAATCAATGTTCCCTCTTGGGGGGGTGGTAAGCCTGGTTCTGGAAAAGCCCATCCTAAAAGAGAAGATTTTGGCGGAAGAACCATCAAAATTGCAACCCAAATGAGGAGCAAATTTCCAAGATTCACGATAAATCTTTTGTTGTTTTTTGAGATGAGACCTCCACTGACCTAAAGTCAGACCTCCTCATCATATGTTACAGTACTGGGAACCAAAACTCACTCAGTCGTCACGTAAGCCAACAAGAAAGTCTACAGCAATTTTGTTGAGAACGTATCCCTTGTGTCATGCCCACAAGGGCGGGGCCAAGCGCCGGTAAACAATCGGCAGCCAGTAGCGCTACTATTTAAACCGGCATATCCCAGAAGCCTGTGCGAAGTATTGTTGCCATTTCTAATGAGCCGTACTGAGCGTTTTGCCTGTGTCCTGTCTCCCCTGCTTGTCCTGCCTGCTGTGTCCTGTCTCCCCTGCTTGTCCTGCCTGCCGTCTCCTGCCCTGCTGTTTCATCTGCCCTGCCTGCTCCTCGCCCCTCTCCGACCTGCCTGATCCCACCTGACCTGCCCTCCTGCCCCGTCCTGCCCTGCTGCCCTGCTGCCCTGACGATCCTGCTCCTTCTCCCTCGTCGTCCCCACGTCTCGTCCAAATGTGTAGGATTGACCTTCCCGGTGCTCGACTTCTGCCCGTACCTCGACTATTCTTTTGGATCCCCCTTCTGGTTTTGGCTGTTCGAGGTTCTATTAGTAAAACCTTTGGCTACTGCACTTCAGGGTCTGCTTCCTGTGTCAGTACTGCACATCACACCATAGACTGAGTTTTGGAAATTTTCTCGTGAGTCACACCCCAACGGCTAGGAGAAACACTCTATGTGTGGGACCACAAACCATTTCATTATGGAGTTTTTACCATCCAATGTATTAATAATTACCTGATTAATATTTGGTCGCATCACATTAGGCTTGTCATTCTAGACGACACTGTGCAGCCTAAGAAAGCAAAAAAATAAAAAACGACAGACATTGTTGGAGAGGAGATGAAGAAAAAATGGCTGCCTTGCTGGCAGAGGGTATTTGCTGATCATTAGACAGCCTCCGGGGTTAATAGGGGACAAATGAAACACACATCCTACATATAGCCCAGAAACAAGAGTCGGGCAGAATGAGTTTTGCAAACCCATATTGAGTACAGATTCCAGGATGGATATTGGTCCAGGGAACTCAGCCCACCGTTAAGTTAAATATGCTTTTCAAAGCCACTCCAGGACTTTGAAACTAGAACTGACTACCTCCATCACATCCACATATTTACACAGTCCAACGTTATTTCTGTCATTTCAAAGGAGGCTTTAATCCTTCATTTCTATTCTTTCCTTCCTACAGTCATACCATTTCAGGGTTCATAGTGATCTCTGGCCAAAGCAGCCTGGCGATTTACCCAAATGAGAGCCTGGGTTTAAAATTATAACCATTCTCTGCGTACCCTGCTGTTGAATTGTATGAATGTTGATTAAAAAAAAAAAAAAAAAAAATAGCTCTCAAAAATCCCATGACTTTTCCAAAAC
>JAODLC010000045.1:14006108-14016946 GCA_026781145.1 Hippopotamyrus pictus
GGGGAGCGGGATGGGGATGAGGGATGAGGTTTCCACCCATTTAAGGGGGTGCAGGGGGTTGTATTGGCCAGTTTTAATTATTGAGAGGGTAACCCCATCCCCCCATAATTTATATCCATGAATATGACATTATGTATGATAGTGTGCAGTCTGCACATACAAATGTATTTTATAAATATCATTGAAATCATTTTGTTTTTTTAACCTGCATAGTGATGCCACTCAGGTCTTACTGATTCTGAAAGAGAAACTTTTATTTAAAAAAATTAATAAAAAATTGCTGGACCAACTGGGACGATGGCAAGCAGAAGCACCTAATTTTATCTTTTTTGTCCCCTTTTAACCATCATTTGACACATTTGTATAAAGACAATTCATCATTCATAATTATGTTCTATTATCTTTACATTTTAATTGTATTGGTAGAGAAAATTGTACTTAATAGATTTATGCCAAAATGTATTAGTAGGGGTTAATAGTGAACTTCATTTTCATTAGATAAATTACTTCTGTTCACTTTTCTCTTACTTTCTGCCCCAAAGGTTTCTTCCCTCTCTTGAAAAACTTCAAAGTATGTTAATGTATTGCAAGAGTAACGCTTTTACAGATAGCCCAACAGTATTTCTGTCCTGCCCCCCCCCCCGCAAATAAATGCTGAGAACTTTAAATTAAAGATTTTATCTACAGCCGTCGCTACAAACATTACCAGTCAGTATTTTTTCCTTGCAATACAAAGGACATCATAGAGCCTGTTGTGCTAGTGTTTGTCTCCAAGGCAACTCATTAAATGTACTTCCCAGCATGAAGGTTTAGCATATATCCATAAATAGGCACGCTGCTGTTCCTAGTTTGTCTTCTTCTTCAGGATGAATTGCTATATTGACCACAAACAGTGCTTGAAGCACATGCATCATCGTTGGGATGTACTGCAAGTTTATCCATCCATCCATCCATCCATCCATCATCTGGAACAGCTCCTTTGAGAATGTCCATTTTCCAGAAATGATTATGCTGCGCAAGGTCATGGTAAGGTCATTAGTCTGATGCTAATTTCAGGAAAAACCAGGCTCAAGGCAGAAGACACCATGGATGAGATGCCTTCTTGCTATGTGTTCCTATATTGACAGTATTTACAGCAAGATTCCATCTAAGAGCTAAACAGTTGCTCTCAGAATCCAGGTTAAAACAAATTCATTTTAAGCTTACAGTAAGTTGACCACGACAGTGTATTTTTAACAGCAGCTGCACAGTAACAGATATTTAGTGACCTTACACATCCTCATTACACACAAGAGCACATTAGCAACATGGTTTGCGATCAAGAAATTCTGGGTATTTCCTCAAATGGCATCCAAATATTTTTTTCCTTGGAACACCTTCCCTGATAATCCTCGGCTTGCTGTGATGAATGAACCAGCATGGACAGGTGAGAGAATCGGGCAGAGATGGGTATGAGCATTAGGGTCAGTCTATCAAAGGCCCGTGGCCAAACTAGCTGGGAATGTTTGTAGTCCAGAGGCGAAGTGGAGGTACGAAAGAGTCCAGGTACAGTAAAGTCCATGTTCCAGTGTCACAGATCTGACAGCACATCCGGGGGGTGACCTGCGGACTGGCTGGCAGCGATCTATGACTGAGTCATTTTGTAAATGCGGAGGAACCTGGGTCAGCATATCGCTCTGACGCCGAAGGCGGCAATGCAGGGGCCAGCGTGGGACATTTATATATCTAAAACAAGCCGGGGTTTTTAAGCTCTACGGGAGGAGGAATGCAGGACAAGCGGCGCTGAGCCGTCTCCCAGCCTGCCCACCAGCACGCCGTTCGTTGCAGACAGATATCACAACCTGTCTGCGCGAGAAGGAGCCGTGCGCGGGCCCGCAGAGCACAGCGGCTGACGGGCTCCTAATGGTCTGTCTCTCTTCTCCCGCGGCTGATGGGAAAGTCCCGGCTAGACGCTTAACGACGGAGGGGAAGCGGAAAAACAGGAAAGCTAGCTGGTCACCTCCTTCTGCACGGTGTACGTGGGAACAAAAAAAATGTCAATTACACCAATTCAGGAGCCCTGCTTCCCTTGCAATTCGGACACAGAGTTCCTCCTGACCGCATAGGCCAGTGACAGAGGGAATTACCTGGTTTGATTTCCTTTTTTGGTATTTTTATAAGTAGAACTACCTCTGCCTTTCTGCTTTAAACGTTGCAGGGCTACTTCTGACTTTTGAACTCTAAACTCATTTGTGGTTATACGGACACAACTTCCACCACAAAGTAAGTGTCCAACAGGAGAATATATTACTCTGGTACGCCCCATATACATGTAATATACAGGCAACATCTTTTTGTTGACAACACTTTTAAAAGAATAATAAATAGAATGTAAATGTCCCATGTGTATAAATGTTTTACTTTAGTGTAAGAAGACCTAGCATGGAGGTGATTAATTATAATCCCTTAGCATTTCCTCTATCCCAGGTCAGTAATCGATGATTCCGTTGTGCTTAGATTGGATGCCTTGCTTGATTCTGTTCCAGAGAAAAATGCTTGGCACCTTTTGTTCATGACTTATTTTGAATCCTTAGAATGCATTCCTGAAGGTTACAATTTTGTCATCGGCAGCCAGATATATGCTAAAACGTACAACAGAAGATCTGTCAGCCTGTGAGAGTTTGCTGGAAAACGCTTTAGGAGTAACGACACGGATGCCATTCTGTATCCTACACGCTAGGGGAGATTCCGGAATAAGACTGAAATGAAAACAGATGGGATGCATGCATCCTTTGTTCACATAAGTCATTGTGTACAGGTTGAACAGAGTAAGGTTGCCTGCTTAGTCATTTGTAATGAGCAAAAACACTGAAGTTGATTCCCTTGGATTAGTTCTCTCCCTTCAAGCCACAGCACATCAGCTAAATAGAGGGCAGATATTGATCAAACACCTGCATCCCACCTCTTCGCCGAAAAAGCCAAGAATCAGAGATGCATCTGCAGACTACAGGCGTAATAAGAGCCCCTGGCTCAGACCGCCTGACACTGTCATCAGGCAGCCACCTGTCTAAAGAGGCTTTGCACTGCAATCCACCTGATTATAATTGGCCCCGACATTCCTCATACTACACATAGGCGGAGCAGCAAACTGAGAAAATGGAAAAATCCCTCACTCCGCCGCATACGACTCCAAACACATTCTGCGATTTCAGACAGTCGGATTAAATTTGCATCATACTATGGATGAAGACCGAAGATCTATTTTTACATGGACAGGGGGCAAGACAGTTTCCAGGGATACCTCCATAGAAAGTACAATTTCATCTGATGATGCAAGGCATCTCTAAAGCCAATCAAAGAAATTTATATGTCCCAGAAAGCAGATTTATGAAACTTACAATATGACTGGGGAATGTGGTGCCTTCCACATGTACCCCAAATCAAAAGACGCACGGTTTCTAAAATCAGATTTGTTCTAGATTATCTGTGTGACCTCAATACTAGTACTACCAATGTTAGACTTCCAAATACTGCTCGGTAAATCTTTTGAAGTCATATTATATTCACGCTTTTCTTTTTCATTATCAGACAGCATTTATCAGTGTTTCATGTTAGTATTATTACTTCTATAAAAGCAAATACCAAAAGTTCAGTGATAAGGTCCAAGTTATGTTTCCAGGTTTTTACAGCAACCAGAGGAGTTAAGATACATAGACGCATAAACTGTTGATACACGTACTCAGCATTTCGAGTAATAAGTTCTTTCAGTAAACTAGCTTCACCAGTAAGAAGTCATGAACCTTCCACTGGATCCTATACCTACAAAGATAAGGAGGCATCTTCCGCTTGTAACTGAAACCTGTGCTCGATATCATCACTACGTCATTATCTCCTGGATATGGTGCCAAGTCTCTTAACAGAGCTGCAAGCAACACCCCCCCCCCATTCCCGACAATCCGAAGCTAAACCCCAGCAACCTGCCTAGTTACATATCTTCCATTTCTGTGTAAAATTTCAATGTGCTGCCCAGAGACTTTTCGATATCTAATGATGGCTCTGGAGTGTTTCGGGGCAGCGGCAGAGCGCTGAGACAGCCGCTGTCAGCGTCATTAATGGCTTGCCCGTCTTTGCTAATCGTGACAGGTTTCGAACTCTATTCTGGACAGAGTCAAATCTCGCTGCTGGGTTTTGATGGTGTAAGTTCTGTCCAGGGGTGCAGTAGGGAAAATGATACTCTGGCAGACTCAGGGGGGGGCAGCACTTTATAGGGACACTTGAATTCATAAAATTATACATAAAATTTGGCAGCAGGGCACAATATGACATTCTGTCAAGAAGCCCGGAATTACTATCTACGCCCCTGGTCCTATCTGTCAGACTATTACCGGTTTGTCAGCGATATAAATGGTGCATTGTCACAATGCAGTCAGGTCTAGTGTTTTTCTACATGGCCCATTGCCAGGCCTGCTGCCTTTGTTTATGCCTGCATATGCTAGGCCTTGCCAATATTATTCACAAGAATGACTATGCTGCTTACACACGCCTCTGTGTAACTGTAAACCCAGTGAAATATTTGGACACTCAGCATAAAATCTGTATAAATGTCAGTGACTGTAATTTGCTCTGACATTCTCATGCTTTTAGTCGAATGTAATGATTTTGAGGTGAATATAACCACCACCACAAGATCTTGGTGTTACAGCTGACCTTGTCGACACATATATACATTAGAACTACGTAATGTCTTTTTGTTGTTCATATAGCAGTTCATATAGCATAGAGCTGATCTGTCCTTTCCATACAGCAACAACAGATCATTGCAAAACCCAATCTGGATGCTCAAATGATTCCTTACAATGTCGTCAATGAGTTGCAGCAGTAAGAGTTACTCATCAAAATAAAATGTGTGAGTATGTTAGTTCTGAAAGCTCCTCTCTATTTTTGCTGTGAAATATAAATCACAACTTTCACCCCTGAGAGCCTTAAACAGACATGCTCGATTGTATATTACAGATCATATTACCTCTAACAGAGTCCAGCCTGTTGACTTTCTTCAAAAGATGTTTATTATCTGTACAGTACTGAAAGGTCAAGAGATAAAAAGGAAGAGTCTTCTTAGAGAACTCCAGTTTTACAGAATAATCTATAAACTCATATCTGGATTCAAACACCTTGGGCACTCAAAGGGAAAATCCATCTCTGCCCTATAAATGTGCTGAGGAAAGGCTGCCTGCTGACCACAGAGCTGATTGTGAGCTGGGCAGCCAGCCCAGAAATGCAGGAGGTGACTCTTTCTAGATGTTCCTCGGGTTTCTTTGGTGTTGACTCCATCTGTATCTTGTCTGTGTCCTTCACCGTGCTTCCATAGTTACATTCACCTGGGCAATTCAGTTTCCCTGAATTGTTCACTAGCAGTAACACTTTTAGCTTTTTTTTTTTTTTTTTGCTGTTCCTTCTGCCTCAAATTTAGGGCCATCTGGCCCTAAGATAACAGATAGCTGGACCCAGAGAGCCAGCCAGCAGCTACGTCTGCATGATGGATCAGCGTGTTGGCCTGGCCCAGTATACTTAATCTATCTGCACTGGTCCTCTCTCAGTCCCCTGGGTGGGATCACTGGATCATTTGCAGTCAGCCTCAGCTGCTGTCACCCATGAGCAAGCTGTTTTTTTTTTTATTTTATTTTATTTACTGTTTACTTTGACTTTTTTTTGAAAAGTACATTGATTATTCATTCTTGTTATTATGCTAAACTATGTACTGTTCTCTGAAGTACTGTTTTAATGTTTAGCTCAGTCACATGTCTTTTAACGGTCAGCTTTCTAATAATTGCTTATTGCCTGAAATATGAGGGTGGAGTAATGTGCAGTAGTAATATATACTTTTCTGGTGATATGCAGAGCATTTCATGGAAAACCAGACTTGCAAATTTCATTTTAAAACTCTTGTCTACTCTTATCCAGGAAAGAGCCTCAACCAAATCAGTTGTAGGATATGCGAAACATTACATATGCTACACAAATCAGCAGAGTTCCATGTTGAAACATGCAGGGAGAGAAAAAAGACTGAATAAGTAACTTTGTTTGATGTGAATAAATCAGAATTACAAGCACAGCTACAAATGTGAGTCACCTTAGATTGGACGTCAGTTACCAGTAGGTGTAATTCTATAAAAGAGGCCAGAGAATCAGTGCTTTGACATGAGTTACCAAAGCAACATGAGACAACTATTTCCAAAGAGTCTGTGCCTTCATTGCTGAAGACTTCAATCACAAAACCTGCAAAATCATTTAAAGTGTCAAGGGGAAGTTTAAAAAATCATGGTGGCGAAATATGGGCAAATGGCACTTACAGGGAGGAACAGCGTTCGCAAGTCGCAAACTCACCAACAGGGAAATTAGCCCATTTCTCACTAAAGAAAAGTAAGGCCTCAAAAATAACCACAAAACTGAACTGAATCAGCTCCATGTACAGTGATGTGTCGGAGTCCACACAAAAACCGCACATTGTGAAATTCACAGAGCTCTATCAACAGCTGGGTTCCTATTCGGAAATCGCTTGTATCCAAAGCCAGTGCATAAAACCCATAACCAGGTGTATGCACTAAGCAGCACGAAACCTGGGGCCCTGAGGGATGGAAAAGAGTGCCTTATTCCTACATCTGGGTGACTTTACATTTGGAGAGAAATCCAAATGCTTTCCAACCCAGTGACTGCAGGTAGTTCTTAAATATCGAAGACGATGTATAACGGTATTGGTACCAATCGTGTGATTTGGTATGATGATTGCACTACATTTGTGTGTCTCAAACCAGTCCTCAGCCCCCCCCCCCTCCCCCACCAGATGATCAATGTTGATGCACATGGACTGTCTGGTAGGGAGATGGGAGTGTTTGGGGGTCCCCGAGGACCAGTTTGAGAATCATTGCTCTACATGGTTCTATAATATGTGGCCGTTTTAAAGGACAAGGTGTACCCAATGGCGCAAACATAGGTACTTCATAATATTCTCAAATTACAAGTTCGTAACTGTGACTGTTGCAGTCATATTAGTTTTATCATGTTTATAGTTAGACAAAGTGAAGACAAGAAGAATTACAGATGATTCCATTGATAGCATGCAGCCAACAAGTTTTCATTTTTTGAGGTCTTTGGTGATTTGAAGAACTGAAGGCTTCATTTCACCTGTAAAAGAAATCACTTGCATCTGTACGTGCTTGAAAGGGAGTCACAGTAACCTATATAGTCCTATAATACTGATAACCAAATCCAAGAGTGCCATCCATCCATCCATCCATCCATTTTCTGCCACTTCTCCGGGGTTGGGTCACAGGGCAGCAGTCTAAGCAGGGATGCCTAGACCTCCTTCTCCCCAGCCACCTCCTCCAGCTCCTTCAGTGGTAATACCAAGGCGTTCCCAGGCCAGCCGAGTGATATGATCTCTCCAGCATGTCCTGGATCTGCCCCGGGGTCTCCTCCCGGTTAGACATACCTGAAACACCTCCCCAGGGAGCCGTCCAGGAGGAATCCTAGATAGATGCCTGGAACCACCTCAACTGGCTCCTTTTGATGCGGAGGACCAGCAGCTCTACTTTGAACCCCTCCTGAATGTCTGAGCTCTCACCCTGTCTCTTAGGCTGAGCCCAGACACCCTGCAGAAGAAACTCATTTCTGCCGCTTGTATCCGCAATCTCAATCTTTCAGTCTTTACCCAGAGCTCATGACCATAGGTGAAGGTAGGAACGTAGATCAACTGGTAAATTGAAATCTTTGCGTTCCAGCTCAGCTCCCTCTTCACCACGACAGAACAAGTGCAGCGTCCACATTACTGCCGATGCTGTACCGATCCACCCACTCCCTCCCTTCCACGTATGAACAAGACCCTCAAACTCCTCTGAGGAAGCAAGTCATCCCCCACCAGGAGAGGGCAATCCACCCTTTTCCGGTTGACTTGGTGTCAACCGGAAGGTGCTGATCCTCATCCCAGCCTCTTCACACTCAGCTGCAAATAGCCCCAGTGCATGCAACAGGACCACATCATCTGCAAAAAGCAAACATGACCCTGAGGTCACCTAAGACGTACTCCATCGCCCTTTGGCATAAATATCATGAACAGAATCAGTTACACCGAGTGGTCTGATGAACACCAGTTTGAGGTGAAACACCTTCCATGGTCTCTCCAGCCACCAAATCTACAGAGCAATGAACCTTTATGGGATGTCCAATATTCTATTTCAAAGCGTTCTTGATGTGTACGACAACGTTCCAAGATGGATAGAAGCTCTTCTGAAAACAAATGGTGACCATGCTCTTTATAGCCATATAATGATCCACCGATCTTCTAGCAGCTTATCCTGATCAGGGATGTTAGGCTAATTAGGTCCTTGATGTTGATATATTGTTAGGCACCCCGCGACCCATTAAGGATAAAGCGGGTTGGAAAGTGGGTGGATGGATATTGTTAGGCATTTCCATTATTTTGTCCACCTTAAGTAAGCGGTTTATGTTCAAAAGTTCCAGTCGAAGTAGTTTACCCCCGGTGGCCTCTACTTAGGAAAAATAAGCAATAGGTTCACAAAAGCTTGCCACATGACTGTTTCCATGACACCGACTCAGGGAACTCTGGGTATTTTTTACAACCAAACAGAGAATTAGAGTGCAACAATGCCATTTGTTCCAGTTCTTTAGTTTCCCTTGTGTATTATCACGAGAAGCTGTTTTTGCCGGCAAGGAATTAATTAGCCTGTTAAAATAATTCCAAAAGGGTGAATAACTTTTCTTTTCAACATGACTGATTAAATAATGAGTTCCACCTTGAGAGGGCAAAATAATATCTAGTCTACTATATATAAGAGAAAGAACAGTGGCATACTCTGGCCTATTTAATAAATGAAATGCCATAGGGATAAAATGAATTCAAGTGTTCTTTGTGTATATAGCTGCAAGATATCGGGGAGACAAACCTCCTCAAGGCAGCCGTCAGAAGGTACGTTGTTTAATGTTTTACTAAAGGGGCCTCACATATGAAATTATGACATAAATATATTTCCATCCATCTATCTTGTAACTTCTTATCCTGGTCAGCCTGGAACCTATCCCAGGCAGCATAGGGCATATTTAGACGATATATCATATAAATAGTATACTAGAAAATACAGTATTTATGCATGTATGTATACTGCATAAACACACATAAATTATGCATACAGCTTCAGACAACTAGATAGATCAACATAGGCCCTGTGATGAAATACTGATGCATAACATTGTCATAAACATCACACAGCGCTACTGTAATGAGGTTGTCATATAAAGGTCCTGTGTTGGTGTTCTCCGAAGTTCCTTTTTACATTACAGCTTGCATTATTTATATCAAATTTTAGAAATATTTAGGGGTTATGTAAAATGAAATTAATTTTTCAGTTCATTCACAGAGCTTAAATGTTTTACTTTTGATTCAATAACTTTTGGTCATTTCCTTGGTAGTTAAAGCTTTCTTTGATATCAAAGGTTGAAAATTGTAGTGATTTTCATTCCTGCGTCTCAGAGAGCTGGTGAATTAACATCACATTCATCCTGGAAACCGAATCAATATCGTTTTATTCTTGTCTCAGCGTGGAACACTCCCAGAGCTTCTAGGATTATGTAGCTAGCATTTTATTTGTTTAAAGCATCGCTACAAATTCTCCATAACAGGTGAAAGTGCAGGAATCAGATAAATTCTTTTGCCATACATATTTCGATCGTGGAGAACTCGGGTGACAGCAAAATTTCTTCAACGTTTTCACTGCCACATGAGCTATTGTATCATCTAAGTCACAAATAAGTGGACTTTATACTTCACCTGTCATTAACTGTCATTCTGGAAAAACTACATTTTCATACAAATTTTGGACAATCAATGGATGTGACTAGTGTTTCTAGATACATCGTGAACATGATAATCATGGAATGTCACGTATTTTAAACACAGAGATGTGCTGTAGATTTAGACTGAAGTTCTCTTTGAAACTGTTCCATGTAATTAACTACAAAAGAAGATTTCTTATAAATGCAGCCTCACTCCCACAGCCATTATCACAAAGCTCAAACTGCTTTCTGGTTATATAGTGGCTGGTATTATATATAGTCATGATCTGGAAAATGCAACAGAGCCATTTCAGTAATGCGATTCTTCCTGGAATTACCTCACAATGATTCCAAAACGTAAGTACATTAAATCACTGGGACTGTGGTCGCTAGGCGATTTTCACAGGAAGTGTTTGCAGTTGGTTCCCTCTGTGCCTCTGTATGACGTTTATTATACAATGACCAAACATTCAATATTACATACGTGGGCATTTCCCATGATGCAGCCTGTTGTGGTAGCGTAACAGAGGACACTACAATATATTGATTTCATTTAGAGCAAGAAAAGTCATGCGTTCACAAGCATCAGCTTATTAATTTTTTGAACTATAGTACTTTGCAAAGGTCTTAGGCAGTCAAAGAAAATTATGTATAAACAATCTCCATTCTGCTGTAAAACTATGATTTTATGTTTGTCAAAGTGTGTCAGATTAGCCATTTCCAAACCTCTCCCGAAGTCACATTACTATAAACAGCATATACACCAATGTAATGGTTGACTTGACCAGTAGAGTACCATGTTTAGCTAATCAGTACCTCATAGAGTTATTTAATTAATTTTATAAATTCATTAATTGAGCTGGTGGTGAAATGTAACAAATACATGGAATGGCTGAGGTGGCACTGAGGAGAGGTTTGAGAACCAAAGTGATGTTCTTTTAAGAACATAAGAAATTTACAAACGAGAGGAGGCCATTCGGCCCATCAAGCTCGTTTGGGGAGAACTTAACTAA
>JAODLC010000045.1:14027592-14043453 GCA_026781145.1 Hippopotamyrus pictus
AATCTTTTAAGCACTTGTCCTTATTCTTATTAATGCACAATTTGATGTGCAGTTTGTATTGGTATATAGTTTTTTTTCGGTCTCAGTCTTGGTCTCGTCTCGACTTTGTCTTGGTCTTGACTCGGTCTGTCTTGGTCTTGGTCTCGATACCTTCTGGTCTTGGTAGTGTCTTGGTCTTGGTTTAGGTGGTCTTGACTACAAGGCTAATGTCTTTACAAGAGACACATAGTTTTATATAGTGTAAAAAAGATGAGGGTTGCTTAAAAGGATGACATAAAGGCTCACAAAGGTCTGTGGCTTGGCATTTGGTTTGTGGTAGCTTTCAGAAGTCCAGTTGTCATGATTCAAAGCCCATTTCCTTTAAAGCTGCAGTGGAAAGCTGCAGTTCCAGGAAATCTGCATGTCTCAGCCACCTGCCCAAGTGAAGGACTCCATTCCTGTGCTGTTTAATGTGCTCACCCAAATCACCCGAGAAAGAAAAAGACGAATGAATCATCAGGACAACTTTAGTATGTATCAAATATCTGCAACTTTAGTATGTATGAAATATCAGCAAAAATTGAAGTAGACCACAAATATATTAAACAAATAAGTATAGAATCACTTTAAATAATGCCAATACTAATAATAATACAGAGGCTGACTTGACCTGCTTATAGTAAATACACATGTATTTTATCTTTGTCCCAGATTTTGCATGTTACAAATAGGCATTCATGCAACATGAAATGAAACTAATAGTTTGCACTATTTCCAGGATAAAGTGGCCAAATGGAGCCCAGCAGTATTCCTGATGTTGAACAGATCATCCCCCCCAGCCCTCTCCAAACCATCCACCATTATTTTGGATCTGTGCATTTTTATATATTAATGTCTTCTGGCAGCAGAATTCATTAGGATTTCTGGGTCTTAATGAACCCTTAATGGCTTTTAGTGCTGCTATTTCAGTATCACAATGCTAAAGCTTAAAAAGGACATACATGATGTAACGAGTCATTGTGTGTTTGATCTTTCTGCCCCCTTTGGCTTTAAAATAAGTGAATTGATTCAGTGTTATTAATATTGAAATTAATTCTATGTATACATTAAATTAAATTAAAGTTAAACTGCTTCTGTTGGAGATAGAACAGAGGAGTCAAGATCATACCATTGTAGGTCAAAGTAATTCACACTTGTTATTTTTATTGTTATAATCACTGGGATTCTCACAATTATACAGTTTGCTATATCTAAACTCTTGCCAGTCATATGATTTGCTTATATCTCAGCTCTTGTCAATCATACAGTTTGTTACTTCTAGAAAGTGGTTGTCGTACTATAATGGCTCCCAGGGCTTTTCTTGCAGCATGAAGTCGGGTATTGGGCTGGCACGGTGGCTCAGTTGGGTATTGGGCTGGCACGGTGGCTCAGTTGGGTATTGGGCTGGCACGGTGGCTCAGTCGGCTATTGTGTCACATTTCTCGGGTTGGGGGTTCAAACGCCTCCTCCACTCTGTGTAGTTTGCATGTTCTCCCATTGCTACATGTGCCTCTTGCCAGAGTCCTGAGGTATGCAGTTAAGGTACATGCATGAGTACATGCTTTCAAGTACCCGGTGATGGACTGGCATCCCATCGAGGGTGTACCCCAGCCTGTGCTGTCTGGGATAGGCTCCAGCCGCCCCCCCCCCACCTTGATTCTATCCAGAATAAGTGGTTTGAAGATGGATGGATGGCCAAGTTTCATTGTAGGAGTGGTCAGGAACTGTGAACTAATTAATCTGCGGTCATGATCTCCAGTTATTATTTGTGACCATCTGCTTGACGGGTGTGGAGGTGACCTTACAGTGCTCAGTCATGGAGGATTCATGCGTCACCCACAAGGAGAAACAAAACAGCTGAGTTGTCTTGTGTTGCTAATGTTTGTCTGCTGGGCCCAAGTATGCCTTGGTGCAGCTTGTGTGCATTCATAAATAAAAAAATGATATTTGCATAGCGACGTTTACATTTATGCTAATTTTATGATTTTCCTGGGACAGAAGCGGGATATGGCTATTCCACTGGGGGAACGCTGTCCGTGTTGTGAGTGTGCTGAGAAGGATGATACGGGATTTCACACAGGCACTGGCTAACACAGAAAGAAATGTATCATTTTCCAAACCGCCATTTTTGGAGTAACATTCCTGGCTATACTTTTTTATTACAGTACATGTTCTCTGTGCCAGATCGACAAAAGGACTGACATGGACAGAACGAATCGTTTCGAAACGCAACAACTGCATCTATCAAATAATGCGACCGATCCCTGGCTGGGCACAGGGCAGCAAGTCGCTCCAAATGCGACGAGGGTTTACCCAGCTGACAATAAACAGCAGGGTTATCGTCCGTGCGCCCTGGGTATTGATCACAGCCTCTCCTCCTCATTAGTCGCCTATGGAACGCATGGGGGCACAGTATGAAATTCTGCCCCTCCCGATAACCCCCACAAAAAAATTCACAATATCATGTATTTGAAGGCTCCTGTAAAGTGCTGGACTTCCTCAATCTGCCAGGGTGTCCATGCCCCTACTGTACCCCTCAAAAAATCCACAGAGGGAGTGAACTACACCAGTGGCCAAAACTGTGGAAGCACTTCCAATTTTTAGAGATTGCAGAACTTTATTCAACTGCTATTCCAGTTACTCATTTAATTGTCCAATGCATAATATTTGTAACATCCTTTGATTGTTTATAAACATCCACCGATATTCGTGCAGTAATTTTTAAGGCATAATGACAAAAATGCCAGGTGTTTCCACAATTTTGTCCATTAGTGTAGCCTATGGTACAGGTTTGTCTAATGGTGTTGGGGGGAGATCCGGGCTGGCTATGTGAGGGAGAGCGACTTGGCATACGAGACTTGGCATTAAAACTGACATGCGTTTGTGCTTGCAAACTCCTGTATATACAGTATACACTAAAATTTCACCTTGCAAAGTTTCATACCCCAAACATTTTTCCCATTTCAGCAGTTGCATTTCGAAGCAAACCTGTTTCCTAAATGATCACAGCTGTGAGAGAGAGAGAGATGACCACTGATTACCTCCATTCTGAGGTCAGGTTCATTCAGAGGATGCCAGCAGTTACTGCAAACCAAAGCACAAGGAAAGTCTCCTGTTTACGCCCTAGGACTCAATCCAGCACATTCTCATAATAATCATTAGCGTTTTTTCGTAATCTTTCAGGAGCGACATGTATAGCCTCTTCAGATTTCAGATGCTAGAAGCTTCAGTTTTGCTGAAATGAAGGCAAAGAGCAGGCAAATATGTCTAGACACCAAAAATGTTATTTTAGGCTTGACATTTTGCTGATCTGCTGTCATCCTGCCATGTGCCCGCTAGACATCCAGGTTGGTTTCACTTATAATTTTATCCCGCCTTTTGTCCTTTGAAAGCCTTTACAGGACGTGCTTTTGCCTGTATATGTCACATCTGCATTCTGACAGGCCTTCCTGAATAATTGTCCAATTTCTGGTTGCATAAGGTATTTCAGCCCACAGGAGCCATTAGATATGAGACATGAGACATACTTCTTTCTTTTCTGCAGCATAAGAAAGCAGGTCACATATCCATGGTAGCATTTTATTTTTTTTCTGCTACAGCACCAACAAAACAACCAGAGCTCTGCGGCAAATAGCGTCCCATGTGCAGGAATGGACTCTACATGCCTCCTATTGATTTTCGATTCTCAGCACCGCTTCTACACGTCCCCCAGCCCCCGAGCGGGGCCATAACTCCCCTTTCCACTGCGGCTTCCCACCTACCTTTACTGGTTTTTTCTCGAAATGCCAAAGAGCCGTTGGGTATATTGTATAGTTGCTGAGCAAAGCCTGGTATCCAAAGCGAGTTTTAAAAAATATTACTCCAAAAAACATATATAAATTACAGCAGTATGTTTCACTGGAGCAGTTCAGGTTAAGTACCTTACTGAGAGGTGAAACCCAGTTGCAGTTGGTGCTTTGAAGGTTAAAAGTTTAAGTCTTTAATCACTGTTGCTCTAATATGATCCATACACCACAAAACTGGAAATGTGGATATGAAAGAGAAATGAGAACTATTTCAAGGCACTGGCTTAATCTACTGAAACTGAGATCTTTTTTTGTGAATCTTACAGAGGGTGGGAACAGAGCATAGCTTAGCTCTTACTTACCAACTGGCCAAAGCAGGCTAACTGCAAGCTAACTGCACCTCATCAAGTGAAACCAGAATTCCCATAAAGCTCTGGGCCATGTGAGACTGCACTTCTGTTGTAGACGTCTTGTGGTATTATTCTATAGCCTGCTGGAACACATTTAGAAAGGATCTCATACATCATATATGAATGAGAATGCTCTCTTAATATGTATGTAACCTTACAATGGAAACCTCTGGAGACAGATGTTAGTAAACGCTAAAAACAGCAGTTGGTGTAATAATGTTGTGCACTTACTAAAATGGTGCTGGTATGGCGTTCTGAGAAGCTCTGAAGAATGTCCTTATTTGGACAGAGCACAGATGTTCTTACTGTTTCCAGTGACAATGCCTCGCAAGCAGAAAGAGATATGTGGCTTCAATCTAGGCGCTTTCTAGAAAAGATGACTCTGTCTGCTGCTTTTCTGACTGCATTATTAAACATTTTAGACAATGGCTCCAGCCCGGAGGCCAACAGAAGCCTAATAGAAAACACTGCAGCAGTGACTTTGGGCAAATGCTTGGCAGAGCCAATCGCGTTAGAGATGTCTGCCCCGACATGCCCGGATTAGCTACCCAGGAGATATTGTCAGCTCAGTAACCTGAACACCTTCATACTATAGAGCAATCAGGGCAGATAATACACCTATATCAGATAAACACATGGCTTCTAATTGGATATAGCGCACTTTGCCTAATCAGTATACATCGCGGGTGGCCCGTAGTGGGTTTTGCGTACGAGTGATAGTGCTCGTCTTGTTTGTGCTGATGGAAATGTTTGGAGGAGGAAAACACCATGAAACATCGATAAAAATACTGCTCTGGCTTGTCATGGGAGGTGAATAACTTGTACCCTTTTTGCCGAGTCCTTTTAGAAATTGTTTGAGTAAAAGAACATTGATCTACATGTGTGAAATGCTTAGCTATAGGCTAAGTATGTTTTTTTGGGAAAAGGTACAAAGAGGGAGGAACAAGGATAGAATGGGACTGTAAAGTTTTTGCTTAAAGATTCCTAATTAGTCCTATTGAATTCCGTACATTAACAAGTAACACAAAACACTATTTGAAGAGAGTAGTTCATATTTGTGACTTCAGGCAATGAGAATTTCTCTCCGTAATCAAGATTGTATGTCTAACCCAATAGCAGCCAATACTGTCCTGCAGGGTTGGGTGCTGCGAAAGTTTTGTATTTCGTAATTTCAGTTCCAGGATTTGATTACTGTAATTATACCAACATCTGGTGTTTCAGGTGCACACCAATGACTAACTGAACAGGTGACTGATTTTAAGCTTAATTTTTAAAGAATACTGTTGAGCATGTACCAGTCTGCCAAAGGCTGTCGCTTCCATGACGATAAGCTTAACATTGGAGAAGATTAATACCAGGATCGAAAGTAACTGAATGATATTGGTATGTATTTTCCCACAGGTTCCGTCTAATCTGCAGTTATAGGGTGCTAGACATGATGGTAGCTTGGATGAAGCTTTTAGGCCGAGTACTAATTCTTTGCGAATGTAGCTCAGGTGATGTCACATTTCAGACCTCGTGCATGTGCTTGCAAACATTGATTAGCTCTGGCTATCAGTGCATAGGAGGGGCAGTCCTTGGCTGCCAGGGTGAAATGCTGTTTGGAAATAGAGTTGGGACACCATGTAGGTGGAATTAAAAATGCTGATGGCTTTGTGTGCAGCCAGAGTAAGACCACCTGGCCAGGTTTGTTTAGCTTAGAATGGCGAAAGCCCCAAACCTTTGTTAGAAACAATGGAACAATAACAAATCTTGATTGGTTGCCCCACTCAGTAGGACAAAGACGTGAGGGGGGGGCCTCAAACTGGGTGGCAATCGAGATATTACGTAGTCTAGATCTAAATCACGACCTGGTTTACGTATTTATGGTGCCCTTCATAATATGCAACAAAGTATTAAACGTGACATCTTACCACGGCTGTGTCTCAAACAATATGGTGTCTGGAAACAGATGGGACTTCATATAGTGAGCGTAAGTAACCTAATGTTTAAAGATACCCTTTAATAAAGAGTGAGAATGTGCACGTTAAGCATCAAACCAGCAGAAGGGCTACTGCGGCACAAATGGCAGATTAGTGTGTCACGGCAGTGCGTCATGCCCTGCTGTGTATGGCGCTACGCAGCGGTGGATCACACTTGTCAGTCCAACACATCCCACAGATGCTTGACACATACCCAGCCAAGTACATGATGCAACAGAAAACGAGATTCGTCAACCCAGATGACCACCTTCCACTGCTCCCAGGTCCAGTTCCGATGCTTCTGTGCGCATTGTAGGTACTTTCGATGGCGGGCAGGGGTCAGCATGGGCACTCTGACTGGCCCGCACGTACGCAGCCCCATATGCTGCAGGGCGTGATACCGTGTGACGTGACTCATTACTCCCGTAGCCCTTCTGTTACTTTGTACCACTTGGGCAATCACTCATTCACATCTTGCATTGACAGTCTTAGCTGCCCAACAGCCTGTTAGCGAATCGTGACTTTTCCCTCCTCAGACCACTCTCAGTAGGTACTCACCACGGCTAACCATGAGCACCCCACATGCCTTGCTGTTTCAGAGATGCTCTGGCCATAATCATTTGGCCCTTATCTATATCACTCAGGTCGTTACTCTAGCCCATTTCTTCAGTATTCAACATATCGATTCCAAGTACCGAATGTTAGCTTATCATTTAATGTGTCCCAGACCTTGACAGGCACCATTTTTCCATTATAGTGACCATTATTCACCATCTTCTTGTGGGGGTGGTTATAATATTTTGGATGGGTGAATGCAGCACAAACACATACACACACACACATTGTTTTTCATGGGGAAAATATTTCTAGGATGCTGGAAAGGTTTCTTTTTAATAGTGACATGTTTGCATAGAGACAGCAATTTATTCCATTGTAATGAGGGATAACTTTGTGAGCCCAGCCCCTGTCTGGCCAAACGGGAATGCTGGGACAGCTCTGTGACGGTGCATTAAGCAGCAAAGGCCATCTGCCTCTGGACCGGTGACAGGCGCTGGCAGCCTGTGAGAGGCTGAGGACCGGCCCAGCTCAGCACCTCTGGAGCCGTGATCTCTGAGGCCTCAGCTTTGCCTGGGAGTCAGATGAAGGGGACTGAGCTGTCACGTCATCCGCCAACTGCCCGAACAAGGGTGCGAATTCGGCTCGGTGTGCCGGTGAGCTGATCTCTCTGGAGCGATGCGCTTAAGGCCCTTAAAAGCCTTCCTCTTTACTGCATCAGTCACGCATTCATGCTCAGCATCTTTCTTGGTAAACACCTCTCTTAACATTATGCAGAGTCTGAATCAGAGGAGTGATGAGATTGCATAAAAACAAAGCGGAGTGTGCAGTCAACAAATGCTTATCTTAGGCTCTGTCTCTGAGTGGAGAGCACGGGTCTCCACTTTTTGAAGACCTGGCAGTTCAGGGTAATTAGTGACACTAAGTAGCTCATCATGTCAGCCTGAGTGTAACATATTCTCGCTGGCTTTCAGGCTACAATATAAACCACCTTTGGATATTTGTTTCTATAACTTTGGCTCCAGAATGCACCCACCCTCGAGGTTACTGAAAACATATCGACGGAGATGGAGGAGAGCGTAACTCCAGTCTGAGGAGGACGCCATTCAGAGGTGTCCCTGACACCTCTTACGAAAATAGCAAGGAGGTCCCGTCGCAACCTGCTGCTACAATGAGGTCATGACCGTGTGCATCACAGATCCTAAAGATCTCTTTTACGGCAAAGACCAGCTGATAGCATTTCCGTGTTCGATGTGTGAACCTCAGGGCAATTTTCACATACATAGATGTATTTATGTTTTTTAACTTTTTATAGAATGAAAGCCACCTCTGGCGTGCTCTGAAGACTCGGGACGCACGCCGAACAAGATACGAGACGTATGGAGTACGACTGTGTATGACCCAATGGGATAGCGATCAGAACTTGAGAATTTATATCTGCAAAGTGACAAACGGTAAACCGCAGCATCCCGTTCCCACAAATCCCCCTCCCCTGGAGAGTTGTGTATTTTTACAATCAATTACAACACAGCAACAAAGAACCAAATATAAAGGCACAGTGATTTACTAACTCGGGTCCCTGGGTTACCCATAAAGGGATAAACCGTATGTGCTGCTTCTTCGTGCCCAGAGGGAGTGCTGAGAAAGAAGAGAGGAGAGCGTTCGGATGCCACAGACGCGAGACTTATTACACGGGGCCCCGAGCCAAAGTGACATGTTGTGTAAGAGGATCGATGCCTCATTGTCGTGATTCAGCTCCAACGAGATCCCTCTTCGTGTTTCTAACTTTGTTCTTTGGCAGAGATCTATTGAAATGTCACTGTGGGGCACAGGAGCGGAGAGGGCCATCCAAAGGACAGTGCAGGAGCCAAAGGAGCGCGGTATGCTGATTGCATTACGCTCATTTCATCCCTCGTGCTTCAAAAACAGGAGTGACTCACTGAAGGATAAGCAGTGCATGCGTGCACGCAATAGTGTCAGGAAGACACACAGTTGTGTACATTTACACTGAAGGTTCCTCCCATTAAAGGCTTCACCCAGATATTTTAACAGCAATAAACTTTTGCTGTCGTCGCTTATAAATTTCAGGTTGAGACATTCAGCCCAGATACCTCACAAATCTTGGTGAGGAAGTTCATCTCGGTGTCGATGGCAGCGTATCTATGAGCTCACCTGGGAAGCACAAACATCCTGCTGGAAAAATGCTCGTAAATGCAAGGCAATTAAAGAGCTGTATGCCTGATCGTTAGATAACCATCATCGCTGCATAGAGGGGCAGCCTCCTCAGGTGGCTACTGAGTGCAAACTTTAAGCTCAGCGGTGATTGCACAATTCTGTCAGCAGGTAAATAATTTTCCACTAAACATTATTTATAGCTTGTTATTTTTTATCTGAGAAATCCAGGTTAAGTACCTTGCTCAAGGGTACAATTGTAAAGGCCTCTCCTTGTTTCATGTGAAAATTACTCTAAAGTGTGCAGTTTACCAACGCAAGATCTATTTGTCCGAATTCTGCATGGCTCACATTGGGTCATTTTGAGCAAAGACTGGAGGGCGAGCAGAATCACAATCTACACAGAATGCGAAGGTTAGAAAAACAATGTTTAATGAATAGTATCTCTCTGTGTGTCTGTGCCTGGCTGATTAACAGTCATTCTGAGTTTAAACCTACAATCATGCAATCAATAACTATTAAGACTCAAGTATTTACAAGAAAGCTATGAACATGTTTTACATAAACAAAACTTAAATATTTAATTTGTGTCTTGGTCCCTCGAGGCAGAACTTGGCATCTTTTCCTTGGATGAGAGTTACTCCCAAAACAGTTTCTCGAATATATTTGACTTACTTTTAAGTATTAAGTCCTACTTAGAAATGCATATGGAAATAGGATGATTTTGGACTTCTCCCTGTGACCTTCCACAGACTCTGCACAGTACAGCTTCTGCATGAGAACAATAAAGACATTTAGGTATTTCACATGCTTGGCAGAATGCCTGTAATCATCGTCATGACGAGATTCATGGATAATGAGTAGCAAAATTACACAATATAAAAATAACATTACGATTCACTGAAGGATAACCTGTTTTTGAGCCATTTAAGGTGCAAATGTATCCCCTGGGGGTGTTGGAGAATGCCCCCAGGCAATTCTTGTTGACAGGGGGAGGAAATTGCAGTTAAATATCCGATAACATTTTTGAGCCAATGAGATCTCCAATACCACGGCAACCCAGAGACATCATTCAGTCCATCGGCCAATAGCTGTCCTGCATTTGCAGTTCTCAAAACCTGGCCTGACACACACACACACACGCTCACATGCGTCAAACATCTATAAGCGTGCACCTGCTGAAAAGGTGCCATCTTAAATTCAGAAATATGACATTAGCTCTCCATCCTGGCAGCCTTTTAGCTGACAAAAAATGTCGTGCTGTTTTGAGATGGAAAGAGTGCCAGTCCTCTCTTTGGTGACATCTAAGAAGCAGGGTGTTTTAGGGACCCAAAGGGGTCCTATGGGAGCTGAAGGCACAGAAGGAACAAGGGAAAAAGCTGTCAAGGGAATCCAGTTAAATTACAGAAAGACTTTCCACTAAGAAATGGAATTCTTCCTAAAATATCTGTGAATTCATACAGACACCATCTATTAATAAAATACTGCTGCTGTCCTAACTGATGTTAGTTTAAGATGTGCCACTATCGCCCATATCCACACAGACATGAGCTACTTTATTAATCCCCATTGGGAAACCGGGTGCTATTCACTTATCCCAGTGGTGGTCAGTCTTACCCAGAAAGGGCCGGTGTATATGCGGGCTTTCACTGCAACTCCTTAATTAGATTCCTAATTAGAGGACTGACTGGTTGAAGAGTTCCTGTACCTGGGTTTGAACGGCTGACCTACAGGTTATGTAAAAAATCTGTGTACACACTGGCCCTATGCGGATATGATTGGCTACCCCTAACATATCCCATCATGCTCTCCATGAGAGAGACACATACATGTGTATACATGGCTTAGCCAGTATCCAGCCCCCTGGGTTAAGAGCCTTGCTCAAGGGCCCAACCGTGATATAATTACTCTGCTGGCCATGCCCTACTGGATAGGGAAACCTCTGCAAACCTGCTGAGCTACACGGCGCCCCCATGCTGGTTAAACGGAAACAGACATTACCGTAAGTAACTGAGCACCACACTGATGAGTTTGGGACGATTCAGCACAAATATCAAACACGGCAGTATTGCAAAGGTTTTATTTGGACAATACAATATACAGATCATAACGTCAAACAAAAGGGTGAGCAAGAGCAACTAACGATGGGTTAAAAACAGAATTAAACCACAGAAAATTGTGACGAATAACATGGCTCCCCTTGTATGAATGGAAAAAGACCTATAGATGGAGAATCTGAAATATTTACAGTGAGACGCTGCAATTCACAGTGTTCCTGGTCTGTGCTACACAAGTTCACGCAGAATTTATATATGTTGGACGTAAAGCAGCGGCAGATTTTAAATCATCTTTGCTTGCCGCAATAATACGAACCTCAGAAATGCACATGAAATACAATTCTAAAACATTCCTTTACACTGAACATCACAATAGGTTTCAGAGGAACAGTCTAGACGGGACTGTTTGACTCAGCCTCCCGGCACCATTGGAAAAGGAACATTTCTGAGGAGCTCTACCGTTCCTGAATAAGATATAAATAAACGTGTTTGCATGCTGAAAGAATCAAAGGGGAGCCTGCGAACAGGCCTTGTGGGGATGGTGCAACCCAAGCATGCGGGAAAAAAGGTGCCTCGTGGATTATTAACATTGCATAAGATAACATGACAAAACTGTCATATACTGTATTTTAACATGACCAAAAGATCACCTTAACTAGATTTTTCCCCCCATAAAGAATAAACAAATAAATATATTATAGCACCACAATATTCTATTTAAAATAAGCCAAAGAATTCTGTGTTAGGTCATGTCTGGTCAGGTTGGTGAGCTTGGTACACTGGTACAGCGTGTTGCCGCACCCACCACATGCCAAAGCACTTCCTGGTTGGCGACCCCCCCAGGCCAACACACAAGTCCAGTCCCACCCTCCAAAAATGGCCATGTATCTGCTGCTGCCAGGTGTTACGTGGGCGTGCCCTTGGCCTGGTCCAGCCGCTTGGGTCTTCAGCAATGAGGATCCTGAGAGCCGGATCACCCTCAGGGAAACACGCCACATGGCCGCAGTGCCGTAACTGACGCTCCTTCACAATCTTCTCATTCGGGACTCCCTGAGCGACCACTCGTTCAACACAAAGTCAAACCACCGGTACCCAAGGATTCTCCGAAGAGACACCGATGGAGTCCAGTCTTCATCTCAGCTCACTGGACAGCGTCCATGTCTCACAGCCGTACAGCAAGACAGGGAGCACCAGGACTCTAAAGACTTGGACCTTCGTCCTCTTACAAAGACATCAGGAGCGCCACACACCCCTTTCCAGTGACCTCACGACCCCTCATGCTCTCCCAGTCTTCATAGGAAGAGTCACCAGAGACCTGAATGTTGCTGCTGACGTAAGTGAACCTCACGAAGCAGTGGGCATTCTCCCTACAGACAGACACACTGCTGATGGCTGTGCCCAAGAGGTCATTAAAGGCCTGGATCTTGGCTTTTGTCTAGGACACTCACAAACTCAGACTCGCGCAGTGTCCAGAGAGCCCTGAGCAGAGCCTCCATTGGCTCTGCAAAGATCACAGCGCCATCAGCAAAGTCAAGCTCAGTGAATCTTTCTTCACCAAGATGCCCCTCAGCCGCTGGACCCCACGACCCTGCCCAACACCCAGTTCATACAAGCATTGAACAGAATAGGGGGCAAGAACACACCCCTGGCGAACCCCAGAATCAACTGGGAAGAATGCAGAGGTTCTCCCTCCACTCTGCACAGCACTCACAGTACCAGTGTACAGGCCGGCCATGATGTCCAGCAACTTCGGGGGAGGGGGGCAGCTCAATCGAGTTGAACGCTTTATGAAAATTGACAAAAACTGCAAAGAAACTCTTCCGATATTGGCATGTGCTCGAGAAAGATCATCCCAGAGGGACAAGACGTTCCACACACCAACCCGGATGCAGGTAGTGCCTCAGTGCCACACCAGTTCCAATCCCCAACAGGCCTGACCCCACTGGCTCTCCGACGGTTTCGATTCTTCCATGGATGGGGGACCTCGAGGGCTTTCCCCATCCCCTTTATGATGCGTGCAGCCTTCCTGTGGGTGGCTGCATCAGACCTTCTCCCACAAAAGGTACTGTTTCTGCTTGGTTGGAGCTGTGTGTTCACTCAAGTTCAATCCCACCACCAACCCCCCCAGATTTTTCCATACAAGTTGGAGGACCGCTTGCAGGGCCAGATGGAGCTTACCATGATACATATTCAAACTTAACTTTTTTTTAACAAAGGAAGATGAAAATCGACACCCACTGACAATAGAAACAATAATAAGCTCACTCCTACTGATGAGTTTTACTAAGTAATTACTAAGTGTTTGATATTATCAAACAGCTACATAGTGAATTTTGTCAAACTGCAGTGATAGCGCGAAGATAAAATGAATGTGAACATTTCCCCTTAAGAGTTAAGTTAACAGCTTGTTAAAACTCTGCGCCTTACAGTGTTTCTTGCATCTGTTCTGAAACAATAGTCATCATTTTGGTGAAAACTTTTTTGCACAGACATTTTTTCCAGACTAAGCCTTGGAGCAGCAAGGCCAATGGAGACTTCACTGAGGTAATGGCCTTCAGCGTCTTCCTCCTGTTATGAGTTGTAGCATGGTTCCTGTAGCATGGTTTGGAGTATGGTCTTCATCTCCTGTATTTCCTTCAGGGACCATGCAGCAAAACCCAAAGATGGCTTCAGTTCATTCCAACCCACATCCAGTCTGATCACCTTTACCGGCAAGTATATGTGAAAACGCTTTAAAGACCAGATAAGACGATCAGGCAAACCGCACCACAAATATACCCCAGTCTGAAACCAGCCACGATTCATCATGTGGGTAGGACACACTGATGCTATTCTTGAAATGCAATCATACATTGTATTTATGTAGCGGAAGCCTAGGTTCAGAGAGCAGGGTTAGCCAGCGCCCCTGGAGTGGTTGAAGTTAAACACTCAAGGGCCTAACAGTCATATGATTATTTGGCCAGGGATTCAAACCCACAACCTTCTGAAAAAGAGACACAGGTCCCTAAAGCCTGAGCTATGTACCATCCCAGGGACACCAAAACACAGAAAGTCTACAGAATGAAGAAATGTAGAATGTGGAAGTACAACTTATTTCACATTTTCCAATGCTTACACTTCACAAAGCAAAAGTACTAAACATAACAAACCAAATCTAACCCTTTCCTAAGCATTATTACTAAAGCTTGAAAATGAAGGATTTCGTAACCATCTGCTTAGGTTCCCAAATTAATACCGCACATTATAATGGCTTACACTCATTTTAAGTGGAAAATGAAAGGAGTATCCTTCAATCGACAGATGGACACCAATTTGCTCTCAAATGGACCCAAATTGTGCTCATTAACTATTAACTGAGAGCATTTAATGAATTATGCAGCAGCGATCAGCAGGATGGCCGCCCAGCTCCCGATCAGAGGCTTGGGTTACGCGGTTGATGCTAATGAAACAAAGCAGCAGATAGACAATGCAGCGTACGCTAATCACGGCCCCCGAGCATCGGATTAAGTCAGCGGAGGTTTGTTTGGGGGGCAGCATGTGGAGTTAGTCATCAATTACACCCACGGGCCTCTTCCAGAACGTATCTTTAGCTCAGAGGCAGCCTTCCGCACAACGGCACCTGACGTCTTTCCCCGCACATGTGAGAACCTCCTTGTTACAGTCCTGCCGCCCCAGGACACTCATCTGAGAGGAAGACGAAAAGCAGGCCTGATGAGAACATCAGGAATAACGTCATAAATAAACTTCAGGTCTTGGCATGTGTCAGCTTGTTTAGATCAGGGATTCTACCAGCTCATGAATAAGGTTTAAAAAAAAAAGAAGAAAAAGACACAAAGAGTTTTCAGACAAAACCTAAACAATTAATCTGACCGATTATCTGGTTTTAGCCAGAAGGATTACAAGCCTGTAAACTTTTTGGGTCCTATCCCAGACTTTTCATGCATCACCTATCAGATTTCTACTCCTGCTTGCGTTAGCGAGATCCTAGCGCACATAAGAACATCTTGCGATCTTTCCGGCAGACTCCAAACTGAAGGCTAATGCCCCAACGTCGAAACCAGTCATCAAAGAAGTGGACCGGCGACTTCGTGAACGAACTCGATTCCGTTTCATGCTTTGGCAAATAGGATACCTGTGTCTCTAAGTATTTTAATTTGTCATGGAGATGGAATAAAGTAGCATGATTTTCCAGCTTCTGTAGAACCCCAGCGGGATGGTAATTAAAAGGATATGACCGAGGGCCTTGTCCTGATTCACTGTGGCTGTACGTAGCTAAGCCACCAGGGACCAGAGCTGCTGGTTAATGACCTCACATCGTCCCACCTCATCCTCGCCTCTGTCACTAAAATCCTGGAAAGTGAGATAAAAAAAAAACAAATTAGTAAAACTACAGAGTGTAGGGAGCCTGAGTTCTCCATCCCTGGCTATTTCCCAGTCACCCAGTTTAGTTGCTACTGGGCGATGAATCAAGTTCACCAAGAGGACAGCTCTGTTTTCACTGTAGCATGGTGCCTGTATAATGTGTTTAATCATATATACGTCTGCTTCCAGTCTATCTGAAAGACCCTCTAATAATGTTGTTTAGTGAAAGACCCAGGCCTTTTCCTTGTTTTCAATCCCTTGATTCGTCATCTTAATGAAGAAGAGTAAATTGGAGGACACATTCATATTTGAAAAGGGAAAAGTAGAGCAGGCCATCGTGGAAGAACATTAAAGACTGCCCTAGTTCCATCACACCTCGCGCAGACTAAAAGCATTTTATTACTGTCAGAGACCACCAATGCGAACCAGTCTAACAATACTCAGGGTAGGACACCCATCCATCCATCCATCCATTTTCTCCCGCTTATCCGAGGTCGGGTCGCAGGGGCAGCAGTCTCAGGAGGGAAACCCAAACTTCCCT
>JAODLC010000045.1:14043553-14056667 GCA_026781145.1 Hippopotamyrus pictus
GCCACCGCCCAGCTTGCATCGCACCCAACCCCTATGGCCCCTCCTATGGGTGGTGAGCCCATTGGAAGGGGGACCCACGTGCCTTGTTCGGGCTGTGCCTGGCCAGGCCCCATGGGTATAGGCCTGGCCACCAGGCGCTCGCCATCAAGCCCCACCCCCAGAGGGTAGGACACAATTACTCCAAACGTCTCCTAAGAGTCAAGCACCAAAGTAGTTTTGTCTCTTAGGTTTACCATTATTCATTGCAACGTTTCATTTGTTTTATACCTGTTTTAAACAAGCAGAGAAACTTTCATAGAGAACAAGGAATAAAATTCCACAGGTAATGTCAAAATGCTTACAGATGTTCTGGTCAAGATTTAACATCTTAAGAAGCGGATGTGTAAAAATGCAGGCCGGTGCAGGCTTGGCACATGAAGATGATTTGTGCAGGAAATTTTAAAGCAAAGACTGTTTTTTTAGGCTATAATCCAGACAAAGTGTTATTCAGTCAAGGCCTGGATGATGTCACCTGACCATCACCAAAGATTCTGGCTATCTTCACTCTACTGAGAAGTTAGCTTCACCAGAACAGATTGATACCTTCAACAGCAATGAAGAAGCAAATAAATTAAGGCTGTCAAATTAACCGAGAAATCCAATAAAACTAAGACATTTGTTTACTTCCAATATATTAAAAGGATCTTAAAGATTCTTTCAAGAATGATAGGAATAAAAAATGTCGTTAATAACCCATGAAGCCCTAATAAATATTTCCAATTGCATTTTTTTGCAGACAATATATTTGTAAATACACTGCACCATCATTAATTCATCGAGCCATTGCGGTTTTTAATCATTCTAATTCACCAAGGAGAAGAAAGGAAATTAACAGCTTTAACTTGAACTGATCTCGAACATCATGCAAATGAAATTAATAATTACTGCTTGGTGGCAAACAGATTGGTTGTAGCTCCAGGCAAAGTTGGATCACATTAAGAAAAAGGATTTAAATTTATTTTTAATGCACTCATAATTAAAATGCACACTATTTCCCACCTCAGTAAACAGCAGGAAGGCTTGTGACTGTGGCTTCAATAATGTCTTAGGTTTATTTAGCCATCATTTCTTTGGTTTAACACCTCAGGAAAATGCCATGAACACCATTACCCATTTCATGGTGACATCTTGTGACCTTAATTTTTATGCGCGATTTTACAGAGGAACGTCCCACATACCAGCAGGAGCTTGTTAACGGTAATGGTAACTTTTGAATTAACATTCCTCATTGATCCTTCTGGATTTACGATGCGTTAGCGGGACGCCACAGCCGTTTACTGCTCTGGGGCTAGATAGTATGCGGAATTTCAAAGGAAGGCAGACGCTGATTAGAGGAGGGGGGCGTGAAATGAGCTGGCAGCCCCATGAACACCTCCCTGACTTACACCCAGCCTCAGAGGTGGTCAAGGGGTGCAGAGTTTACGTAGGGAGAGTCTCAATCACCCAAAGGGGTCAGAATGATTAATCTATCTTTCAAACAGAGAATAGTCAAAAGAATATTGATAGAGAACATCGATAGAGATTCTGAGTAACAGGGAGAAGCCCATCAGCCCAGTCAACAGGGAACATTCCCAGAACGTTATTTAAAGGTTTCCTCAAAGTTGGAAGAGAACATTCTTACTGTAACGTTAATGTAACACTATTTCCACATTTTATATTGTAAGAAAGTTTTTTTTAGTGTCAGAATGATAAATGATTATTACCAGAACATCCTTTCAACACAATTCATGATTAAGGAGATTGTTTTACAATAAAATACAAACCCATGACCACTGAGGTATAACACAGCAACAGTGATACCCACTGCCCTACCGTTCCCTTTTTTGCTTTTATGATTTTAATCTTAGTTTTAGCAGTAGTTATAGTAGTGGGCTCACGTTCTAGAAACATCAGGAAAACTCTACACTTTGAACATTTCTATACCTTAATCGTAATGTTGCATAACATCAAAACAGCAGAACAATAAAATAACAACAAAATCATGTATTGTGGTAGTCAAAAACACTATAGCGTATCACTGAAATTTATGGGACATTTTTTTCAATCATTTTGAAAGCTTGGTTAACATTTTTGCATATATTTGCTACCATGATGATCGTATACATATATAGTTTTGGGTGTAAAATTATTACAATGGGAAACTACATAATCAATTTTGACCAACAAGATCAAACCAACTGAAAATTGTGCCAAATGAGAACAATTGTACAAAACCATTTGCATACATGAACTAAACCATTTGGAAAATAGTGTGAAGCAATGAGAAATGATGTTCTACAGTTTTACTTGATTGCTTTGGAGCATCTCTCAAATGACAATTAACATTTGCAAAACAACAATTGTAATCCCCACACCAAAATGTCACTTCTGTAGCTGCCATCTTTCACATTAAAAGATAGAAAATAAAATAAAAAATGTACAATAAGCCGGTTGCAAAAGTGTGCACACCCTGAAACTAATACTTTGTTGAAGCACGTTTTGATTTAATTACAGCATTCAGTCTTTTGGGTACACACCTGCTATCAATTAGAGTGACGCTGATTAATCACAAATAAATTTCAGATGTCCTAGTAGGATTTTTCTGACATTTACTCAGTTGCATCCTACAGCAAAAGCCGTTGTTCACAGAGAGCTTACAAAGCATCGACGGGATCTCATTGTTGAAAGGTATCTATCAGAAGTGTGATACAAAAAATATTCCATGACATTAGATATATTGTGTAATACAGTGAAGACAGTCATCAAGAAGTAGAGAAAATATGAGACAAGAGTGATGTTACCAAGAACTGGCTGTATCTCTACAACTGAAGACAAGATGAAAACTGGTCAGGGAGGCTGCCAAGAGGCCTACAGCAAGACTGAAGGAGCTGAAGGAATGTCTGGAAAGTACTATTTGTGTAGTAAATGTGACAACAGTCTCATGTATTCTCCGTATGTCTGGACTATGGGGTAGGGTCGCAAGGCGGAAGCTTACTAAGTGCAGTAATGAAATCAGAAGGTGCATCAACAAAGTATTAGTTTAATTAAGGGTGTGCACACTTATGCAACAAGCTTATCGTACGTTTTGTATTTTTCCCCCCAACAGATTTGTTTTTCAATTGAATTGTACAGGTTATACAGATAGGCCACATTAAAGGTGGGAAAAGTTTTTTAATGATTTACATGGTCTCATTTTTTTTTACATCACAAAAACCTGGCATTTTAACCAGGGTGTGGACACTGCTTATATCCACTGTAGACTTTTCTATTTTACACTTTGTCCCCCCAACATCAAAGTCCCTCCTATGCTGTTGGAATGAATGAACGAACGAACGAACGAGCAGCCAAAAGCCCACATTTCCTCTCTTCCTCTCTCGCACACACACACACACCTGATGTCTTTTTCTGCAGCTGCGGCACGGGTTGGGCACAGATGGACCTGAACGGGAAGGTCCCCAGGGCAGCGTGCAGAGGGTGGGTTCCTTAAAAACGTCAGACAGCTGTCAGACAGATCTCACATCATGGGCCTTCGGTGCAGACGCGTGTGTCTTTTCCAGAAGAGCTGCGCTTTTGTGTTAACAGCCGAAAGAAGGATCCAGGCAGGATTGAAAGATCCTAACAATCTGATGCAGCACGAGCTGGGAGATTTTAAGAGGATCATTTCATTTTGAAGACGCACTGTAGCTATACTGTGTGTGGACATCAATCAGCCCAGGTACACTGGGTGAGCAGCTTCAATAATAAGTAAAGTGTTAGGGAGAAAGTTGTGAGCAAACTTGCGCATCAAACAGAAAAAGAAAGGCTTTCGTGCATCTATTTTTCATGACCACTTATGTAGTTCAGTGTCACAGTGAGCTTGGAGCCTATCCCAGGAAGCACTGGGCACAGGGCAGGGGACATCCGGAATTGGATGCCAACCAATCACAGGGCACAAGGCAGGGGACATCGGGGATGGGATGGCGACCAGTCACAGGGTAGAAGGCAGGGGACCCCCCTGGATGGGATGCTGACCAATCACAGGGCAGAAGTCAGGGGACCCCCTGGGTGGGATGCTGACCAATCACAGGGCACAAGGCAGGGGACACTCTGGATGGGATGGGACAACCCTGCATGTGTGAAGCTATGCAGTTGTCTATTTCAGTCACCCACACATCATGCAAAGAAACCCTTTCTGTTACCATGGGAGCTGAACCTGCAGTGGGTTGCTTCCTCTATACAGTAAAATCCTGTTATAACGGACTTCAAGGGACCTGGCAAAACAGTTCGTTATGTCCAGAGTTGCTGTATGCCCAGAACACAACTACAGGACACCATTTACTCATGCCACACCCCAGCAGACACACTTGTGGTATAGATTATTATACTGTTCATGTAGTAATCCAGCTTTACCTGAGCAGATGCGTGACTATTAATCCCGACTCCGTATCTCCGCTGGATATCACCGGCACGCCATGAGCCTTGTCGGCGGAGCTGCATGTCCGTTATAGCCAAATAAAACTACAGCTAAAAGCGGCCCTGGGGACTTTTGTTTGCCCGTTATAAGCGAAATTCCGTTATTTGCGAGTCCGCTATATCCGAAATTTCTGCATGTTTGTAAAGGCGCACGGCCGGGACCAGCGGACCTCGACCATTATACCCTCCTGAGACCCGAGGAAAAACATGTCCTTCAATTTAGGTTATTTGTCTTTGGAGGAAATAAGCAGAGGTGGAAATTTCAGGTCCAGAAAGTACAAATCCAGACCGTGATTTAGTTTCAACCAACCAGTTGCGCATAAAGAGTCACAGTTACAGAGTACTCCACTGGTTGGTTGAAACAAAATCCTGGTCTGGATTTGTACTTTCTGGACCTGAAAGTTCCACCTCTGGAAATGACATCTTACAATTTCGATTTTTTAATTTTTATTTTAAATTTCACAGCATGTCCTCTGTAGTGTACAACAGGAATAAATATGTTTCCTTAAGTCAGTGAAAAGATAGATACAAAAACAACAAGTCCACTACAATGGACATACTGTAAATGAATGGGTGGGGTCTCAGGAGGATATACAATATTCCGTTATAAGCGAGTCCACTATAACAGGATTCACTGCAGTTGCTGTCCACCCTAAAGCCAGGCTGGCTGAGTTTGGGGGGGCCTGTTCGGGCCCCGGGAGTCCCAGGCTGCAGCTCAGTCAGGAGAGGAAGCCATGCCTGGAGGTCACCCTCCCACACACCAGGCTCGTCTGCGGGGGCCTGCAGACAGAAGGCTATGGTGTTACAGCCCCAGGACACTCTGGGAGCTGAAGATCCGCACTGACCAACCCAGCCTCACATAAAGCAGTCAGAACCCAGGCGTGCTAACCCTGCAGTTCCCGGTTGGTGAAAGTATGTTTACTGCAGGGCTGCACGGCAGTGCCAATGTGTGTATACTGTGTGGAGTGTGCATGCTCTATCCCGTGTTGTTGTGGGATTTCCTCTGGGTACTCCCTATTCTACCCAAAGAATGGAAACTGAATGAATGTTTACTGCAAAAGATGGGTTTGAGGATTTCATAAGACATCTTTCAATCCTGCCTGGAACAGAAAATCCCCATCACCAGATATCCTAATATAAATTACACTCAGTGGCCAGTTTATTAGGTACACCTGCTTCTTAACACAAACAGCCAATCATGTATCTGAATCTAAATATGTACAACACACTGACAAGACGGTCCAGATGCTCATTTACTTTGAAGCAGAACATTTGATTGCCCAATATGTGTGATCTCATTGATTTCAAATGTTGTGTGATTGTTGGTGCCTGGCATAGTGGTTCCAGAATTTCGATCTCCTTCCTGGGATTTTCATGCACTAATGCACTAGAGTGTTTACAGTTAAAAGGCATCTAGTCAGGAGGAATTCTATAGCTGAAAACACCATGCTAATGAGAGAGGTCAAAGGGGAATGGCAAGTACAGCAGTATAACATATCAGTACAATCGTGCTGTGCAGAAAGGCATCCCTGAACCACAACTCGTCGACCCTTGAAGGGTTCGGGAGATCAAAGGCGGCCGTCTGGATTTATTAAGATGTAGAAGTGGCCACTGCTAAATGAATGTCAACTGTAACCTGAGTGAGTCCAGCTATGTATCCAAGGTGCGGAATAAGGCAATAATAATGTAACTAAAGGGTTTTTCAATAAAATACCATATTACGATCAAATACAATAGTCCTTCTGTATCCACGGGTGATACGTTCCAGGACCTGCTGCAGAAAGCTGGAACCACATTTAATAATGAAGCAACCACAAACACCACACAGTATATAAAGTGTTTTTCTGTACATACTGTTACGTCCCCATCAAGGGTCAGGCACAACAAAAAGTGGAGTTAGACCAGTACTTTCTTTGTGCTTGTGATTTTATTAACAGATTGAACGACTTTTGGAGCAAACCAGGCCAAAATAACAAACAAAACACCTCTAACTAAAAAAAAAGACACTCCCAAACAAAAAGAAAAGTACATAATCCCAAACTAGCTTCAAAAAAGTGAGAAAACTTAAGCAAAGCAAAATGGCATCGCACTTCCTACTTCCCCAGCTACACACAGTGAACATAATATTTACAGATATTTACAAAAACGAAAATCCAAAGTAACCAAATCCAAGAAGGGCTGAGCAAAATCAATAGTCAAACAGCGACAGGGGTCAAGCACAATGAATATCAGCAACACAACAAGTGCAAAGCTAATCCCAAGGCAGTGGCCTGCTGTGCTTGTCTGGACAGGCCTTATAAAGGAAGTGATGAAAGGACGAAAACAGCCAATCAAAATGGAGAGGTATAAAATGTAATAGTGGGCGGAGCCAAGGGCAGAACAACACACCCCACCGAAACATCCGCCCAATATGCAGAGTAAATTACACCTGGAGGTTGAAACAATGGATATGGTGATGTTTAATAGATAAATTACACACTGCCAGATTCTGGAACCAGGCAAGAAGGGATTCTCACATTTTAGCCAATTCTAAAAAGACGATACAGCAATGGAAGAATATCATGTATCAAGGTGTGACGGAGCAATAAAAATCGTGCTTTTTATACCCTCAAAGTACAAAGAAACCATGAAAAAACAAACTGTTGCGTATTTCACTATTTCTTTTTTTGGGAAAGCTGAAATATGGGGGGACTATTGTTTGGAGAATCTGGCTTCATTGGTAATATCACAGTTTGGTTAGTTTGTGAAATATATCACATCTAAGACGAAACTACAGAACACCCACCTCTCCCATCCAGACAAACATCAAAGGGAACACGCCTTATATACAGAGTGATGAAATGAAAGACGCCCAGTTCCAGTGCGGGTATGAGAACGGATCCGAGGCTCTCGCGAGGCCGCCACCTGGCAAAGCGGAGACACCTCCTAACAATCTCTCATACACCTCTGATCAGGGCTCACACGCAATTATCAGCTGTTCCGCTTCATTCACAGCCACGGACGAGCCCCTGACAGGCGGAAGATCACACATTCAGCCCCATCCGTATGTGTTTACAGTGCGGAACATCTGTGTAATGCCGGTGTACCACGCATAAAGTTAACGTGCAAATTCATATCATGTCCTAAGTTAAAAATAAATTGCAAAAATAAAAAGTACTCCATCAGTGTTAATAAATCATTCTGGATCTCTAATTAGCATTTTAATCAAGTAGATAAGAAGTATTGTCTCTCTGTCACTATGTTAATGGCTCATTGAAACGCTAGAAAAAAACATGCATAACAAACAGGAAGAAGCAGAGTGAGGACTGAAAGTTTTTGGCCTTATTAACCTAACAGCTCCTCTTGTTGGTTCATGTATTAACTAGTTTATTGAGTCATAATTCCAAAAAGCGTTGAATACTAACTTTGGACAACACCGATTCAATCTGAAGCAGGCTGGTAATTTTCCAGACATCCTGTACTTGCACACACATTTTCTGTATACAGAGAAGGCACACATGTAGCAATAATAATATCAAGATCATACGGGGGATGCAGATTGTAGGTCTTATGAGCACCTGAAACATCTGGGTGAGCGAGACAGTAGGTAATCACTGGATCCCACTTCATGATGAGCTTTATAATAAAAATAGCCCCTAAACGGAGGCAGATCCTTCTCACACTGAAGCTGGGCTCCGCAACAAATGACCCAGCGCATGCCTGCTGTTGCTGGCAGACCAATGCATGGAAAACAGATTTAGAGGTTAAGGGTCACTGTACACGTCACTGGTTACCACTACTCCCACAGGAGCTATTCGAAATAATCTCCATTTGTGTTTTTACATTTTATAGTAATTAAATTACAAAATGATATAATTATTCTTTGGTGTCATTTGGGATTATCTTATAATGGGCATATTGAACAAATAAGATTAATTTCTTACAGTGAACCGCTCTGTGACGTGATGAGAAAATGACTTTTCGAAGGACACCCTTCTGGCGTGTGCGAGGGAACGACCGCTGACTAGAAGCTAGACGACTCGCATTGACGCACATCAGAAGTGCGGCCTCAGAGCAGACTGGAGCTCGACATACTAGGCTAGCTTAATAGTGCCATTGTAACGATGGGCTTAACGAGTGTGGGGCAATTCCAGTTAGCGCACCAATTAAGAGTTTAAACGCACGTCGTGGAGCGTTTAGTAGAGGGGTCGCGTCTGACAAATAGCAGCTTTGCACATTTATCGACGGCACGCCGCTAGGGGAATGTCGCCTAGCACAGCAGAGTGTTTGCTAATGGCTGCAGCTGCCCAGGGCACCTCCTGGATGGGGGCCTGAAGAATGCCAGAATTGCCCCACAAAGGCTGCCTGACGTTCCCTCCTGCGTAATTGTACGGTGGTCGTTCAACACCATCACTCTTGCTGTCGGTTTTCCCAGTAAAACGCTTCCGAATATCAGTTCAAAATGTGCTTGTAATGCCTACCTTTCACATTCCTCTGCCCATGAGATAAATACCTTTGTGTCAGGAATAGAAGAAACTAGTTAATGCGACAATAGCATCACATAGGAGCCTGGAGCCAATCCAAGGCAGTACCTGGGTACAAGGAAGAGGTACCTCGTTAAATAAATGGCAATTAGAGAAGCCAATTCAGCTAACCGTGTTTTTTTGGATGGTGGGAGGAAAGCGGTATACCAGGAGGAAACGTACCTGACATGGGGAGAACATGCAAACTCCACGCGCAGAGCAAAACCCAACTCCGGAGGTGTGAGGCATCAGTTCCACTCACGAGCCGCCGTGTCATCCGATTACCTGAAGCAAAGCGCTTTCTACAGACATTTCAAAACCACAACCGACAGCAGCTGTTACACCGTAAGAGTTAACTGCTCGCTTGCTTTTTAGAGGGTGTTAACAGTTTCAACACACTTCCAACACCTTCTCCTTCATTAGCATTAAAGGCAGCTAGACCGAAAGCAAAATGAAAGCAACTGTTCTGTGAGGCTGATCATGTCAAAGCCTTCTGATGGATGACCATAGATATGCGTGAACATCAAGTGGAGACCAGCAGTAAGTGTTTAAAATTTCCATGTTTAAAATGTCCAATAATTCTTTTCGCAGGAAAGCAAATATTATAGAAGCACTCCCTGAACTATATGCGCAGCACAATGTCAACAAACCCACCTTCTGGACCACTCAGCTTATGTCATTGACATCGTTTGGATCTCAGTGCACTTTTCAAGCAATTTGCCATATTTTCAATGTGCTGCGACGACGGCCATCACTGCATGTTACCCAGAATTCCCTTGCGTGTGAGGAACTACCTTGGAGCACTGGAAATAAGAATTAATCTCCGGTGCAGCCAAGCGTAGCGCTGAGGCTGGAATTATGTGTGAGCTTCTATCACGGGTACCAAAAGCTAACAGCTGACACGTTATGCGAGTGCTTGGAAGTGCGTCTGTGTGACTTCAGGAAGGTATCTGGGATCCGTGTGCAGAGTCAGACCTGGAAAAAGATGAGCATCAAGGACTATGACATCAAGGGCCTGTGGTCAAGGCTGAATACAGGGGCACCCTGGGCTAAAGTCACTGTTGGGGTTCTACTTACCGCAAAAAGTCCTGCTGTAGTAACCAGAAAAAAAAGATGGGGCCCCTACATTTTGGGGCCTTTTGCTGCAGCCCAGGGCAGCCTGAGGTCCCTTTAACCTCTTTCCAAACACCTAGTCAGCTCTAAAAAATACAAACACTGTACGCACCATCACCACAAGTCTCCGGAATGGTGTGCCTCACCGAAACCAGACCTACGTGGGTATCCATGCATCGCTCACCACTGACTGCAAACGGCTTCAGCACACAGGCATTATGACGACCTACCGTGCAGACAGAGAGGCCCACCGAAGCCAGAGGGGTATAACAGATTGGCGGTATAGCAGAATGACCCCTGCACTCCTCTTTCCGCTCATCTGCCTCCCTCCATTCCATCTTTATCCAAATTTACGGTCCCCCAGCCAGCGTGACAGCAGATGAGTAGGGCTATTATCGGAGGGGGCTGACGTCTGGAAGGTGCTGAGAACATCTCCCTGAATCAGGACTCGGGAATGAAAGGAGAAGGGCCTTCTATTCACGACAGGATTCATCGGGCCTCTGCGGGGCTCGCCGTAAGGAGAATAAGGAGAAGAGGAATTAAAGATGGAATTGTCAGTCTAAAAGCCACATTCAGTGACCACAAACAGACATAGCTGAGAGGTTTGGACCCCAAAAGACAGAAAAAACCTTCAGTGTTCACAGGCAATGAGCTCATCCTAGCATCCTAGCCTAGCAACGGACACCCGGCAGCGAGCCGGAGGGCTGACTCCCTCACCTGCGTGATCCCACCCACAGCAGCTCGACGTGCTTTGTTATGCGCTCCTCAGGCTGCTTTCTGCACCAACAAAAACGAATGAATCATTAGGCCCCTCTTTTCTATTTGAAAAATGCGATAAAAAAAATAGACAACACACACTTCACCATGTTTGATCACAGCAGGACATTTTTTTAGATCTAAGAGTTCGTCACATCTAGAACGTTCTACATTACTTTACTTAGTTTGAACATAGCAGGACATATGTTCAAACTTGCACTGATCACTTTATGTCGCTGCTGCCATACAATTGTTTATTTCTACTTCAGAGGTTTTATTGGTGTTCATTCTATGTTTACCTAGGTCAGATATTTTATTATTATTTTATCAATTTACTGTTCAGTAGCCACACTGCGTGTACTGAAACCTGAGAAACCGTGTTTCGTTCATATCATGTCAAGTGGTTTGAATGACAATAAAGGTGATTCTGATTCTGATAGTTTAAACAAAATCCTACCTTTTGCTTAGAATTGTATTTCAGAAAAGGTTTGAGACTCATGTGGTATCAAGGGTCTTCAACTATAGGAGGCAGCGTGTGGTTCAGCCGGTTAGGACACTGTGCCTGTGATTGGATAGTTGGGTTAGGACACTGTGCCTGTGATTGGATAGTTGGGTTAGGACACTGTGCCTGTGATTGGATAGTTGTCAGTTCATATCCCAGAATCAGCAGAGTGATGTCACCACTGGGTCCTTAAGCAAGGCCATTAACACCCAGTTGCTCCAGTGACTGATCCTGCTTTTTTATTTGTCCTTCAATTAGGAGAAAAGTGTCTGCTAAAAAAAGAAAATCTAATCAAAAGAAGGAGAGTGCGCAGCATCAGGACCAAAGTGCGCGGTCAGTGTCGCCGGCTGTGAGCATCGCCTGGGCAAAGGCTTCATGAAGACGCCTTCAGCCCTCATTACTGCCGTTTTCTTGTCAGATCCCCTAATGACTCTCTATGGCTGCCAGCTCGGATACGAGGACAATACCCCCCACTCCCCCCACTCGACGTCTGATAACAATTATCCCTTCACAAGTCTGAATGCCACCCAAGATCAGCACGGGCTCCGCAGGTGAGGGCGATGCAAGGACTGCGCAAAAATGCAGCACGAGAAGAAGCATGTCAGCTCTCCAAACGCTCTAAATAAAACAAAAAGGGAACAGCGGGAAATAAAATTACAGAAGCACTAATATGGTTTCATAAGGATGTATCCGTCACTGCTGAAAGCTCCTTCAACAGATTCATAATCCGAAGAAATTAATCCTATAAGAGGTGGAAAAAATAGCTGCCAGGCTGCTGGTCCAGTTAAGAGTCTCAGAAAACCCAGTAAAAATAAGCCTTAGAGACAAGCAGCGGCGAGCTGTCATTGGACAAGCTGGTCTACTAAAAGCCTCCTCCTGATCTCTCAGCCACGCCCTCTCGGGTGGGATCAGCCTCTGACAAAACATCCCCCTCAGGTTTCACCCGCATTGCACTAGGAAACGTGAGGAACAGCCTCAATGCAACGCCGTCAAGCCAAAGCACCGCAGACAGGCCTGGGGATCCAAGGGGCACCAGGATAAGGCGGATTCCTCTCTGCTTTTAAACCTTCTCCCTTTCAGATTCCATTTGAAAGGCGTCTGGCCTGAGGCCTTCTGAATGAAATATTCTCTGTGTGGGCTTTAAACGGCCCACCATCCTGCAGACAGGTGGCAAACGCAGACAACAAGGGAGGTTTGCTCCCCCAAGGCCTCCAGCACTCGTAAATGTCAAAACAAAGACATGCTTAGGAGGACTATTAATTCTCCATCAGCTCCCCCCTCCCCCACAGGGCAAGACACCTTGGCGGTTGGAAGACATGAAAGACTGCTGGAAATCGCACTGGGGTTTGTTACATCCAGCCCCACCCTACTCTAAGAAAAAAAAAGACCAGTCGTTGCCGTCAAAGTAAAAGTCTCCTGAAGACAAACATGGCAAAAGACCAGTGAAGAGGGAATGCTAAACAATACAATCGGGGGATGCCTTAGCTGCCAGTGATGGCGTACCAGACCTCATTAGGGCCAATGAACCGAGGGCGTGGACTAAATAGCCAGCAAAGAACCAATGAGCCGAGGGCATGGACTAAATAGAGCCGAGGACCAATGAGCCGAGGGAATGGACTGAATGGAGAGCAGAGGACCAATGAGCTGAGGGCATGGACTGAATGCAGGGCAGAGAACCAATGAGCAGATGGCATGGACTGAATGCAGAGCAGAGAACCAATGAGCTGAGGGCATGGACTGAATGCAGTGCAGAGAACCAATGAGCTGAGGG
>JAODLC010000045.1:14056767-14070677 GCA_026781145.1 Hippopotamyrus pictus
CATGGACTGAATGCAGAGCAGCGAACCAATGAGCTGAGGGCATGGACTGAATGCAGGGCAGAGGACCAATGAGCTGAGGGCATGGACTGAATGCAGAGCAGCGAACCAATGAGCTGAGGGCATGGACTGAATGCAGGGCAGAGGACCAATGAGCTGAAGTCATGGACTGAATGCAGAGCAGAGGACCAATGAGCTGAGGGCATGGACTGAATGCAGAGCAGAGAACCAATGAGCTGAGGGCATGGACTGAATGCAGAGCACACAGGCAAAGGCCTTGGTGAGTCAGCAATACAGATAACAGGCTCAGTAAGGGTCAACCTTATCAATTGGCAATTATATGTTTTGAATCGGTGAGTGACAGGGGAGAGGGCACTTTGGGGGCCAATCAGCTGTCAGTGGGAGCTTGTACCCCTGTGGCCCCCACCGTATCCGCCCATGTATAACATCAAACACTGTTATTTACATTTATATATAGTACTCTAGGAGGCCTCTATAAATGGTCATAGGAAAAGGGCATGAAGCCTTTTGTAACTGTGAGCTTGACACTGAAGAGGCTTTAGCGATACTGACCTGAAGTCAGCCTCACTTAATAACAAGCTGTCTGCATAAAGCGCTGCCCTTTATTCCGCTTTTAGCTAACAGTGTAAGGAAGCGTAACTACAGCAATTCCTTTCAACGCAAAACAGCACAAATCACCATAAAAGTTCCGACATTAATTGAATTTCACACTCCATTATGTTAATCGAGCCTTAAAACATATATCAGCTTCGATGTAGAGAGCTGACAAAATGGAAAGTGATACATTTTCACATGGGGGAGGGCATATCTGACACGCCCAGATGTATTGTGTTGTGTTAGAATTCATTTTCCTCCGGGTCTTTAGGCATAAGCCTCAACGCTCCAAGACTTCATTACATCAATTTAAATTGCATAGTACTGTAGAAAAATGTCCCGGGCTAAATTACTGTTAAAACAATCATTACGATGTTAAGCACAGCTCCCTATAGAGCCCAAAAGCCCGGGGGGGGCCATTACACTTAGATATATAAACACACCCACACATTCTATATTACCCACATTCTCACGCGGCGCTTTTAATACCGAACGCACTAGCGGCTGCAGCACTGCCTTTCATCTTCACAATGGCCCGTTTGCTCGTCGTGGGAAAGTTAAGCGGTACAAATCACCCGTTAATAGGTTTCCAAACTGCTCTGGATCTGTGGCAATAACAGAACTCAGAGGGGGGCAGTCGGGGGAGGGACAGGTTAAATAAAAAACACAGGGTGTCACAGTGCTTAATTTGTGCAGGATCCCACGCTCCAGGACTTTTCTGCCTTCCAGCACCTATTTGTGTGCATCTAGCAGTTTTAATTGGCAGACCACTATTTACGTAATTTCACCTCCTTTATTAGTTTGATAGTTTAGATTTATTCTTAAAGACACATAGTATGTTTTCAGCACCGCGTTTTCCACACGTTACACCTCGGATCCGCTCACATATTCCCTTCGCATCCCGCCACCTTCTCATTTATTAATTAAGCACTGAGTAGATCTTTTTACTCACATTCATATCTTTGAGTAACGTGATACAAGTTAGCACTTTACCGGGTGATTAAAGGAATTTGCAAGCAATGACATCTGTATGGAGCAGTCAAGGGTGAAGCCGGAAATTCTGGGCCCCCAGACACGGTCGAAGCGGATGTCTAATATTTCCCGAGCATATATGTTATTATTATTATTTGTCTTCTGGGGTCCCTTTACAGTTCTGGGGCCCCTGAATCTGCCAGGGTATCCATGCCCCCACAATGCCCCTAGGCGTAGCCCTTAAGTGCAGCATCACAGCACTGCGTTAGGAGCTGGATGGATCCAGAGAAGATCAGGGGCACTTTAATGCACATTAGCAATTGTTTTCGGGCAGCTGATCAGATACGGGCTGAGACGTGAACCACACGAAGGCGACGTGGAGCGCTCACGGCGAGCACAACCACACTCACATACCCACATTTCCCACAGTCTGCATAATCACATTTAGTCCCGTTTAATTAAGCGCCGGGGATTTGCGAGGTAGAGATTTGACGATTAAACTTAAGGGCGGAGGTCTGTGTCGCCAGCAGAGATCAAGCCATTAACGGGGCAAGTTTAAAATGTCATCTTGCAAGTGTGTCTGCCTGAAGGGAGAACTCAAAATTCCCACGGCCGATTTAGAGAAAAGTGGATCATATGATGGAATAAAGCAAATAAAACAAAATTACAGGCATATGAATAAAAAAGGGAGCTCTGGCAGTTAAGGGTAACCGTCCACGTTACTGTCTGCGTATATGGTGAGGGCAAATTAACCCACACGTTCCCTATTCAAACAGGCAAGGAACTAGACAGACCAACAACAGACCCCTGAAAGACCCCTAATGGACCCATCCCAGAGGGATACTCCTAATGATACTGCTTGTGATTCTCATTTCAGCCTCATTTTAGTTTCTGTTTTGTCTGATACATTTCTCCTGAAATTTACTAGGAGAAGTAAAGTCAACATAAGTGAGCCAGATTACAGGAGTAATATTTGAGACAAAAAAAGAAATATCTCCCCAACTTTCATTCGCAGTAATGAGCAATGCTGGAGCCTGAAGGGCCTCACATGTAGAGGTGGGACAGAGACCTGCATCTTGAGAGTTGTGAGACAGCAATGTTATTTCCTGTCTCACCCTGCTGTCCACACACAGCTATACATGATATAACATGTTATATGGGGTCCAAGCACTTCAGCAACTATGGCCAAATTTGGCTTTGATTTTGAGGATAAAGAGAAAATACACAAACTGAAAAAGATATATTTTCCTATTATTAAATGTAGTTGCAGTACTACATATAGTACTTGAAGAACCTGAATCAGTAATTGAAATTTGTAAAGCAGAATAGCACAAATGTTTATTTTTGCACAAATCAGCGCAAATGAACAGAAATCATTTTATTATTTTTTGATAATTGTTTTCTGATTTATGCAGGTATTTGAAATTGGCTGGGATGGTGAATAGACTGAGTTCATGAAGAGAGCTCACTGATTTCTCCAAAAAAAAGCTGAGACAATTTAATGGTTTATTTTAGAGCTTGATGAAATCTCTTTTGAAACTTAAAGGGAGGCTTATATGAGACATTGTGTGTGTTTTTTTTGCTGGAGTTAAAAAAGAGAGACAGCTGCAGTCTCATTTTGGTTTGACACAGATGTCATAATTGTCCAGAAGCGATAAATGAAACAGTTTTGATATCTCTCTTCCGATTTTCTTTTCTTTTGGAATAATGTACATCTGGTGTTGTCACACTTTTTACAAAGGATGTTAATCTCTAATTGGATAAGCATGACAGTAGCATTATTGTTGTAGTAAAAAAAACATGAGAAACGGCACTAAAAAAATGAACGTGGACCTCAGTTTGAGGTGATTTGACAGAATAGAGAGCAGAAATGAGATACGAGGCAAGGAGGGCTCGCAGGAAGGGAAGCCATCTTGAGACTCGGAGCAGCAGGCTGAAAGCGATACCACTAATTTGCTGCCATGGTTACGGCGCCTATCATTATCAGCTAACCCCGCTGCAGTGAACAGAGCGACTGCAGCCGGCAGTTAGTCACCCAGGATGAATGGGCAACTCTGAGCGATCGCCCCTGTTTTTCCAGATTTCAGTTAAAGACTCTGAACGCAGGTTTTAATTAAAGCATTAGAGAAACAAAATCCTTTCTAAATACGCTCAGAGGGCCTAAGAAGACAAGCATTCATCCGTCTTCAATAACCGCGTATCAAATGCCGAGTGAGCTTTGAAACGAGGGTGAGGGCCCAATCACGCGCTAAAGGCAATTTAGAAGCACCAATCCGCTTAAAGCATGCGGGGGGGGGGAGCAGAGGAAGTCATGTGGGGAGAACTCGGAAACTGCAGGCACAGCATGGCGACTCCGGTCCTGGGGAGGGGCCACAGCACTGCCCCCCCCGAGCCACCGGGCTGTTTCCAGCAGTGTGGGCAGCTTCTCCACTGACATAAGCAAGGCTGCAGCCACGGAGTCAACACTGGGGGGGATCAAGGTCGTTACTATTACATACTGTATATTGGGGGGGACACTGTGAGCGCATCTGAGTATTGGGGCGGACGTCTCCCCCAAATATATATTATAATTACGGGCTTGGACATAAAGTAATCTGTTCCACAAACCCTTCCATAAGTCAAATTTTAAGTCGGATTTACCTTCGCATACCATTCAAGACATCTTACAGCAAAAAAAGGCCATAAGTCAAAAATATACTAGTGATGCATATTAAGGGCACATGTTGCATTTAGTGCTTTTAGTGCCTATAGACACGATCTTCATAATAAACTTGGCTATAATATATGCCTATTTATAAATATTTATAGCCATGTTTACAATGCTTTATGAATGCATTATAAAGTGTAATGAATCTGTTCATAGATTCTTATAGACATGGCATTCATAGAAAGTGTTACCGTTCAAACCTTTTTCCGTGAAGTTGAAGACACACTTAAAGTCTAATTGCACCAGCCATCTGTTTTTGGCTTTATGGCAGGTGCCAGCTGGTTATCCGGAGCTAAAGGGGTCCCCTGACATCACCAGCATCGGCACTATAGCCCTCAGGCACTCACCAGGACCCCAGACATTAGCTGTGTCAGTCCTGCACCCCAAGTTCCCACATATGATCCAGATCAGCCTCCAGGGAGACACAACGCTAGGAGGGACCCAGACACAGCCCACAGACCACGAGCCACAGACCATGGGCCAAAGACCACGGGCCACTGTACCAAGCCAGTCATGGATGCTCACCACAAGCCCAACTGTCAACTGCCATTTGGGGACACTTAAAATTGGACGCATTACAACTTCTGCCATCTAAATGATTTAAAGGGGATCTCTTTAATATACGAGAAGAAAGATTTTAAACGCTGCTGGACTCACAGCCTTGTCACAGACAGTTAGGTTTGTTTTGTTGAGTTAGCTTGTTGAGCGAAGCTGAGCAGGAGAGAGACAGACAGACAGACAAAAAGACAGACAGACAGACAAACAGACAGACAGACAAAAAGACAGACAGACAGACCCGCCGTCTGCCCCCCAGTCACAGCCTGACTGACTCTCCGGGCTTATGAAGCACATAAGCTGCACTCTTCCATCTTTCAATGGGGGGGGGGGACCTCTTCACCATCTCCAGCTCACTGAAGTATCCTATAAATTACAGAAGCCTCATCTTGGAGGCTTTGGGATGCAACATGGATAGAGGCTGAATCTGACTGCGTCTACACATCAAAGACATTACAGACACACCCATGTCAAAATGGTGCATTCCGTCAAGTAACATATATGCCCAATGCAGTTTGGCATCTGCTCTTACCGATGTCAGTGGTGTAAGATTATACTCAGTTACTCAGATGATACTCAGATGATACTCTGGGTGTGGTGTGTGGTTCAGCAGGTTAGGCTTCTGTGTCTGTGATCAGAAGGTTGCTGGCTCAAATCCCATGATCAGCAGAATAGCCACAGCTCTGCTGGGTCTTACAGCAAAATCTTTAACACCTCCACCCCCTTCAAAATGCTCGGGGGGTACTCAACGAATGGCTTGACCCTGTGCTCTGACCCCAAGCTTTGCTCTCACCTCTATATGTGTATGTATGCCTTAAAGGAGAGTAAGATGGGGTGCGCAAAAACACTTTCCAATGGTCCCATACTTACACAAATGTTAAGTAAATCATTATTTCATTCAGAGTACTAAATCACTGCAGTACAGTCCTAAAATGATGCTGCTAGCTTTGAAAGCTACTTTCAATAGGTGCGACTAGGAATAAACTGCTCAGCGATGCATTATATTCTAAATTATCTAAAGCATCACCAAACTTCTCCATATGTAAGTGTGAAGTTACAAATCATGTGATCTGAAAGAAATTTCCAAGAAAATATGTTCTTCTGAAATGTCATTCGCAAAAAGCAGTTCACAATGAAAGCATTATTCACCACTCTCAATAATTATTCTTTGGGTAAGAGGCGTGAAATACCCTTTTACCCTGTGAATTGTCTGCTCCAGTCACTTCAAGGAGAACAGACTGTCATCTAGAGGAATTATATTCATGTTACCTGAGGAACATCTATAGTTAGACAAATTGGATTTTTTATGAAGTTAGCGAAATATTTCTGCCCACTTTCTTTTCCATTTATTTCTCAAATTAAAAATGCGAGTGGTGGATATACGCCCATCGCACAGACTGACTAATCTGATCTGTGTTCAGCAGTAAGATAAGGTTACTGTCTGGATAGCAGTGGGTCTGTTGATAAACTGTACGTGATTGGACAGACAATAGATTTCATGTGAACGGATATTTTACTTAGCAAAGCACCTGTTTTGAGCAAAACATTCTTGAATGCTTTTAACAGATGTTTGGAGGTCTAACTATGGCCTAACCCTGAAGATCCTGCTGTGGATCAGGGATATATAGGGATTGGTATGGACCATCCTGTCTGGGCCTAGAGTGGCTTGATCTCTGTCCCATACAGCTCAGCACACCCTGGATGGGACACAAAGACACACACTCAGAGAGCAATTTAGAAGCACAAATTAACCTGACTGCATGTCCTTGGGCTGTGGGAGGAAAGCAGAGTACCTGGATGAAACAGGGAGAACACGCAAGCTCCACACACTCAGAGCGGATACGGGATTCAAGCCCACAACCCCGGAGATGTGAGGTATTACTGCTACCCTGTTTCTCAGCTTAGAATGGACAGCTGTGTAAAAGCCTTTTTTTCTCAGGCAGATTTCCGAATGTTCCCAGGTTTTCCCAATTCCCTCAGCTTGCTGTCACGGGATTGGATGGCTACCAGCCCTTTAATAATAGGTGGAAAGGCCAAAAAAAAAAAACAAACTCATAACACCACCAACCCCTAGCTCTATCCATCATTAAAAGTGCCTTATAACACTCTATGCCCCAAGGTTATGGCTCAAGATGGGCCATTTTCCTTTAACACCAAGAGACACTGCAGACAAGCATCCACATGTTTGTCGACCGCTGCTTTAGATCGCACCCAACCGGCAACAGTTAAATCTATGCCAATTTCTAACTCTGTTCCGTCTGAAAGCTAAATATCCCTGATCGTTTATCATTCCTTCTTTATTACAAACTGCAGGAAACGCTCTTGTTCTTATTATGGAATCAATCATTCTACCAATCTGGTTTCCATGGTAGCTCCTGGGCAAATCCATATAAGGGCATGAAAATGATACTTGAGGCTTTCGAAGGTGTGCGTGTCTGCCTCAGGTGTGAGATCAAATTATCACAGCGATGCCGTGCCTTTTAGGACAGCCCTGTGCATGTAACAGGTGCCTCCCAAATTTCACACCTCTCCCTTCAGGCTTGGCAGAAATGGCAGCTTCGCTAAAAGACTCCATGCCTGAGATCAACTGATCTTGTTCTTTCAGGCCTTCACATCACATCATCATCTAAACCAGCTACAACAAACTTTGGAAGCCAAATGAATATGGGAAGCCAAAAGAACAAACAAGGAAAGCCAAACGAACATGGGAAGCCAAAGGAACAAACATGGGAAGCCAGACGAATGAACATGGGAGGCCAAATGAACAAACATGGGAGGTCAACAAACATGGGAAGCAAAACAAATGAACATGGGAAGCCAAACGAATGCACATGGGAAGCCAAACGAATGCACATGGGAAGCCAAATGAATATGGAAATCCAAAATGACATGGGAAGCCAAACAAGCAAACATGGGAAGTCAAACAAACATGGGAAGCCAAACAAATGAACAGGGATGGCCAAATGAATATGAAAATCCAAAAAGACATGGGAAATCAAATGAACAAACCTAGGAAGGCAAACTAATATGGGAAGCCAGAATAACATGGGAAGCCAAACAAACGAACATGGGAACACAAATGAACAAACACAGGAAGTCAAACAAACATGGGAAGCCAAACGTATCCTGGGATGCTATTTTCTTGGCCTCCTCCTTTCTGCTGACCTCTCCCATTGCTTCTCTCCCCACCCCATCGCTGACATGCCCCCACAAACCTCCAGTTACCTGGCTGCTGGGGGTGTCCTAATCATACTCATCCATGGGTGGTCCGTTGGACAGCAGGAACAACAGAACATTTTATTCTACAAATACTTCAAGAATCACCACACTGTCCCCAGCAGGGGCGGATTAACGCACAGGCTAGGTATGGCTTAAGCCTAGGGGCCCCACGTGTGCCAGCCTGCAAGGCCAGTAAAAAATATAGGGGGGCGGGGTTGAGGGGCCCACAGACTACTGTAGCCTAGGGGCCTCTGTACACCTTAATCCGCCCCTGGTCCCCAGGTATAAATTAAAGTTATTACCTTTAAATTATAAATTAAAGTTAGTGCCTATTTGCCAGCATGATTACCCATGCAATAATTTTATCCACATACACAGATCTATATTTACTGTACCATTAAGTACCTTACTGAAGGTCATAATAACAGGGCCCCTTCTAGGATTGGAACAGATAAACTCCATGCTAAAAAACCTTTACCATTATACTACTGGCCACCTTACATAGATATTCCTAAATGATAGAACTTTCACAAATCTCTCTTTGTTGAGATGATGTACAGCCTAAATGGACAGACATGCTGAGTGGAGGTGGACCCCTAATCAGACTATAGAACATTGCTATACTTTCCCAGGAATACGATGCATCCTGCAGGATCACTCCCTGCCCAGAAGGAGCTGCAACCCCACTCACCGAACTCCACCCACTCCAACTCCTTCTTCAGCAGCCTCTGGGGTTCCTCTTTCCTCAGCAGGACCCAAAGGCACACAGCTGGCTGCTCGAACAATCCAGCCTGTTCAGCCTGTGCTGCTGAGACTCCATCTGCACCTTCAGCTCTCCAGCGCAGGAGAGGGTCCTTACCTATGACGTCGAGGTAGAGGAATTAGACAGATGCCATAGACCAGGGGTGTCAAACTCCAGTCCTGGGGGGCCGGAGCCCTGTGTAGCTTAGTTCTTTCCCTGTTCCACCACAAATGATTCAGCTCAACAGCTATGGGGTAATTAGCACAAGGAGTTGAATCAGGTGTGTTAAACGAGGGGAAACCCAAAAATGTGCAGGACTCCGGCCCTCCAGGACCGGAGTCTGACACCTGTGCCATAGACCATGGAATCAGAGGAAGGGAAAGTGATTCCCCATCTACTGAGGAGGACGGCTGAACACCTGGATATATTACCAGCCGTCCCTGTGAGGTACTGAGGATCCCTACTGACTGTAAAAATATGGCCCTCAGGAAAATCGTAATAACTGTGATAAACCAGATCAAGGTCACCCATTGTGACAAAGTGTCATTCTACCCTCATAGACACTTTTCATTATAGTGAGTCGTCAGAAGCTGGTATAATAACCAGTCTTATCAGCTATATATGAAATTTGTCTGGCGGCACTGGGTGAGAGAATCACTGTTATGTCAAGTGTCCCAGATGATCTCTGGGGCACCTGCCCCCCTCCCCGACCCCCAACGATGTAAGCTTGCCCTCGTGCCTCAGCTGTGAAGGATGTGTGCCCTTCCACACATTTGTGGTCACTGTATGAAAAAGATCGCCCCCTTGAGGTATGGGTAAGAAATGCAGTTTAAACAAAAAAGGGGGGGGGGGGCTAAACAAAGCACTTACAAGTTTCTGTTTTAATGAATCAATTTTAATGCTAATTGGACATGAAGCCATAGCCTGAGTTTGATCCCTCTTCTACTGTAAATTATACATCACAAGCCATTTCAGATTTTAACCTCAAAACCTGAATCGCCGTCTTATCCGAACGACCTTCCCTAGTCCTGCTGATTCCCAGACACACACAACCTCCAGCGTAACCACCAAAAATCACCATATCAATTAGCGTACCAGTAAGGACAGAGTGAGGAGAGCAGAAAGAGGCAGAAACACCCAGCATGTTGGCCTGCGTTTGGGGGCGGGGGCAGGGAGCACATCCTCAGATGGAGAAGCAGGTGGAGCGCAGAGGGAAGCGCTGTCGTGATTCCAGAGCCGATTCAGCGGGGGCCACACGTCCTCCTGTCATACTGCGCTCCAAGGAAGCAGAGTAGCCGGGACCCTAACAGACCACGCGCTCACTAAGACACACACCTGGGCTGCAGGTTCTCCACCATTAACACTTATCATTAAAACCAATGAACATGCAGCCGCAGATTTCAGGGCCGGCCCCCAGCGTGAACAAATCTGGCTGATCGATCTGCTGGCGCCGATCCCCCCCGTTGGAAAGTTTTATTGTAAGTGAACCTCATCCCAACCCCTGGCCTAGAGATCAGCAATAAAACTTTAAGGCTTTTAAAAATGCAAGGAAAAACAAAACCCTTTTACTTACTTCACTATTAGACCTCTGTAGGAGATAAAGAATACAGATATAAAACTAAGATGCATTTCCCTCATTAATGTCATGACCTATCACATACCTCTATGTGAAAGCCAGCAAGATCCCAAGACAACAGGGACATCTGCCACCTGCCCCCCCAAAGTCACGGGCATACAAGGGGCCATATTTCACGCAGACGGAACAATTTTATCATTAGCCAGTGATATGATTTGAGTGAGTGATAGGTGGGAGTGCCCCAGTGACCCCACCCTTGTGTAAGTCCCTGCAGGAAACCTCTTTTTGGGGAGAGAGGGAAGTGGGCTATCCTTTTGGAGGGGAGCTATAAAGGTACATGTGGTATATGCTGGGACTGATGTTCATGTCTATGTACAAGTGAAAGACAGACACAGGTATCCAATCACACTGCCCAGCATAACATATAATCCCACCTACTTCCTGTTGTCCAGTCGCCCTGACAACTAAGGCCACAAGCTAACATAGGCTAACATGTGTAAACAAACAAAAAAAAACAAGCAGTTCAGATGGAAGCTTGAAGGTCTTCCAGCTGTGAGGCCACACAGAAACAGCTGGACAAACACCTGAAATAGGACCAGCAATGTGTGGTTCACTGAATGATTCCTCTGGCCTCATCCTCCTAGCTGCTGGCTTCCTCCCATCTGAATGTTAAAACTAAATGGAGCGATATTCTGGTAGTTTAAGAGATGAATATATTTGAATGAATATATTTGAAGATTGCAGAATTTCGCTTAAAGAAGAAAACAGCTAACTTGATTGAGCAATCAGACCGCTTGAAGAATTAATCAAACCATGAGACAGCTTTGGTCTCAGATGATTTTTCTTTGCGATGCAATGAGGAAAACAGCTTTTTTGGGGAATTGTCACGCAGCCCGACCCATTCACCTTCACTGGATACGAAAGCTTCTCACAGACTGTGAATATACACCATATGGACAGAAGTACTTGGACTTACCTTTCAATCATTGAATTCAGGTGTTTCATTCAGGCCCATTGTCACAAGTATATAAAGTCAAGCAACTAGACATGCAGTCAGGTTTACAAACATGTGTCATGGGTCATTCTAAAGAGCTCGGTGAATTCAAGCGTGGTACTGTCATAGGATGCTACCTCTGCAATAAGTCAGTTTGTGAAATTTCCTCCCTGTTAGATATTCCACGGTCAATTGTAAGTGGTATTATTGCCAAGTGGAAGCTTTTAGGGACAGTAGAAACTCAGCCACAATGTGGCGATGGCCAGCAGTTTTTTTCCGATAACCATAACCATTAGCTGACCAGTATCATCTGCTATGCAGCAGCTACCGTTGTTTTCAGACGTACAATGCTCATACACCTCATCTTCTATATGAGATGCTCATTATTGTTGTTTGCAGTTTATGTATATTACTTGTTTTGGATATAATCTGTGTATAAATTGTATATCGTGTATTGTCTGTAAATTAGATGTCCATTGTCTGTATATTGTCTGTATAGCATCGGCTGCAACAAAATTCCTCATGTGGGTTAACATACTTGACGAATAAATGTGACTCTGATTCTGATACAGATTGACGTGGTTGCCTTCATTTTGCCCATTTTTTTTTTTTTTGGTAAGTGGTTATACAGCACCCATATAAAGTTAAGTATCATAAAGTACGTCTACCTCCTTTATGAACATACTTAGCTACATACAATGTTAGGTAAAAAGACCATCAATTCCACCACACTCTAATAAATATCACCTGTTAGTAATCCAAAATGCATGTGAGATTTTGTTTTAAATTGATTTAGCACATACATGTACGTGTTTACAGGCACATGTCCCTTCATTTATGTCTTTTGTTGCTGTTTTGTTGTTTGTTTTTTATTTGTTGTTATTGCTTTTTTCTTTTATGATCCTTGTACAGCACTTTGGTGCAGTGTTACAACTGCTGTAAATGTGCTATAGAAATAAACTTGACTTGACTTGACTTGTGTTTGCTTTGATGCAATGTTGCAGCCTGAGCTAAGTTGTCTGTAGGGTGTGGTCTGTAGGGTGTGGTCTATAGGGTGTGTCCACTGAATGGCCGCTAACTGACCATCTGTGCCAGACTGACATGTCGTACCCAACCTCATATACCATCCATGGCCACTGGGAGGACTGAAGCTGGACATGCCAATCCCAGAATGCCACACAAACCGAGTGACCCAAAAGAACGTCACGGATTACCGGGGAAACAAGTAGAAGACAAACTACTGGACAGCAACAGTGAGAAAAGTAACTTTCTTGGAAAGAGGACTTTCTCTAACAAGGTCAACATGAATATCAGGACCTCATTTAAAAAGAGGGATATCTGAGTGCCGCCTGAAGCAACAGGCCTGCAAGTTGGCCAAAGAACAGGTTGTCGTGCGTGATTTTAGACGGCCCTCGAAGCCTCGCCACGTCACTGGCCAGCTCCTATTTATGAAGCAGAGGTGACTCCATTTCATCACCAGTCACACTCCCCTCGGACTGCGGAGCTACAACACCGACCGGCCGGCCGCTCAGGAAGGGCAAACAGGGGAGAGAAGGTACGAATGTGGAGTAGAGCAGGAAGTCAGGGGCTGCCGCCTCACCTTACGTTTAGAGCCACCTTCTGCTCCTGAAGTGCAAAACCAAAACGACAAGACCCGCCCACTTATCACATTGGTCAGAATCGTCGTCACATGAACGAATGGTATTTGACTACAAATCTAGAATTCTACAGGCCTCAAATTATTTGTTTGATTTCCAGGCTGAAAATAACTCCTCAGATTTGTGGTGATCCCTGCACGTGTGCCTTAACTGGTAAGGTTTTTCATGAAGGTTCACATGCGAAACTATGCACTTAAATGCAAGTTTCCGCAATTAATATTTCAGTGTAAAGCGATCTCACTTTTTTCACCTTTTTTCTTGTGAGAAAGACTCCAGGATAATGGGAATCGCCATGAAAGCCAGGAGCAATTTTACAGGACACAGAAGACACTGTGGGGACCCTTGCAGATAAGCATCCTGGGAGTTAGCCCCAGTCTGCCTCACCCCCAAAAATAGCACTTTAATTCACACATTTATAGACATTATTATCAAAGCAGCTTACGTTACTTTTTTAATTTTTTCAGTTATCAATGTCATCTTCATTTCCTCAGAAAATAACACACTTCACTGAGCCTGCAGTGTCCTCTGTGACAGCGTAATTATACAAAGGCATTAGAGTAAACAGATTCTGATTGATGCATCGATTGCTGAATCGACCAGCCTTAATTTAGAAACACAACACACGGAGGCACCATTTTTGCTTGTGTCGGGATGAAAGTCGGCTAAAGATTAAAGGGTAAGTTATTTAAGTCCTGTCTCCCACCCACACCAGTTTACCAGGAACTCAGTAAAACAGCACAGTAGACTAGCACTGGTTATCAGGTGAGTGGTAATGCTGATTCTCTACTCACTTTGGAAGACAACAGATCCCATACAAACAGCAGTGAAATGAACTACAGTACGGACCAGACACTTCCAGGAGCACTGACATGAAC
>JAODLC010000045.1:14083765-14094200 GCA_026781145.1 Hippopotamyrus pictus
CTAAAACACAGACTGCAGAGTGTGGTGATGTCACAGCTAAAACACAGACTGCAGAGTGTGGTGATGTCACAGCTAAAGAGCGCCTCCCACTGGACCTTGGACACATCTCATGGATTTATGACCCCCTGAGGAGACCGACCTCTCTGCCCCTGACAGCCGGAACTTGGGGTCTGTTCTCCAGGACAGCAGGCAGCCTGGGTTCCGGTTACCCCACCCGCTGTGAGGGTCCCACCTCCCCCTAGCACACCGACCCGTAACGTCATGTGAGAACAGCGAGCCTCACTGCAGGGGGGGACGGACGCCCGGGCCATACGTCCTCCATCTGTTACCGTAGAGATGAGAGGAAACGGCGGTGACCTCGTGTTACTCTGGCAGAGGAAGGAAGCCGTTGACGGGCCATTGTGAAGCCCGTGGGAGACGGCGTCGCACGTCGACATCTCAGCATCTGCATCTGCCTCTCTCCTTTGCAGAAAATACACACAGCCAAAAATATAGGACATCAAAACAAGCTTTAGGAAATTTCCCCTGTTTTGGGTGAAGCGCGATATCACTGCTGCCTTAGATCCCATAGGAAACAGTCCAGGTTCGTTCTTAAAGGTCCAAGACTTATTTGAATCAAAAGTTTCACAAAATTAAAATGCAGAAACTGATAATTGTTTTAATTTTGCTCGTTCTCAGCATTAATTTTGTTGATGAAAACTATGGCAAAAAGTTCTATGTTCTGGTGTTTTATATTGTAATATTAATGAAGACGTAACATATGCAAGTCTATTGTATGGGACTAAATTTTGTTTTTATTTATATTTTATTTAATGATAAAGTTCATATAAATCCACTTTAGAATTAATGCAATGTTTCATGTTATAATCTTTTCAAGTCTTTCCAGTTAAATCCATATTCTTAAAAACTGCATGTTTAATCTTAATGCCATTAAAATCTTATCTGCAAAAGGGGGTCTGGCAGGAAAGGTTTGAGAACCATTGGATTAGGGAATATTTCAAAGACACACTCATGGCATTTTGGAGGTTGCTGATCAAAGTTTAAAAAATGCTAAAAATACAACAGAATTACATTCATGTTATACAATAAACCTGCCAGCTCCTTACAAATCGATCATTTACATTCCCATCGCTGGTCTGCACATGTACCAAACTACACCCAAATTGGACCATTACTTCTGGGTGCTTAACTTTTTTTGTCACTGAGTGTATGTTAATACAGTCATGTCCAAAGCTTTTCAGAATGACATAAGTATTGGTTTTCACAAAGTTTGCTGCTTCAGTGTGTAGATCTTTTTGTCAGATGTTTCTATGGTATACTGAAGTATAATTACACGCATTTCATAAGTGTCAAAGGTTTTTATTGACAATTACATTATGTTTATACCAAGAGTCAATACTTGCAGTGTTGTTCCTGCTTTTTCAAGACCTCTGCAGTTCGTCGTGGCTGCTGTCAATCAACTTCTGGCCAAATCCTGACTGATGGCAGCCCATTCCTGCATAATCAATGCTTGGAGTTTGTCAGAATCTGTGGGTTTTTATTTGTCCATCCACCTCTTGAGGATTGAGTACAAGTTCTCAATAAGAATTAAGGTCTGGGGAGTTTCCTGGCCATGGACCCAAAATGTCAATATTTTGTTCCCTGGGCCACTTAGTTACCACTTTTGCCTTATGGCATGGTGCTTTTCCGGATGCCCCAAACAAGAGGACTCATCAGAGAAAATGACTTTAGCCCAGTCCTCAGCATTCCAATCCCTGTACATTTTGCAGAACATCAGTCTGTCCCTGATGTTTTTCTTGGAGAGAAGTAGCTTCTTTGCTGCCCTTCTTGACACCAGGCCATCCTCCATAAGTCTTCACCTCACTGTGCATGCAGATGCACTCACACCTGCCTGCTGCCATTCCTGAGCAAGTTCTGCACTGGTGGTGCCCCGATCCCACAGCTGAATCAACTTTAGGAGACGGTCCTGGCGCTTGCCAGACCTTCTTCTTCACAACAATTGAATCTCTCTCCTTGAAGTTCTTGATGATTTGATAAATGGCTGATTTAGGTGAAATCTTACTAGAAGCAATATCCTTGCCTGTGAAGCCCTTTTTGTGCAAAGCAGTGATGACTGCATGTGTTTTCCTGCAGGTAACTATGGTTAACAGAGGAAGTTTTTAAAAATTATAATTTAAAAAAAATAAGTATTTTTGGCATCTGAAAAATTGACATTCTGTTCTGAAAAAAAATACGGCTTGAATTCTGGAAATTTAGCATGGGAATCTCAGAATACAAAAATCAAAGCAAATGATCTCACATCTGTCCTTTACAGGTCAAACTGCGAGTGCTAATTTTCACCACGTGAGGGGGATGTTGTGCAAATATTTGCCTTCAACTATTTGCTGAACAACAAAAATGAGGCATTGCAGGAAGAAGGATCATTGTAAAATGGTTGTTCTGCGGTTAGAGCAGTTAAATCCCTGGGTTGGCAAAGTGATCCCACCATTGGGCCCTTCAGCAAGGCACTTAACCCCAATTGCTCCAAGGACTGGCTGACGCTACTGTCTCCTCTATACCTGTTTCATGAGGTGGCCTCCTGGGATGCTTTTCATGCTGTCCTGAAGGAGGTCCCACATATACTGAACACACATTGGCTGCTTTACCTTCACTATCTGGTCAAACTCCTCCAAAACCATTCCTACTATATTTATGTCAGGAGACCAGGTCATGTGATAAGACACTCAATCACTCTCCTTTGTAAGCATCTTGCCATGTCCAAACTTTTGATTGGTACTGCTCACATTGCTCACACTTAGCAAAGTCTCTTATAGCAAAGCACATGGATAGACAGCCAAAACACACTACAGTCCTAAACAAAATCTTAAGACCAGGGGAAAAATTACAAGCATTCACATTTCGTGCTGGTAGTTAATAACCGGGTTGTAAGTAAAGCTTCAAAATGCAAAGAGAAGAAACAGGAGCAAGAGACAAAAACGAGAGAGTAAGCAGTTTATTGAAAACCGCATTTAAACTCAAACAGGCTGTTCATCAGCATATCTAAAGTTTAAGACCATAGCCCAAAAAAAAAAAACAAAAACAGAACTAAAAGTGTCAAAAAAGGACTCAGCAGTGAGTAGCCATACTGTTTTGCTGATCACTTCAAAAATTCGTTTAGGCATGCTTGATGCGAGTGTTTCCAGGAGTCTGGTGGGAATGTTGCTCCATGTGGTGAAGACTGCTTCACAAAGGGCTTCACAAAGGGCATCCACGGTCTGGAACTGATATCCGTTTTTGTAAACTTCCCCAAATCCATCCCCAACAGGATTTAGATCAGGGTAACATGCAGGATGGTCCAAAAGAGCGACGTTATTCTCCAGGAAGAAGTCCTTCGTGCCAAATTAACTCCAGCCGTTTCTTATCATGGAAGTAAACTGTCAGTTTGTCATGCAGATATTGAGGACTCAAGCCTTGTGTCACGTGACAGGACAGGTACCAGACCCTTAAACTAGGATGTTCACTCTAGCCAAGACCATAATGTACCTAAATACAGGGGTTGTGGAGGTGAGACCAGTAGTTTACATGGCCCAGCTTCTCATGCAGTGACGCCTGCAAAAAAGAGTCATTTTGGTAACATATTGTTCTAGGGCTCCTTCAAGGCTTCTGCTGCTCGCATTATGGAAGGCCGGTGATGTGAGCGATCTCACACAATGGAAAAACCAGGTAGGGAACAAACAAGCACACACAAACATTATGTTCCAGGAATCCATTATAATCAAGAGCAACGAAGCATGGGGGATGTTCTGCCCAGTTAGATGACACCTAGTGCGACGACATCAGCGGAATTCCCCGGATCAAATTTGCTCATTTGTGCACCAGCTGAAGCTGTTTTGTTTGAAATATCATATTGTTTCCACAATTAATCCCAGGGTCTAGTTTGTAGTGATATGATACAGTGATTCATGGCTTTGAGAAGCAGGTAAATACAATGCAGGCTTGTTTCCCTGGGAACAGCAGGGGAAACTGGAAAATTCTCAAAAACAACAAAATTTGTTACCATAAAATCTATAATATGATATGAATATGGTGGAAGTAGAATAAGGATTATTAACATAACCTTTCTATAGAAGGTTATTTGTGGATTTACCATCCATCTATCTATCTAACAGCCATTTATCTGGTGCAAGATCATGAGGGTCTGGAGCGAGTCCCAGGTGCCACGGCGTACAAGGCTGGGGAGCACCCTGGATGGGACACCAGGTGGTCACAGTTCACATGCAGACAGACCACAAACTATGGGCAATTTAGAGATGCCAGTTCAGCAAGATGCACACCTTTGGACTGTGAGGGGACACCCACACAACGCGGAGTCAATAGGGGAACTTTCGGCAACATTTCAACAGTAGATTATCCAAGCAATGAATGTACAGGTTTTTTCAGCTCTTGTCAGAATGTCCTGCAAATAATTAGCTATTGATGTTATCATTGATGTTCCGTCTTTAGAAACTGAGGTAAAGATCTCAGGAACCTTCATAACACTAGTTTAATTGGCATTTCAAGCCATACAAGAAGAACACAACACCAAACTGCAGCAAAAAAAGGTTTCAAGTTGATATATTTACACATATTATGCAATGCAATTCCGACATAACTACAGAAAAATCCTGATGTTGAATCTGAAATTATTAGAATATAGTTGAGATACGAAAAAAATCCTCGTATTGTCAGGGTCAGTGTCCATCTGACTGAGTCTTTCGTGTCTTCTCTCTGTTTGGCCAGCAGGTGTCGCTGGCCATCTTGTCTTCCCTGTTGTCAGTCTTTAGTGTCCCCTATTCCCCATCAACTGCATGGCTCAATGAGCTGAGCATACAGCTACCCATGAATCCCTCCGTTGTATGTTCTAAGCCTGCCTCCTCTAGTTTTGATATTTTGTAGAATTTTGTTCCCTAGTGTTTCATTTGTATCAGTTTTTCTAGTTTCTGTGTTTTCTGATTTGTATTCAGTTTCGGTTTTTGCTTTTGTGCCCGTGATTGTGTTTTTACCTGTCTTTTATTCCCCAGAGTTAGATTCAGTTTCCCTGTTTGATCCCCCAGTTCCTTGATTTAATTATTAGTTTCACCTGTTGCCTGTTTTCTTGTGCCGGTTCTTGTGTCCTGCCCCCTTCCTGATTGGTTAATTGCTTCATGTTCTCAGCCTGCACCATGTTATGCCCTCCTGCCAGAACCACCCAATTCCTTAACACATATGTATTTTAAGTAGGTGTAATAAAATATTTAGTGCTCTGCAGGGTGTGTTTATTTTTCTGTCCATTTTTTATGACACTTGGACAGTGCTGGAGCATCCGGTCACATCTGTGGTCACATACAGACTAAATCCTGCAAAGCCACATGGGGGCAGCATTGCACACTGCGTCACCACATCACTGTTTATCTAATGCAGTCACACAAGTCTGTCTTAACCGTCATTTTCACAAACTGTCAGATAAGTTAACGGTCATTTCTGGCATTAGAGAGTCGCTTCAATCTGCCCTTTACCTGACTGTTTTTTGCTCAATCCCAGTGTCTCCTGCTTCACATTGTTTTTGTGTTCTGTTGCCTTACAAATTTTGAGCCTAGAAGCAACCTGCTGCTCAGTGTAGTCTTCCGCCAGAAGAACCAGGATTAAACCAGGCATCTCATCCAGGATGTACTACAGCCTATGCTGACTGAGACTGACTCTTAGCCCCCTGTAACCCTGACCAGGATAACTGGTTAGAAGATTAATGTGTGGATGGGCATATTTTTCTTTTTTGGTTTTCCCAAAAGTACTACAACAACAAAACTCAACTACACTCACACATTTCCTTCAATATGACTCAATATTACAAGAATTGTATCTATATTTATCTATTTACCCAGTCAGTTGAAACATGATGACCCTGTGGTTAGGCCTAACATGCTGGCCCTTATTTGAACCGTGTCACCCTAACAAACTTGTAAGTCAAAGCGTCGTTTAATGGTTAAGGGCACGGAATCATTCTGGAATGTTCTAATAATCTGAAGACGCCTCCGCAGTTTCACCATAGAGGGAGCAGTTAGGCCCGACTGCAACAGTACAATTTTATGGGTCTAAACAGCTAAAACTGTAAGTCACAGAACAAAATCAGAGGCAAAGAAGAATAGCATTGAAATGAGGTATGACATATGAGGGAAAAATTCAGACTGTGGGAAAAAAGCCTGTTCTAAATCACAGAAACATATTTAACCTGACTGTCCCAAGCTGTCACCAGCCCATCAAGCCAAAACAAGCCCATTTTGTTGTGTAAACTTGTTCACCTTTTTATAAACTGGTATGTTAATGCAACAATAAGTTGTTTACTTATAGAGATGTTTTGGTTTCATTATCCCAGTCTGACTGGGCAAGCACACCAGACTTTGTCCTCAGTTAGTATGTAAAACATCAGATTCCCATTAATTTCAGCCAGAACATTGTAGTTGGTCAATGAAGAAAGGATAAAGTACATCTGAAACTGAAGCCTAATCTCAAAAATCTAAGATTAATTTACTCATTCATTTTCTATTCTGGGTGGTATGGTAGTGTCTTCCTTGGTTATAGGTTCAAATCCCAAATATGTTCTATATGTCTGAGTCAGTGCCTGTCCAACCCTGCCCTTTGTGTGCCATCCCATTTGGCCAGCAGGTGTCGCTGGCCATCCTGTCCTCTTTCCTGTTTCTTGCCATTCGGCTGCAGTGTACTTGGTCCCTAGTGTGTTTTCTCTGTTCCCCAGACTGCTGCACAGGTCAGAGGCCAGAGTGTGTGGCTTAGATTAAGAACCTGTAAATTGCAGGTTCAAAGCTAGCTAGGGACAAGCCTTATCTGTTTTGTTTTGGGGGTTTTTTTTGTTGTTTTTGGTTTTCCCTACTGCAATTGGTTATCAGTGCTATCCTGTTTTTTGGTGTTTTTGCATTTCAGTTGGTTTCTTGTCTTTTGCTCCTTGTCCTCATTTATTCATTTTTTCTTGTTTTAGTTAACCTTTAGTCTTTGCTAATTTTCCCTAATCTCCAGTGCCGTTTAATTGTAATATGCCACATTTGTTCTCTGTTTGGTTAATTGGTTATGATTCTCACCAGTCCTTCATTGTGTCTTATTAGCTGTTCATTTATGTGATTGTGCTGGTTTCGTTCTTTGATAGATCGATGTAGTTGTATGTTGGTGTCATGTTGGAAGTGCTGTCCCCTAGCCTAGTCTCAGTTTTTTTTCGTTAGTGTGATTGTGCTTTATTTAATAAACCCCTTTGTCTTAGAGCTGTAAGAGGATCGTCACCTTTTTCATGCCTCATGGCCATCACACTATATGTACCAGCTTTACATGTACACCCCATGTCACAAGACATGCAGTTTGGCTAATATCTCTACACAGCCCCTAGTGTTTGTGCCCCCTGATGGACAGGCATCCCGTACAGCAGGGATGTCAAACTGCAGTCCTGGGGGGCCGCTGCCCTGTGTAGCTTAGTTCTTTCCCTGTTCCACCACGAATGATTCAGCTCAACAGATATGTGATAATTAGCACATGAAGCTGAATGTGAAGAGAGAATGTGAAGAGAACAGCCCCTTCCTTTTGCTATCTTAGCAAAGGAAGATACTGGTAATAACAAAGCTATCCGAAAAAGCTACCGCAGCTTTCATTTTCATTGTCATTGTTAAAGGTCTGCAAACCTGACTTAACTAATTGCGGTAAAGCGCTTCTTCACGCATTGTCCTTTTTTTGTCAACAAAGCACTGCAGTGTTTCCTTAGCATCCAGATCAGGCCGGTTGTTTCCCACCCTGACTGCTTTTCGAGCAGTTCTGCAGACCGCTGAATGGCAGGGGGTTTCCTGGGAACTTGTTATTAACGAGAGACTGACGGTGCAGAACACCACGTCTATACGATCGCCTTGTACGAAGGGAAGGAGCCGCTGCCTTTGATAACAGCCGGTCCACACGCCAGGATGGACCTGTGTAGCCCCGGTTCCCGTCTTCCCTTCCCTGCGTACGTGCATCTTGCAAACACAGCGCTACGACACACCCACCCTAAGCCATAATAGCCCGTGACCGTGTGTGCGCCCAGAGGGAGGCATAGGTCACACAAGACATTTTTCCTCATCAGATTCAAAAGGTTCAAAAGAAAAAAACAGAGTCTGCTGACAGATAGGTAGGAATGCGTTTGTTTTTATTGTAACTGTTTACAGAACTACAGTATGACTGGCAGTCTCCCCATAATCCTGTAAAAAGTAGCTGAAATACACTGCACACACACTGACAGTGTTTACCTGCAGCTTTTTCATGCATGATGTCGTTGGCAAGTTTATATCTTTATGGAGAAGTTAATGGAATACCAGAAACGCTGTGGAATTGTATTTCCTGAAAATTAATCATGCTCTGATTATTTTAGATAAAATATTGTGTATTCTATTTGTTGCTGTACTGAATATTTATTTGTCCTATATATATAAGTTCTTCCGCTATATAACAGCAATATGCAATTTTGACAGCGTAGTGGCCAAACGGCAGTTGTATGTAAATTTATACATATCGCGCTCTGTAGCAGCTCAACGTTCGTCTTTTTTGACGATCCTCAACACTGCTCATTTTATAATCCGTCTGCTGATTTGATTAATCAAATGCATCTACCATTACTCCGGCGACGTCTCAATAAAGTAATTTATAATTTAAATAATTTTATGTTTACTGAATCTTTACGCAGGTAGCTGGTGATATTAGGTATTTACTCACTGAGGTGATACAAAGTAAAGATGACATGAGGGGTGATTTGTATTATTGCATATCTGTGAAAATACCTTCAAAATGATTAGCCTACCATGTAAAGCATGTTGCTGCACAGACTGGGACTTTGACGATATACCCGTTACATTGTGCACATTTTTATGGGGTCTTACCAAAAATGCAACAATTCAATTTAGTAAATACTGATATTGTGATGCACACATATTAAGTGAAAATGCTAATTGAAAAGAATGAAGAAGTAGCTACAATATTATTGAGTCGTGCAGACGTGCAGATTAATTAGAGGAAACAGCTAACAGTCACTTTGATAAAGAATTCCTTTGTGGCAAAGTATGATACTAAGAAGACTAGATAAGAGTTAAAACAATAAGGAACTTAATGTGACTTGGAATACCTGGCAACAACATTGTTTTCTCAAAAGAAAGAGGAGTGGGGTATTGTGGAAATAAATCAAACTGTGTCTCAGTGAGGTTTGCAGGGAGGGGCGATCTCATGGCTGTTATACACCATTGCATAGAATTCCAAGTCAGCATAAGATTTCATTGCTGATTTTGTCATACCACACCTTAATTCACACTTTCAGTCTAAATTTATTGAGTTTTGTAATTGTTCTTTTAATTGTATTCATTCATTCATTTTCCATACCCATGCTTCCTGTCCGGGGTTGAGGACGTCCAGAGCCCATCCCAGAAACTCCAGGTGCAAGGCAGGGAATAACCCAGGACGGGACGCCAGCCAGTCGCACTCTTATTTATTCTTGTCTTCATATACTATTTCATTTCTCTTTGTATCACACATTTGTGTTTAAGCACAATCCTGGAACCAGGTGGAAAGGAATGTCATTGTACAGTGTATGTTTGTGCCTGTGACAAATAAAACCTGAAACTTGGAGTTATTGCAGATGTCACTGAACCGTACAGCAATTCATCATTCGAAATATTAATTTACAAGTGAAACTTTTTAATTACTCTCACCAGTACATAGCAAGTGTCTCTGTGGGCTAATTGGCACATAGACAGAACAATCCATTGAACAACTAGATTCTTCTGCTTCCAGCATATATACCAGTCAAAGAGAGTATATATGCACTTCAAAGCAGCTCACTTTGAATATATGGATTTTGCTTGAGTGATTTTTTTTCTGGATTAAGTAGAAAGGGCTGCAGCATTATGGAAAATGTAAAACATTTTGAATGAAAAATCTTCCATTGATAAATAAATCGTGATTCCTTAACAAAACATTATAGTACATGATTTAAATGGAGAAGATTATATGCAAGCTTTTCTCAACATGCATTCCTCCTGCTCAGATAAAAAACATGGCTGAAAATGATAATGAACTTAATTAAATAATTATAATAATAATAATAATAAGAAGAAGAAGAAGAAGAAGAATATTGCATTTACACATATTTTTTTCTAAGAATTTCGAATCCATAGGTAGCTAATTGTATACATTTTGCTCACTACTGCCACCTAGTTTTCAGAAATGTTAATTGCAAATCAAGATAAGAAGTAGGTGACGGTAAAATTGCATACAGTGGTACCTCGGTTCTCGAACTCACTAGAACTCGAATTTCTTTAAAGTCGAACAAACCAGTTTGACCTAGTACTCGTTCTGAATATCAGAAGTCGAACCGTGAACGCTGACCTAATATAAATTGTATGCGCCAGGAAATGAGTCATACTACAAT
>JAODLC010000045.1:14113124-14125941 GCA_026781145.1 Hippopotamyrus pictus
GGGGGGGGGGGGCGGCTCCCCGGCTCCCCGGCTCCCCACCCACCCATATGGGGCCCCTTTGCCAGGCAGCTCGCAGGGCCCCAATGTGGCCCCCCACTCGCTAACTCGCGCGCACCAATGCGGCCACGGAATGTAAATACGTCGAGTGCCGTGTTGCCACAGGTCACGTTCGCGGCCGGGCCCAGATCGTGTGCGTCAAACGGCCCGTCTGACGCAGGTTCTGCCCGCGGCTTGAAAAGGTGGCCCGCAATCGCGGTGATCTCAGCCCCCTGGTTCCGGGGTCCCTTTGAAAGCGGCTGCGTTACTTTATGCCCATTGGGCCATAAATGGTGGTCAAAACGGAGCTCACCGTGGTCGGCCCAGGTCCAGACAGAAAGCCCCCCCCCCCCCACTTGCGTGCGCGGGGAAGTAGCCCGGATGTACTGCTGTGAGCCGGAGGCGGACCCCAAACATCCTGGTGTCAGAGGCTGGGAAAGTCGTCAGCGTGCGCCTCTGGGTCCGACACACGGCACGCGAGACCCAGGGCCCAGGACCCCTTGACCTGCGAGCTGAGCCTCTAATTAAAAGCCTGTCCGCTTCACGGTCCTCGCGGTGCCGGCTGAAGTAGGCCGGTCTCTTGCCCGAAGGTAATGGGGGGGGGGGCCTGCATTATTTATGATTATTTATTCAGAGTATTTATCATGCGACCAATGTTAGCAGTAGGTAAAACACAAAAAAGTAAAATGGTGTAAAAAAAGAGCATAAAATGAGTAATAACCATGTTCTTCTGCTGTTTTATTATTGTCGCATTCCTGGCTCTGTCGCATTCCTTTAATGGCGTCTTCTGGCTGAGCAGCAGTTAATCCAGACACCTTTGTACCTTGACAGATGGCTCAGTGTATAGGATATTCATAAAGAGAAGTGCAGGCTTGGTTCTTAAGACTGATCTTTATTATTTAAGATTCTTCGAGTTTTGTTTGCCCGGAGCACCGTTACATATTTCGTGCATGATTTAACATGGGAGACCCACGATTGCGGTTTGACAGACAGTCCAGCATCGGCAGGTGTTTCTCAGAGACGTGTCCTGCAGTAGATCCCAGGGTCGCGCCTGCCTGTCCAGGCCTCCCTCTGATGCTCCCCCCCCCTCCCGAACCTGCAGCCACTTCCTGCTGTCTCCCCCACCTGCCGGCATATGGATGGCTTGTTTTTAAATGGCCAAACAACGAAAGCAGAGGCAAAAGTGATGAGATCGCAGCGAGGGGTTATCTTCCTTATGAACTGATGCTTGATTCCGATGATCGCTAATATTTTCCACCCAATAATCGAGCCTGGGCCAGAGTGTCTCAAATTAAACTGTTTCCAAATTAAGGGGAAAATTCCAGGTCCTGGTGCATTTACAGAATTATAACCAACAGGGTTTGGAACTGCACATATGTGCTGACATTATTAATAACTAAAGTGTGTAATCGGATAAGCGAGGCCACCAGGTACACGCCTGTTTGTGCAGTGCATGTCTCTGTGAGCTATTCAGAGTATCTGGCTGTGCCTAAACAAAGCAGGGGATCACCCCCAAACAGGTCTTGCAGAACAGTTTTACTTTACCTTTATTTGTCTTGGGTCTACAGTGAAATGGGCTTTTTTGTGATGGGGGGCGGGGGACGGTTCCTTTCTCTCGGAACGGGAAATAGAACCAGGAAGCAGCGGTTCTGTATTATTGTACCGGTTTATTTTAGTAGCAGTCAGGTTTGCAGTCTGCGTGCTCATTGGCTCAGGTGGGTGGGGGGGCGGCGGACAATGGCCAACGTACACAAACGTGCACAACAATGCTCTGAATGCGGATGCACGGCCCTGCAACACACTCTGCCCTGCAACACGCTCTGCCCTGCGACACGCTCTGCCCTGCCCCACCCTGCCAGTTGGGGCCTCCGCGCCCCTTATCTTGGACTTAAAGGAACCTCTAGGTAATGTGGTGCCACTTAGAGCGGGTTCTGGAGCTGTGGCGTGTGCGCAGGAGCACGGGCTGGCATCTTGCCCTCCTTCAGGCTATCGGTGGTACTGTCGTCTTCTACTGAAGAAATAAGTGATTGATAAACTCATTGTTTTCCCACCCCAGGCTTCAACTTCATAAAACATAACAAAATCCTGAAATCTCAGTGTTCAGTTCTATAGCGATGGATTGACCTCTCCACTGTGCTTTTGTGCTATTCTACGACCCACCTTCTAATTATCTTTTATTTGTTTTTTTTTTTTTAGGCAATGGTGGCGTGTTACCCAGGCAACGGGGCAGGATACGTGCGACATGTGGACAACCCAAATGGAGACGGGAGATGCGTCACATGTATATATTACCTCAACAAAGACTGGGATTCCCAGGTATGTGGAGTGCACATTAATCACGCTCTTCTTTTGTTCCTGTTTCCATAGGTACTATTAACTAAGAACAACATCATATTATAATAATAATAGCGCCATATAGCTCTCCATGTTGGAACCTGTTTTAAAATCTACATTCATCTGTGTGACTGTTGCAACCAGTGAGTTTGTTCTAGTCAGTTTGGAAATGACAGTAAGCAAAGAGCTTAATTAAAACAGAAAATGGCATCCATTTCCGAACGCAGCACGTCACGACAGCCTGGTGTGAGAGGACAGTGCGGGTGACACGAGAGGTGACAGCCCAGGCTGGGGCGCCAGGTGACCAAAACTGCAGACGTCAGCTGTGACCCTTGCGTGTAACCAAAGGGGGCACATTTGTATTTATCGGTCTGCTGGAGTGCAGTGACAGCGACCCAACACAGTGCACCTAGCTGCCCTGAACTCCCTGTCACTTTAATTTCCCATTGACATCACCATTGGGTCCCTGAGCAAGGCCCTTTCAACCCACCAGGGACAGGCAGTCCCTGCTCTCTCAAACTGACCTTTCTTTGGATAAAAGTATCTTTTAAATAAATAAATGTTAAGACCAAACTAAAAAAAGTATTACATAATCTCAAATGGAAGGTAAAATGTTGCAGTAAAAGTTAATTATTTATCTTAAATTGAAATCAATGAACATTCAGCTGAAACACCTTCATTTAAATAGTTAACTGTTGTGGGAAGGATGGGGTCACACTGCTGTGTTATTGACCATTAGTGCCTGTTATCAAAGTCACCTTTAAAACTGATATTGCTGGGCTAGGTGTGAGAATTATGGGCAATTTTAGTGTTCAGTATTTTCTCCTGAACAGAAATCAAAGCTTTTCTAAGATACTTCTGACTCCACTATTACGCTATGATTACACACTGTACCCACCATCATAAAAACGCGTTCTGCTGAATAAATAAATGTAAATACGAGTAACATTAAGTGAGGAAAGCAGTGAAGCCCTGCGGAATCGCCGGGACCACCTGAGTCTGCACTTCGCGCCACGGCTGCCGGGCTGCGTCAAAGCCGCGGAAACATCCCCACCGGCCGTGGAAAGTATGTGGGGACGGGCGTGAAATTACAGGCGGCAGCCGTGGCCCCGCTTCACACGCAGGCACATTCCGTACCCGGGCCGAGTTGGCGTTCTGGGTACCGCCGGATACCTCCGTAATCACGTAATGCTGCAGGCAGATAAGCGGCACGTCACATGCGCTTTCTATTTGCAGGGCGCCGCGCTATCGGATTAACCGACACCGGGTGACCCCGTAATAGCAATTGTAGTCATTGGCACCCAAAAGGATACTAAACAGAAATATTTTGTGTTTTATATTATTACGAAAGTGTTTAATTAAAACGCCCCCAATGAGACTGCTTGTCAATGAACTTTGTAACAGCTCCTTTAGAACTATTATTTAGGTATCAATTTAAAATTAATGTTTCAAACGAATGTTTAACTTAAAACTTCTGATTGTTTCTCACGCGATATATATGTATTTTATAAACAATTTAATTCTTTTATAGAACCAATAAATTAGCAATATTTTTACTGAATTGTGTCCCAAGATTTTCTGTGATAAATGTAGCTATATGCAAGGACAAATAAAATATGCAGTACCATCAAAATAAGAATTAGCAAAGTTTAACAGATAGAAAATAGCAGACTAGCAATATGTTTATTTTTTATCATCTTATTTTTTTTATCTTCTATTTATTCTTAACCTTGCTTTCTGCTCTCAAGGAAACTCATTTCCTTGCCTGCATCTAGTGCTGCATGAGGGTTACCGTAAATCCTGGGATTTTGCATTGCTTCATGTTGACATTTGCTTCCTACAGTCAGAATACTGTCTGCGTGCATTTTTGTGTTGCTGTGACGCCTCTCTTTGCCTCCTGCCCTCGGTGTCCCTCTTTATTTGTAAAGAAAAATATGGTCACCCTAGCAGTTCGGTACTGTATACATTTCTGCATGTGATAAATAGACTTAGATTGATTTAGGTTCTCTGTAGTTCCTGCTGTACTCTTACACTCGCTATGTAATTTCAGATGATATATGAATATGTGTTCAGTGATGCTTGCAGTCCGTCCTGCGTTGATGGATCGATGGAGTGCCTCATAGCTTCTCGTTTTATCAAATGCGGTTTGTGTTTCCGTTTGTCATTGTTTTCTCTCTGATTCAGAGGCCTGGCTCACAGCCTAAGCGCTCTCGCGGGGTGCGGTTAAAGTGGCGGTCCAGGACTCCGCTCTCGCTCACGCCGCGTCGCCCGGCGGGCTGCGTTTCTTGCGGGACGCGCGCACGGAGACGCAACGGGACCGGTTGCTTAACCTGACGCTTCTCGGAAATGCTGCCGGTCGCTCTGCGAGTCTCCAGCTGCCTCTGTCCAGCCACGGTTCCAGAGAATGCTGCTGGTCAGTCTGCCAGCATGTTCGGGCCGTTATCTCTCTCTACTTTTTTCCGTTCATCCTTCTTTATGTTAATAACCAGATCCCAGGTCCCCAATCTGAAGACTGTAAAATCAGACCAGACCCTACGTCTTCTTTAAAAATTTCCCATTATTTCCTATGCATTTCCCAATTTAGCTGTTTTTTTCTGTTTCTTAAATGTTTCTGTAACTTTATTCTTGTGGGTCAAAATGGAAGTTTGTCTTCAAAGCACACTTCACAGAAGGCACGTATTTTCAAGCAATATTTGTGAATGGACCAAAGAATTACAGTATAAATTGCATGTGTGAGTTATGTTTTATTTCTCTGTCCTTCAAATACATGTACATAGGCCAGGGCTCGCAAAATTTCTAAATCTCTGGAAGCCCTTCGAACAGGCATTCTTAAGATTTTGGTAGCCCAAGATGCATTTTGACCAGCCCAAATTTTAAAAAGGCAATTTTTAATTGCTTAAGAAACCAATAATGAGAAGGGAAAAAAAGTTTAAAAATTTGTTGTGGAAACACATCCTAAATTATTTAGTAATTGCTTAATGTTACCATTACATGACAAAAAATATATAATGATTAATATGTAATAATAAATGAAAAATAAACATGAGATTTATACTTGTGCTTACCCATGAATAGGCCTACAGCAAAATGTTTTGTCAACATCTTATCCTCCTCAGTTTTTGTACCCAGCTAGAAATACAGAAATTGAACCTCCAGTCTTTTAGTTGCTTTCATTTGCTACAGCGTTACCCACAACTTTAAAAAAACACCAGACAACGATATCATATCAGACAGCAGGGGGCTCCCAATCATTTTGCTTTTGCTATGCATGGGGTCCTATCCAGTAATATGTTTTCACTTAATATAGTTTGCTTTGAATTTACTTTCATACAACGTTATTTTGCATCACCATATGCAGTGTACTGAATATGAGTGGTGTGATAATAAAGCTATACTTGTCTTTTAGTTTTTTGATTTAACATTCTCGGAGTACTCTATTACCATTCCAGCAGAGTATGCTATTACCAACAATGCATCAAGGTAGTGACACAAGGCAATTGTGCAATAAATAAACCCTCCTAGGTTTTAAGTGTACACTTTCTAGCGGACAGACAAATTAAGAACTCGGTGGTCAAAGTCTTTCATCATAATAGCAAGTCAAAAGAGCAGAAAAGGCGAATAAAGGAGGGAGTTTGATTTTACTTAGGGGATAAGTTCTGATAGCCTGTCAAACAGTGTGTTGTTACATTTTAGTAGCCCGATGGGAAAACTTGATTATCCTGGGACATCGGGATAGCGATGGTGTGAGTCCTACAAGCTTCGGGCTGAAATAGCTGTAGCAGTTTCCCAAGTTTCTGCGGGCAAACTTTTTTTTTTAATCACGCTCAAATTGAAACTACGTGTAATTACTGTTTTAATTTGATATTTGAGTTATGGAAACTTGAATCTATAGTTGTTTGTATTCTGGGGACGCTGTATGTTGAGTTTATTGTTATCATTGTTGTTATTATTATTCATCTGGACTCTGAAGTTGTAATCCTGGGTAGATATCTAGCTTTCTAGGTAGAAGGATACTCAATAAGTAATCTTTCCATGTCTTATATGTGTTAGAGGTGTAAGTCATTTCCAAGGGGGAGTGGCTCAAAGCCCTTCACATTTGTGAGTCAGTCACACCGAAGTGACCCACTTTTGGGAATGCTTTTGGTTGGAGTAGATGTTTTGAGCCACACCATCGAAAAAGCAACCTCCCCCCACATCCCGAGACCAGCTTCTCCTACACTCAGAGGTGGACAATTCAGGTCCAGAAAGTAAAAATCCAGACCAAGATTTTGTTTCAACCAACTAGTTGAGTATAAAGAGTCACAGTCACAGAGTACTCAACTGGTTGGTTGAAGCAAAACCTTAGTCCGGATTTTTAATTTCTGGACCTGAACGATAAATCTCTGCCTACGTCTCCCGATTGACACCAGCAGTGAGAGAGCTGAAGCTCTGCCGTTTCTGTCTCCAAGTTGGTTGTCTCCCGACCAGCAGCTTTCTCCACCTTCATCCCTCCCATTACATAATGGTATGGCCAGTGAATTCCCACCCCCATTTCTGGTCACAGGTGCCATCTACTCAAAAAAACATTTCCTCTTCCCTCCCCAAGTGTTCCTGTTAATTAGAAGAAGGGCAGGATGTCCTTGAACAGGCACATTGTAGGGGTCTGCAGCTGTTAGCGCTGCCTGAGAATGGAAGTGGATGGCATTTGCCAAGGGGTAGCTGTGTTTGTTTGTCAAAGGTCCCTGCTTCCCTGACCAGGATAAGCGGTTGGATCGTTGGATGCTTGGTAGTGATGGCCAAACGAAGCTTCATGAACCATTTGCTGTATTTTTTTACCCCAGTAGATGGTGCTCTTTGTTTGCTTTGGGACATTCTTTGAGCCCTTTTATGAACAGACAGCACCATCTAGTGGGGTCAAAAAATACAGCAAATGGTTCACGAAGCTTCATTTGGCCGTCACCAATGCTTGGGTAAAAGGTTTATCGGGTTGCAGAAGTGAGACTTATTTAACTGGATGAAGGTGTAGCACTGACTCGTTAATTCTATTGTTTGTTTTTCCCAGGAACATGGAGGTCTGCTCCGGATCTTCCCTGAAGGGAAATCCAGCTTTGCCGACATCGATCCCAAGTTCGACCGGCTGCTGCTCTTCTGGTCGGACCGGCGCAACCCCCATGAGGTGCAGCCCTCGTATGCTACAAGGTGAGCGTCGTCCCCTCCATCACCAGTCATGTGCTACACTCCACATTTGCTTTGTTTAGGAGATGGACAGATCTACCCGTTCACTAGATATGTTTGGAGGGGTTTCAAGATCATGCTGGCCAGCTTTCCTTACAACAATGACGTTCAGATATCATTGGGATGGCTGGAATAGTGCGTCGTGTGCATGCTGCTTATTATTTCCGGTAAAACCACTACCCTTGGGTGCTCTTTTAACTCCCCCTGCCATAAAAGGCTTTGATGTCCGTCAGATGGGGAGGTGCTTTCTGAGGTGGGAAGGCGTGGCCATGATGACTGTCTCCTCCAATCAGGTATGCGATAACAGTGTGGTACTTTGATGCTGATGAGCGAGCCCGAGCCAAGGAGAAATACCTAACAGGTACGTCACCCTGGGGGCCTCCAGCTATGAAAAAAATGCTCATATTTACACTCGGCCCAGATTATCGCGGCTTTCAGTTTGGACTTTTATCTCTGTCTTGTACAAACTTTATGCCAACACACAGAGTTAGAATATAATGTAACTTTCAACAGTCTATTTAATCTATTTTATTCTGTCCCTCTACTTTGGAGAAAAGCATCGAATAAATGAATAAATGTGGGATCCATGTAGTGTTATGTGGTTTGTCTATGTAGTGTTATGTGGTTTGTCTATGTAGTGTTATGTGGTTTGTCTATGTAGTGTTACGGATCATTTTAAGTGTTTATAATGTCTTTGATATATAACTTTAAAGAGACTCTTTCTTTATAAGCATGTTATTTTGGTGATCATCAGATGTATAAGCACCACAAGCAGGTTTCCACTAGACACACGGATGCAGAACGACGTGTTTAACTTGGAGACGCCTGCAGGATAGCCGGGTTGTCTCCACACGCAGCACCATGGTAACCAAAATGGCGATGACCCCTCGTCTTACAGGTGGCGGAGAGAAGGGCGTGAAAGTGGAGCTAAACAAAGCAGAAGATTCCGGCTCCTGAAGAATGGGGATTGGGGGGTGGGGGGGGGCTAGACTTTGGAATCCAGGCAAGTCGTGTGAAAGGGAACGACAGGACGGAATGGACTGCCATGGACACGGAAAGTCACATGTTTGTTCTGAACCGTCGATCCAGCATGGATATCAGCACCCTGACCTTGAATGATGTTGTGATGTCATTGCACTGTGCACAAGCCTTTTTTTTGTGCTTTACCCGGAAAGCTGCTTGCATGTAAGCAGACCCAGGCAGAATGTGCTTTTGGGGGGAGGGGGGCTTGTTTGAAAAGGTCGAGCGATAATTGTCAAGGCTGAACGAAAGGTGCAGTTTCGCAAGTTCGCCTCAGACGGTGAGTTAAGCTGTTTTCGACAAAAAAGTTTCTCGGTCTGACCGAAATGTGGAAGGAGAAGGAGTGTGGAGCCTCGTGTGTGACGTGAGGATCGGCTGCTCTCGGACTCGCTGGGTGATAGCGAGTCCATGGCCTGCGATGGCCACCATCACTGATTACCGGTCTGCGGCTGCAGACTTAAAGTTTAAACTGCCAGTGTTGCATTTTTAAAAAAAAATGCCATTTGAAATGTACTGTGTATCTGCTGGCTGATTTGGCTTTATTTCCTGCTCAGACCTAATCAAATAAATGTGAATAATAATTTTTATTTGTATGACTTTGTGTTTTTGTTTTTAACTGGGTCTTTCAAGACCTTGGAGTGGATATTGAAGGGCAAATGGACCCATCATTTAATGTGTACTGTGTCCTTTCACCCCTGGGAGAGTAATCCTAGACTAAGGTTGCCAACCGTCCCAAATTGTCCGAGACCCACATCCCTAAGCTTGAACTTTTTCATACTTGTTTGGTATTGGCAGTAATTTTCAGCAGGAGTAAATGTTGGTCAAGGTAATGTTATGTGCAGAACATTGCACATTTCACAAAAATAAGCTAATAACATTTAAGCAGAATCAATAAATGTTAATTTTTGCAGGGAATTTACAGGATGCTCTAGGTCATTGAAATTTGACTGCACGTTGATGTTTTTTTTTTTTTTCCTCCCTCTGCAGTTTCTACAGAAATGTGAATTTCAGTTATATTTGGAGAAAGATAATCTTCATATCATCAGTGAAATCTCCGTAGTGCAGTGGCCGATGCGTGCCAACAATGTCGCCAAATTCCCCGTGTGATGTAATGTAATACTACAGGTGTGACTCCTATATTTATGAATATAAGTATTGTTATAATGAATTATAAGGGTGGGGTAAACTCAAACACCCCCAGATGCAGTGGGAGCGACGTTTCCAAACGCTTTATTTCTGAGCTTGTTCCCAGTGCCAGTAGCAGCAGCATGAAAAATTGCCATTCGCCAGAAAAGACGTCGATAGATCTTTGGGAAAGTTTTGGGAAGATGAATCCAGTTTAAATCTGGAGGAGTGTCAAACAGAGGTATCGATATTGTCGGTGAGGTGCAGTATAGCGGTAAGATTCTCAGGAGGTCGGAGGTTTGCATCCCTCCACGCTGCCGTCACAGACTGCTGCCTGAAAGATTTCAGCTTGGGATGGCCCGAGTTTACAGGTAGAGCTCCGTACTCTTCGCCGCAGCGACACGCCCATAGCTGATCGCCAACGTTCTCTAAACACATGGAGGGCCATGATGTTTTCATAGTGTGCTCAGAGTCGGAGAAGCCACTGCGTGTCGGTAAGATTTCAATTAGTAATTCCTACTTGAGCATAAGGATGAGTTGGAGCCAGGCAGCTCACTGATTCATATATCTCTATCCAAGCTCATTTCCTAGTTATACAAACATTAGCGGATGTAAAAGGAAACAAAACTCCTTTAAGAATCATGCCAGCGGAGCAGTTTCTGAACCTTTGTCATGATTCCTCATTCCACAGTAGACGCCACTGTAATGGGATGTGTTAAATAGCAATGAAGGGTGAGTTCAATGTTTCTGGGCCCCGAGATTTTTCCAAAATCTTAATAGTCAGCTGGTGCATTCTGAGCAGAGGTGGACATTTCAGGTCCAGAAAGTAAAAATCCAAACCAGGATTTTGTTTCAACCATCCAGTTGAGTACTATGTGACCATGACTCTTTATGCTCAACTTGTTGGTTGAAACAAAATCCTGGTCTGGATTTTTACTTCCTGGACCTGAAATGTCCACCTCTGCTTAAAGTGCACATTGAACTCCGATACATTGACCACAATTTGAGATACCACAAACGCAACCCCAGGACTGATGTCACCAGCTGTGTTTATAAACATCTTATATTCCCAGCCGTCAGCCTTAACCCTCCCGCTTCGCTACCTGCTCCCACGCTATCTCGGCCAGCTCCTTGTCGTTCTGCAGTATTGCCCAGAGGAACAAGTCTCTTCCGGGGTCCCTGAGTGCCTCTGCTTCCCTCTCCTCATCAGCGGTGGATGAACTCTGGAGGTCTGCAGACACTTTGGTCTGAAGCTTTAGGAAGAAACACATGAGCAGAAATTGAACGAGCATTCCTACTCCAAACGAGGTATCGAGATACGTCTTAAGGCTACGTGGCTTCTCACTGTCACACAGACGTCCTCCTCAGGAGTTTCAGCGCAGGGGTTCTTTAGGGAGTAGAGCGGCTGGGTGAAACTTCCCAAGAAGTGGTGCACCTCCTCGGAAACGTGCCGGAGGGACACCTGGCTCCGGCCCAGACGGTCCAGCTGATTCCTGTTTCCCTTCTCAGTCTTCATCCGCCTTCTGAGCCTCTGCAGGAACAGGCAGCCGGGCTCCAGGTGGGCGTAGAGCTCGCACAGGGTGTCTTCATGCAGGAACTCTCTCAGGCTGACGTTATTCGCCAGAAACAGCTTCACAAAGTCTGGTTTGTGGCCCACCAGTGCCGAAAGCATGGCCCGATGAAGGTCAGTGGACTTGAAGAGAAACAGGAGTGCTGTCAGCCAATGTGCACACAGAATGCAGGGCCTAGTCTGAGGTCGCAGGTCGTCAAACAAACATGTTCCCTTCAGATACTGCTAAACATTCTGTTTTCTGGATTCGGTGAACATTATTTACTGGTGTGTTTTGTTTTTTCCTTCCAGTATCCTACACCCCATTGCCATACTGGTGTAATCTCCTACTGTTTCAGTGATTGCTTGCTCCTCCCTGGCATGTGTGTATGGCACCTGTATCTCTACGCTCTATGCCCATGAGAAGCACATGCAGTATCTTAGCAGGCTTCTTGGAGAAGAATGCGCCAAAAACCTGATGGTTGGCATCTCCACTTTGGTAGATGGAAAAAGCTCACCTTCCATTGGCTTTCCTCAGTGAAGATCTCACTCTTGGCAATGTCTACACGGTTCCACGCCACCGCCAGCTCCAGCTGCTGCTCCCAGCTCTCGTGCCCTGGGGTGTCGCAGTTCCTGGAGGCTGGGGGAGGATGAGGCTCCATGAACGTGCATCCAGGCAGGATGGCCTGCTTCATTGCAAACCACTTGGGCTAAATTGCAACATGGATCCATGCTCCAAACGTACAAGAGGCTGACTAACTCAGACGTGGAGGCTAGTTAATGATAAACGGAAGCAGGAAAATAGGGAAAAAAATGTTTTGTCATCATCCAAGACAAGATAACTGAATAGGGAGTAAAACCAAGCTGACTGTGATTATATTGATTGTGTTTACACTCAAGGAATATATGGAACAATATTCCATCAAACATGAGAGTAAATAATGAATGACAGCCCCCTGGTTTGTTAGCTACACTGTGGGTGAATGAAATTTCTGCAGTTACATGACAGAGAGCGATGGATGAAGAAATATTATAGAGGATGGATGGATGGATGGATGGATGGATGGAAGGAAGGAAGGAATTTTCAAGCAGTGCAGCCCTCTGGGAAATGACTTATTTTCAGTTCACTCTTACAGGAATTCACAGCATGTTTTCTTAATTCAGCTTCCCATTTATTTTAGTGCATGTTTAAATGTGGAGTTGGGTGATTTGACTTTAATCTGTAATACAGTGATCATACTAAGGATTACCTTTCAAGAGGGCCTGCAGGATAGCCACGTCCAAATCAACGTGCTTCTCCTCGTCAAGTCGGAAAACCGTCAGCAAGTGGGGCATCCTGATGATATCCTGAATCTGAAGGGGAAGATGGGTGTCAGGTCATACCCCAAGGAGCCTGAGGAGCATGTGTACATCCTCATGGACAGACAGACCACAGGAGAAGGCAGAGTCTCACGGCATCCTCACTGGTGTCTTCAGGTCCAGAGAGTAAAAATCCAGACCAAGATTTTGTTTCAACCAACCAGTTGAGTATAAAGAGTC
>JAODLC010000045.1:14128272-14146250 GCA_026781145.1 Hippopotamyrus pictus
TCATTTATGGTGGAACAGGGAAAGAACTAAGCTACACAGGGCTCCGGCCCTTCAGGACTGGAGTTGGGCACCCCTGTGTTAGAGCATGTGGCATTTTTTGTTGAATTTCAAAACACTGAGTGTTTTCGAACCCGGCTCCTTTTCCAGGTCTGTACAGGACTGAGAGAGACAAAGGGTCTCTGTATGAGCTCTTCTACAGCAAGGAGGGCACCAGCAGCATCCGCCACGTAACCTTGTTTCGGCCGTTTGGGCCACTGATGAAGGTGCGCAGCACGGTTGTGGACCTCACCAATACCGCCATCAACATCATTGTGCCACTCTCAGGCCGCACTGAGGCTTTCTCGCAGTTTCTTCACAACTTCAGGTAAGATGCTGAAGTAGCATGCTGGGATGGGTGCCTCACCTATGCCTTTCCTGTCACATTTTTTAAACTAAACAATTCACAAAATTCAGGTTTAATTGCAATTAGGGCTGGACAATAAAACGATGGCAGTAATTATCGCAATATAATTTTCCTCAATATCAATGTGGCAAATGCTCAGTGATAGATCTATATGAAATGATGTTACTTTCTCAGTGACTGCTTGTCTGGACCGGCAATGGAGTAAAAGTGCAGACAGTTAAGCCAGAAATGGGGGATTGGACAAATAAGAGAATGCAATATGCAATCCAATGTTTAATCCAGCTAAATTCAGAATGAAAGTCCACACTAAATTTCAGTCCATGAGAAATCCACACAGTAATCTTCCACAGAGAATTCAGAAAGATTAGAAAGGATGTGAGCAGCAGAGTTTCATCAGTGCTAAAACTAAACCTGGCCTGCCACCAATCATATTGTTTTGATAATGGGCAACCTATGCATAACAAATGCACAGCAAGGTTTGTTGAATTAGTGGTGCACCCCACATACTACTGCTTCAGTAATACATTTAAGTCCTGGAAGAGAGAAGCACTCACTTAAAGGAAACTTCAGTGCTGGTGTCAGCAGCCACACCTTCTTTTTAAAAAGGAGTTGTTGTGGATAAACCATATAAGTGGTGTGTAGCCGTACTTTGGCAGTTTTTAAAGAAGTCTATGACATGCAATAGACTGGTGCTGTGTATTGTAATTTCTGTCAAACTCACGCCAACTAAAATTCAAAATACTACAAAATTTCATCACACTAAGCATTGCCATCCAGGAGAACATACAGAATGCAAGTACAGTAAAACCTCTGATTGCAAGCATAATTCATTTGGGAAACGTGCTTGTAATCTAAAACACTTGTATATCAAAGCGAATTTTCCCATTAGAAATAAGTGAAGTACCACACCTTTGACTTTGAGTTCCAAGGTTCTGCTGTATATTATAGCGGTGTAACGGTACACAAAAATCACAGTTGGGTACTTACCTTGGTTTTGAAGCCATGGTTTGGTATGTTTTCGGTACAGGAAGTAAAAGAAACAGCATAAATTGCTTTTTCTTTATTAAACAGTGGTTTACTGAACAAAGTATGACACTTTTTCTTAAGCAGTCTCTGTCAGTACTGCTGCAACCTACTACAACCCCAAATCAGAAAAAGTTGAGATGGTATGTTAAATTAAAATCAAACTGAAAACAGTACTTTGTTAAATTATCTTTGACCTGTATTACATTGAAAACAATACAACTGCACATTATTTAATGTGTTTCTCATCACCTTAAGACTTGTTTGCAGGAAGAACGGGACAAAATTACACCTGAAACACTTCTTCATTTGGTGTCTTCAGTCCCTAAACGTCTTTTAAGTGTTGTGAAAAGGAATGGCAACATTACAAAGTGGTAAATGCTTTACTGTCCCAACTTTTTTTGAAATGTGTTGCAAGAACCAAAATTGGAATACGTGTTTATTTTGAGAAAAACTATAAAATTCATGAGGAACACATTAAATAATGTGCTGTTGTATTGTTTTCAATGTAATACAGGTCAAAGATAATTTAACAAAGTATTGTTTTCAGTTTGATTTTAATTTAACATACAGTCCCAACTTTTTCTGATTTGGGGTTGTATTTTTACACCAATGCAAAGATCATTTAAAGACCAAATTTCTTTGATTGACCAAGACTTCTGCACATTACTGTATTTGAAGCATATTTCTAATGCACATTTCAAATACAGATATACATGGAAAATAGCCTTAAAGCAGAATGTTAGTAGATAAGCTCACTAGCTAGTCAGTCCAGTTTGTTACTCATGTCTGACTTAAGCTATGAGATCATTCAATGTGCACTAATGTGGTTCTAAATAACATATAACCCATAAACCTGGGATGCAGCTGAGAATTCACAAGCCAATGGGGGTTCCCCTGTAACACCTCACACTGAGAGTGTCACGTCCTGATCGCTCCGATCCTCTTGTGTGCCACACCCCCTCGTTTGGAATCCCCGTGTCTTCAGCTATTCCTAGTTGTGTAAATTGTCGTTACGTATTTAAGTCCGTGTCTGTGTGTTTTCATGAGTCCGGTCATTAATGTCTGTGACATCACCCTGTGCTCCTAAGTGAGTTCCTCCCAAATAAACCCCATGTTCACCCGACTTCCCGTGCCTGCTTCCCCACTCCGAACCCACACCTTTGTGACAGAGAGTATCCCTTATTACGTTTATCTAAAGCAATGATCACCAACCCTGCTCCTGCAGATCTACCACCCTGCAGAGCTTACTGTAGATACAGCCCTTAATTTAACACACCTGATACCGATAATCAGGCCATTCAGTAGCATCTCAGTATTAGAGCCACCGATTAGCTTCAAAGTCGCTGGCTGCAGTACTTATCTGTATCAGGGGTGCTAAATTAGGGCTGCACCTAAGCTCTGTAGGGTGGTAGATCTCCAGGAGAAGGGCTGGTGACCACTGACCTAAAGGATGGTAGGATGGATTTGGGTTTGCAGCTAACATGCTGGGGAAGTGGAACAAACCAACATACAGGACAGTCACTGTAGCTCTGGGAAAGGAGTCTGTCATAGGCAGGGAGCGCAGAGCCGGGGCCTCAAATTGGGACACAAGCGTGGTCAGGTGATCTCCATCCGCAGGGTGCAGCCGCAGTCCTGTCACAGGGCTGCTGAGCAGTGGGTACAGACAGGTTCACAATCACGCCCATCCATAGCAACAGGCACAATCGATGCTCTTTGATGGTTATTCACGCTGCCTCGCGCATTACATCTTGCTAATTCTGTTATTCAGCCTGAGCTGTGGCTCATGGTTCATGGTTCAGTTTAGCTTCAGCCTACAGAGTATCGCATGATCACAAAATGAAGCCTTCCTCCCTAACCAGTGCACTTCTGAAAGCAGCTCAGTGCAGCTTCCCTGTGCGGAAAGACCTCAGAGCCATTTCACAGACAGGTGATAAAAAGCAAGTTAAAACTTCATAATTATATTAAGAAAGTAAACCAAATACAGTAAATTTAGGTTAAAACACGAAAGGATTAACATTAAGGTAATAGATCAGCACTGCAGTTACAAAATAATAATAATAATAATAATAATAATAAATGACATGATAATGAAGGGCAGTGGACAAAAAGCTTAGTAAGAAGAAGCCCCAGAAATAGAGACGCATGTTTGGATGCATGTTCCCATGGCTGAAACTTGTGAAGCCACGAGCGAAGGAGAGGCAGTCCCCGAGGAGAGGCAGTCCCCAAAGAGAGGCAGTCCCCGAGGAGAGGCAGTCCCCGAGGAGAGGCAGTCCCCGAGTTTTTCTCAGAGCTATGGCCTTATCAGTCACTGTTTCTCTCATACCTGAACCCTCTGCTCACGGTAGCAGTTCCGGCTTTTCCAGCACCGACAAGGATGGACATGTGTTAGTTGACTGCAGAGACTCCGGGGACAGCAACACCCTTACGAGCAACCAGAGCCCCGACCTCGTCATCAACAAACCGGGGGTACGTGGATCAGGGATATCACCAGTGTGATTTCAGAATACAGTGGCATCCCCGTTTCCCGGTTTAAAAGAGAATGTGTTCCTGTTTCCTCCAAGTCACTGACATACAGCACCTCCTCTTCTGGGAGTAATGTAGGGGAGCACCAGTCCCCTCCGGTGCTGACAGGAAAGACCACACCTAACGAGGGACTTTCCAGCTTACTTGAAAGATAAATATGCATGTGGCCAATATGTAATTAACTCTATTAATGTGCTTTTTATCATTTCATTCTCTGTCTCTCCTGCTTCGTCTCCTCTCTAAGGGTCCCGAAAGAGCAGATTCCCAGAGAGTGCATGCAGAGCTCATGCAAAAGCAGTGGCACTGAACTCCACACTGATTTTCAAAATATGCTGGATAATCTTGGAAAGGTGCAATCACTGTAAAGTTAGTTCAGTGTATTTGTATATTATGCGTTTTACAACATAATCACCCCAAGGCACTGTACATGGGTGTGTAGCAGGATAGTACTACAGAGAGAGAGAGAGAGAGAGAGAGAGAGAGAGAGCGCCAAATGACACCTCAGTTAGGAACCAAAAACTCCCAAGTAGGGAGGAAAAAAAAGAATGAGTCTGCTTGCTAAAAACAAGGTGTGAACTGAGGGGAGGGCAGCATCCGGAGAGGTGGAAAGAAGGCGGAGAGCATGGGTGGTCAGAACATGCAGAGATATATTGATGGATAAGCACAGTAGGTCTAAAGGTATAGAAGATCCAGCAGCCATTGTTGTGTGTTATGTGTTCAGGTACGGCTAAGCTAGACTAATGTAATAGGTCTTTATAGAGATTTAAAGACTTAACCAATTTGGCACTCCGAATATGAGTTTGTTCAGTTTTGTTTCCTATCACAGACGAGGCTTGGGCAGTTGGGCAGTGTCATGGTAATAAGGTATATCGGATGTTGGTGGTGGTCCCCCACACCCCCACAATAAGAAGTGGCGGGGGGGGGGGGGGGGGGTCTGGATGGTATGAAACCTAAGCCTAATCTCAGCCCACCTGACTATCACGGCCCCTGTGATGTGACAGTTACAAGTACACAGCATGTCATGTTCATATTAACATCTAGCATTCTGTATGTCTATTCAAAAAGCTGTGATTGTAGGAGAACAGATACCACAAGTACATGAAACCCTCTGAACGATGCAAAGTGCAGGTGGACATTCAGCAACAGCATTCAATATGTGGTCTGGGCTTCCGTCTTCAGATGTGGGAGAGGAGATAACGGCATCATTAAGGCAGAGCATTTCAGGGCACAGGAATCAGTCAATGTTATGATTTGAATCAAAGTTTGATTTTTTTTTTCCACTAACCAGTACAAATCCCATTTAAACTCTTAAGAAATCTCCCCTTGATCTTCCTTTATTTTACGGTTGCCTCACTGCATTATGGCTTTTTATGAGTAAGATAGGTTTAGATGGATACTTTTTTAATCCTCAAGAAAACTGCAGAAAAGATGGACTAAGGAATAAATCCTAGCAAAAGATTTATGCAGGAATAGGCACTGTCGTTATTATTTCAGCACTTTGGCTTGTAGTGCATTAAATCCTAATGACATCCAGAGGCACTAATATAAAATGTAATGTGAAAAATGTTCATTTAGATTAGCAGGGCAATAGCACTTAAATTCCCTTCCCATTCTTTGAATAATCAAGGGGATACAGGAGACATGAATAAAATAAAATTGAAGCTTAATGAAAAGGTTGTTTCTTAAGGTTATGAATGTACTCTCTATTGTTATGCGACTAAAGGTTGGTAATTCTAGTTCAAATTTCCCGCAGTGAGTAATCCGCACTTACTATTCCAGTGATTCAGGCGGCCGAATATAAATGTATTATAGGGTTTTTCAAAGTGATACTCAATCCTGTAATTTATGTGGAATTATTGCCATTCACAGGACAAACCTTAGCACAAAATTGGCCAGTGCAACGCTCATTCTAAGCAAGAACAGAACATAATCATCACTGTTCGTAAGAGAAATGACATGTTCTGCCATCCACCTTTTTCTAAATGGTGCTGCTCTGCTTTATCTCAGAAGGTCATGGACACAATATCTAAATGGTCTAACAGGGAACAAAGACTTTCCAAATGACACCCTGATGTGTTGACAGGAATGGCAATGATAAGGCCAGGAAAGTACCCGCTGAAGGTGGGCTTGGACGAGTGCAATTCTCCCGCGCTGTCTGCAGGACACCTGGGCCAGGTCAGCAGGGCAGATAGGCTTCAGATAGCACCCGTTCCCACCACGCAGAGTCAGTCAGTTACATTCCTTCCTAGAAACGCTGAAATCAGATGCCGGATTGACCCCCCATCTGGCAATGCCGCCAAAGTCATTACAGGACAAGAACAAGGCATGTGACTGGACATTCAGAAATGCGAAAGCAGTAGAAACCCGACCTCTCGCCTTGGCACACTTCAACCCGCAGCAGCTGGCATGAGTCGCATCGATGAGTCGCTATCGAAAGTTGGCATGGTTATCTCACGCGTTCTGGCTGGGAAAAAAAAACAAACATATTTGCCTCGAAAATGTTGAATCTGCAGAAATTACATCAACTGGCCAGAACTGGGAAAAATAAGTATACTTTTAAGGAATCCGTTTCAAAATAAAGAATTTAATTAGGAGCCAGTCTGGATGGAAGACAGAAATATTTCTGAGAGATATCTTTACTAATCTTGGGGCCCAACATAGACATACCCTGTTTTAAGTCTTTATCAATAATATAACTTTGCGGAAAATCTGATTTTGCATCTAACAAAGAAAGATACAGGAGTTAAATACATTATTTTCTGAGGAAACTGACTGGATGCTTCATTTCCGTGCTCTGTAATAGCTCTCAAAAAACACACTGGAATTTTTTCTAAGAGGGATTCCCAGTTGAATCATGTTCTCAAATCAAAAATGTTTCACTGGTTTCTCAATGTATTTTACTGCATGACATATTACTATATGCTTCAAAGTCTGCTCTCCTCAAATCGGAGTAAAAATTTTAAAAGACGTACACTATGGATGGGATGCCGGTCTTTCATAGGGCTCTCTAGTGAATACTGAAAGGAATTTAAATTCTGGTTAGTTTCTACTGCCATCAAGCGGCCAGATGCACTACTGCACCTGCAGGGTCATCTTTGAAATGTAAAAACTACATCAGGTCTAGCAGATAATATAATTAAATGTGATTGGTCGCAACACCGCCCCGGGGACCTATGGTCCATCGCCGGATTGGCCGGTGGCCGCATTCCTCCTGCAGCACCCTGGAAATCAGCCGCATGTCAAGGCCTCTTCTGTAATTCCACCCGCCTGGAGAGCACTAGTTACCCCAGCTGGCTGCACTTTCCCCGGGGTTTCGGCAAGAAGGAAGGGCAGTTCTGCAAAAAGACAGTGGCAAGAGGACTACTGCCTAAACTGTGGCCAAAACCAGACCTAGCCAGGGCTGGCCGGAGTGAGATTTTCAATTCGAGACAAGTCTGCACACACATGCACGCCTTTACATGGATACTGTATGCTATGGCTCTCGCAACATGTCAGCTCTAGGTTTGTGATGTATTTATTAACCGTGTGCATCGCTTTGGACAAAAAAATGTCTGGTAACAAATATAAATGACATTTTTATGGTAAAATATCAGACAGCCTTCCCTTCTGATGACTGATGGGCAGTGAAATGAAGTCTGCAAGGAGAGCTACAGTTAAAAAGCATAAATGTAAACAGCCCCCAGAGGTTTGGGGTGTGCAGATTGAGGAAAAGCAGTGGGGAGGGAGGGAAAATGTGGGCAGAGATATTTTACATTTGCAGGGATGGAGTTTGTGTCCAGTGACCACATGTTCAATCTTCACTGTATGTCCTTAGGCTCCAAAAAAAATGAATTCTGTAGGTCACAAATGGACACACAAACCCCCCCCCCCCCCCAAAAAAAAAAAAAAATCGAAGTTCTAGTTGATAAACTGAAAGAAAAAAGTCTGCTGTCCTTGATCTCAAACAATGCATGCTTTCTTTGATCCCCATCCTCCTGTGAGAGAATTTTATCAATACTGTCAATGCCGCTTAGCCCCAAACCCAACATATAAAGGCCACTATCCTAGGAACTGGCTTGGCTCACTCTCTGTGACAAGGTGAGAAGTTTGGCTGCAGAGACCATTGGCTGAAGAGCCAGCTGTGGCTGTGTGGGAATTTCACAAGGATGCCACCTGGCAGGATCCCGAGGAAGCTGTTTTGGGCACGTCCCACTGGGCAGAGGCCCCGGCATAGACCCAGACCACCCTGGAGGGATTATATCTCCCAGCTGGCACGGCAACACCAGGGAATTCTCCAGACGAGTCTAGGGTCTGCTCTGATCTGCCAAGTAATCTTCAACGTGAAGGTCCAAAATATGTCTGAGGTTGCAATTAAAATGAATAAGAATGAACAATATTGAATTTTCTATTTTTTTCAATGTACAGGAGGTGGAAAAAAATAACAGAATCAGAAGAACTTTAATTTTGCAGTAAGTCACCATCACAAAGGCAGTTACTAAGCCAAGACATATAAGGAAGAATGCCAATTAACAGTATGCAGAGTCCCATAATGAGCACTCAGATATGTGAATTTTCAAAACAAAACAGTGAACCTTTTGGTAGTCTCTGGGGTGTAGATTGCAGGGCAGGTTTCCACCTGCTTCATCCCTCAGAGAAATTGAGTTGGAGGCTTTTCTTCTTCTTGTAACATTGTACAGGATTGTACAGAGTGTCTACTGTCCACTGTGTGGTTACTATACTGTTATTTATTGTACTCAGTACATCTATTTTAAGTCTGTGGGCAAGTAATAGTTGGTGCACATGGCAATAAAACTAACCCAATACAGTACAAAATTTCCAGAATTGCAAGAAGTATTAAAGCTGTTCTGAGGGCAAAGGGTGGCCCGACTCCCTATTAGCTGAGTGATATTATTGTGTTTCCATTATTTTGTCTGCAGCCTGTACATTCTTGGTTTTCTATATTATTTGCCTCTTCATTGTTTTTTGATTATTATTTAATGCTGATTCCTTTCCTTAGTCTCCAGTTGAATGATTAAATCCAACAATCCATATGCAAATCCTGTCTCCTCTGCATGTAAGTTTAATATGCTTGCAGTTTTGCTTGCAGATTCTTCCTTATTCTGCAGACTCCAATGCAAAAAAAAATAAAATCTCAAAGAAAGAAATTGTGCCTATTGCACCCCATTGCCCTAACATTAATAAATGGTTTCATGCTACAATTGGTCGAATTACCTATTATTTAGAATTTTTAGTGGAACTGGTGGGAAAGGAAGTTTTCGTGTGTTTCGGTGTGTCTTTTATATTTGACATTTTAATCAATATCTCAAAACACTGCGGTACTGCCGTTAGATTATGGATGGTTTCCTTCTGCACTCTTTATCAATACAGCCCCTCCCACCCCGATTTGGTGGCTCGCTACTCCGCGCGCCGGCCACCCGCAGCCGAGAGGCTCGCGAGCGGCGCCGTGTTACCGCGAGGTTTTCCGAGAGCAGTTTGCGCCTCCCGTTGTCCTCGCGCCGATCGGTCCCTAAGTCAGAAAACTCCCTCCGCCTCGGAAGCGCGCACTTCTTTTTTGATATTTTCCTCACACGCTTTGACACGCCCACTCCGCCGCATTACGGTTTACCGGGAAGAAGGCGGAGTACATGGGTGCGTCTATCACGTCTGCCACGTTTGTGAAGGAGCTCTAAAAGCTATGGAATTGTAAGTGTGGATCGTATTTTCTTGTCATCTGCGGAGGCAGACAGCCCTCTTTTAAAAGGACGCCGACTCATACTGCAGACTGACCGTTTTCCCCCAATTACGACTTCTATATTTAGGATTCGTTATGATCAGAGCCACTGTACAGCGCGGTGCGCCGTTTGTTTTGCTGTGGCTGTTTGTCGGGAACTCTGTTTTTGCTTGGCTCGGTAACGACAACGGCAAGTCCAAGAAGCAGAAAAACGGACAGTCCGACTACGAGGACACCGGCAACCAAGACCAAAACTGCTTTTGCCACGTAAGTACGGCAAAAACCCGCCGGCAGGTGCCTTTTCTGAATGAGGACTCTCGTGTACTTGGCCGTAAAACTGATTGATACCTGTACTTTTCTGGCAGTTTCTACTGTCGCCCTTAAATCGCGTCATATAAGCGCGCCCACATGGTGTCGCATCTGTGGTATCGGTGTTTTGTTACAGCTAATTTATAAAGACTAGATACGTTTCGTCGTTTAACTGGCATTACCAGAAATTGCTACATATCTCGTTTCCTACCAGAAATCATCTACTCACTTCTGTGTTCTTTTTCCGACATGTTATTGTATTTTGGCCACAAAGAATCTGAATCTCTGTTAATGGTTCTCTTGAAATCGATTAACTGAAGACCATACTTGACAGACATGTCGTTTGAAGCTGGGATAAATAAACCTTGCTTTTAAAACTCACGCAGAATCTTTGAAGACATTAGTTCACCATTTATATAATTTAACGTACAATGTTTATACAGAGAACTGAATCAGAAGGCCAGTTTTAAATTTTAATATATCATAAATTATTTGTCGTCTGTCATAATTTCAACATAATTGTAACCCAGAACCCCACTTACTATAACCGCGTGGTCTTACTGGATTGGATAAGGAGTGATCCTCTGACGGGATTTACGGGACTTGTAGTCTTTTTGGTTGAAGCGTACGCTGACTTCCCAGGTTAAACGAACAAGTGAATACTACAGTTCTCGCAAAATACGTGGGCGGAGCCTGCAATGGAAAGCGCTTTGTAATCAGTTTTTTGTTTGGGGGCGGGGTTTAGGTGGCACCCCGGAGCTGAAATTGACAGATCAGGCGGCCAACTGTTGGACTCGAAATGCAGTTACACTTACCTGCTTTAAAAAGCGCTGTCATTTCTGTGCCACGCTAGGTTCATAGCATAGACGTTACCTTTGTTGCCATATGTTTCAAAGCCAGAGTTATTTAAGCTTTTCCGCCTGGAACAGTTATACTTGCGGACTTGAGTAGAAACCACAACGAACGGGATGTTTAGGGTGTTCAGCAACCTGTTTATGGCGACCTGTCTTTCTCTTTACTTTCTTGGACAATTGCATTCCGAGGTCAGTGTTTATGTTACAGTACATTTTGTATACGATCCTGCTTGCATATCTTAGCTTTGTTTTGGAAGAGGTGTAGTTTAACCTCTGATCAATTCGTATGTTTTATATAGAGCTCCACCAAATCATAATAGTTTTGGTCTTCCTGGTTTGATGACGTTCGGTATATGTTAGATGAAGAATGGGGGACACTCACAATGTGGGGAGCGTTTAAAGATCCTGCGGTCTGCTGGGTTGATTGAGCAAGGCTTAAATAATAAATGTAGGAAGACGGTTCAGATGCCAGTCTGGAGAACAGTGAGAGCTCGGACGGAGTCATCCCTGATTAGTCACACACAAACAAGAGTGCTCCAAGCTATACGCCTGGATGTAAAAGTGAGAAGAGGACAGCACTCATAACTGGAATTTTAAAAATTGTTATGTTTCCTGTGCGAGAACTTGGTCAATGTTGGCAGGTAGTCACTTTACTGTTGCAAGTAGCATGGTTCAGTGTTTGTTACAGCCAGTGTGTAGGCGGTAAGTCTTAAACCTTTTTTATTCAGCTTTTTGTCACCAGCTTGTGCCATATGGGATTGCACATTACCTCTCTATCTTTGCTGTATGAAGTACTAACCTGTATTGAGGTGTATGTAAACAAAAATGGCAAAGCTATTTACTGTGATTGGGGTTTTTTTAGTGTTCAGTCTAGGACTGAGCGTTGCAGTGGTGCAGAATTGGGGAGAAAGGAGGAAATGATGGTGTTTTCCTGTCTTTTGTGTGTGATAGATTTTTTTTTTTTGTGAAGTTCGTGATCTTCATTGGCTGAAACCATTTGCTTACTATTTGCCTAAAGTGCTAAATTTAGCAGTTTTTTCCCCTGATGTTTTAGTCTATGCAGTTTCAGGACTTGTGTTGACCCACGGTGCAGAATGCTTCCATGTTCATATATCGGTCTGCTTCCTCCATCTTAGTCCTTCCGTCTTGCTTTCTGTTTCACCGCATAACTGCCTCGCCGCAACAGTGAGGGTCTCTTAGCTTTGTGTGTTGACTCCGCACTTTGTCCCTCTTAGCTGACTGGCATCCTGGATGACTGCTTCTGTGACGTGGAGAGCATCGACATCTTCAACAACTTCAAGATCTACCCAAGGATCCGCAAGCTAACAGAGAGAGACTACTTCAGATATTACAAAGTAGGCATGTCCCTCGGGTCATATTAAAGGTGGCATGAGCTGCAAAATGCCTCGGGCTAAATTTAGATCGTAAATCATTCATCATTTCCTGTCATGTAAAAATCTGAACATTAGGTTCATTAGGTAAAGGTCAAGGAACTGAGCTTTCATGAAACCTTCCTTCGGGTTAAAAAATGTAGAATAAAAGAAAAAATGTAGTGGATTTGGCAGTTTCCACCCTTTTCAAGCAATAAGAGCATTAAGATGTTTAACCTGTTTTATACGACTGTCAGAAGCTGCTGAGTGAAAGGATTGTGAATATATTTTAAAGTAAGCTCCGCTTGACAAAGTAAGGGGGTAGTGGGGTTTGGCCGATATCTGGCAGCTGTTAGCACTCAGCTGGAATCCATACAGTGTCTGAAACCTCTGTGCACATTTTGCATGGCCCCCTGTGAGTGCTGTTACTAAATGGGACAGTGATCCTGAAGGGTTATCATGACCCATTCAGCCTGATTGTCATTCCCTTCCATTTAGAGTTCAGGCATACAGCACGTACCTTGTACAGCTTAGACCTACAATGTCATGGTGGTACTGTTGTTCAGATAAATGTGGAATTGCCTCTCTAGGGTACTTCCCAGGGGGAAGGTTGTTTTTTTTTTTTTAAATTCTCTAGAGACACTTGTTTGCATGGGCTTTGCTTTGTAAACTCCCTTCATCGTTATAGAGCAGTGTTTTTAGAAATGGGTATAAATAGGTACTTTCTCTATTGTTTAGAGAAAGGACCTGTGCCAAAGGACCTGTCAGTAAACTTCCGAATATTGTAGGAAGGCCTCTGGTGAGAGCACACTCTAGTTACAGTGAACTGGTTTCACCAGAGGCTTCACTGAATGAACATGTGCTGCTTATCAGATGCAAGGCAACGTATGACACGGTTTGACAGTTTTTACTATCAATTTTTGGTGCCGGGTTCCCATACACTGGTGTTTTGGCACATCAGCCGCAGAAGCTGCCAGAAGACATCGTTTTGTCAGCATAGTTTGTGGCTAAGGACCAGGTGACTGTCCCTCTTTTGGTCAGATGGATACCATGATGTCATTGTGTCACGGTGCTGGTCAGCCTACATCATATATAATCAAAGATCAGGAACAGGCTGCACGGGCCATGCACAGGGTCATGTAGACCCACCAGTGGTGACAGGTATTCCTAGCCTTTTAAGGAAGATGTGTGTCAAAGGTGTCAATCTAATTGGCTGATGTAGATGAGGGGCCTTTAGCTCCAGCCCCCACTGACGTGAGACGCCTTTGGCAGTGAATAACAGCCCAGCTAACTTCTATGTTTCTCTTCCCAGGTAAACCTTAAGCGACCCTGTCCGTTTTGGCCTGATGACAGCCAGTGCTCCATTAAGGACTGCCAGGTGGAGCCTTGTCCAGAGGTCAGGCTTCGCAGTGGATGGGGCAGGGTCTCATTTTGATGTACATACAAATTTGGTTTCCCACTTGTCCTTCAACAAATAAACCAATGGGGTTGTCTTTCTACAGTTAGTTGATGTCTGTTTTTTTCATTAACAAGCCGTGTTTGCCACTGGTGCGACACTTTGAATGAAAGCCTAAGTTACTCTGATTGGCCTTCAATATGAGGTTTGGAGGGTCCATAATTTCCATTTAACCCATAGTACTGTGTGCTTTTCTTTACAGAGCAAGGTTCCAGTGGGAATTAAAGCAGGCAACTACAACAAGGTAAGCTTACCTGCTAAATAAGCTTGGACAGCATGTGCATGTACGGTATCACTCGAATAAAGATGGGTTCCCAGATTAGTGTGAGTTCTGAAGTCTAAAGCCTTAAAATCCTTTTTGAATATGCCAATAAGTGTTTCAGACGCATATAAAAGGGATGAAAAGCCTGTCATTTTATGTGGGGTCGTCATAACATAGACAGGCTGTTCCCTCGACAATGCTCTTCTTAGGCTGAAAAGATGACGTATTGAGGTCTCCTGTCAGAGGAGAAGGCCGGCTGTATTCGGTCGGCAGTCAGCTTTCGTTTGTCTTGATAGCGAGCTTGTTTTGAGCTGCTGAACTTTCCTGTCAGACTCTGGATACTGTATTTGTAGCGGGTGAGACTGTAGCGAGAGACAAGTGTACGTATGACATCATTGCCCCTCCCTCCGTGCTGGCGCCGCAATCTTACAGCTCATGTTTCCTGCCCAGTTCTTTCCTGCTTCATGTGACCATGTACGTCTGGATCAACACCTTAGGCGCAGTTATTTTGATTGTTTTGGAGCTCCTGTAAGCTCTTGGGGATCATGAAGAGCCCTCACCGTATGGACAGAGTAGGCGGGGGGGGGGGGCTGCAGTGACCGCGTGGTTGTCCAACAGCAGACCTTTAGGGCACCTAAGGTGACAGCATGGTTTTTGGCCACCACCCCTTGCGTCCCCCATCTAATCTCACTTAGAAGATTTGACATCATCATCCTCTTCCTATGACCTTGCGGGTTCCCGTTCTGTCACTTTTGGGTTCCAACTTGCTGTGAAATACTGATGAGACAAGAGATAATATCACTGAAACCAGAGTCTGTGCAGTGGGGGGGGGGCATATCCCTCCTCACTTTGTACCTGTTACTGGGATAGTAGCCCCTGAACACATGTGCAGGTCAACCTGTGGGAGTGGACCCTTCAGGTCCCCTCTATGACCCTTGATAGGTTTAGGCTGACGGCTGTAATGTAACACGTGTTCTCAGCAGCGCCCTCTAGTGTTGTCACGGAGCAATAAAACGCTGTCTTTCTCCCTCTGCTGAAGTACTCCCAGGCATCCAACGCACGGTCAGACGTAGAGGAGTGTGAGCATGCCCACGAACTGGGGGCCATCAACAGCACACTCAGGTAAGGAAAGCAGCTGGCCGGCCTCTCTGAGAGCAGGCTTGGCTTTGCAGTCATTATTCAGTGACTGTAATCTGACCCCATGGCTGTGGTTCTCTTCTTTTGGCTCCGGGGGAGTGTCCGCTGGTTATTTAAACCTGACCGCACCCTTCATTAACAAGGCTCCATCAGAGTGTTAAACACAAGTGCCCTTCAGGCTCTCTGTGTACCTCCCGCACTCGGGTCAGAGTTACGGGTGTGTTTGTGCAAGTGAAAAGTGATGCTTAGTTTGGTCAGTAATCACTCTGCTAAATAAGTAACGTTTTATATATAATTGGTATCATACCTTTTCACTGAACATTTACTCAGTCGTGCTGTGAGTTTGACACTTGTTTTAAGGGTTATATTGTCATGAATAAGACGATATTGGCATATGATTAACATTTGTAAGATTCCTTAACGTTTGTGATCACGTGGACGCGCTGCGGATGAAATAATATAATTGTCCCGTCTGCCTCTCCAGTAATCAGAGCAGGGAGGCGTTCGAGGACTGGGCCCGGCACGACGACGCCCAGGACCACTTCTGCGAGCTGGATGGTGCGTCGCGTTTCCACGGCTACCGTAACCACGACGTCTGTCGCTCTACAGAGCAGGAGCAGCCTGGCTGCAGTTTAATCAGTACCGGGGGTGGGGAGGGTCACTGGGAACCTTAAATCAGTTGTAGGAAGTACTGGGCAGGGGGACACACTCACACCACATACACACCTGCAGTCACACGCCAGACTGCTGGAGGAGTCCCCCCACCTACTCAGGCCCGCCAGGCCGCCAGCTTCACTTCCTGTACACATTCTCAAACACGTGTCATTTCCTTTCTCCCCGTGAGCGTCGCTAGCCTGATGGAAGCACTGGCTGCTCGTGACACACCTCCCTGTCCCCAGATGAGACGTCCCCAGACGCCCAGTACGTGGACCTGCTGCTGAACCCCGAGCGTTACACCGGCTACAAGGGCCCCTCAGCCTGGAGGGTTTGGAACAGCATCTATGAGGAGAACTGCTTCAAGTGAGGGGCCTGGCTGTTACTGCCTCGCCGAGTACCGCCAGAGCACCTCGCCAGCTCACACGTGCCTTCTGCCTCTCCCGCAGGCCCAGATCAGTGTACCGGCCCCTGAACCCGCTGGCCCCTAGTCGGGGTAAGCCGAGTATAGCTGCGCCATCTGCTGGCCAAACCTCATGCCCTTTATTGTCAGCACTTGCATCTCCTTAGTTTTTCGTAATTATTTAGCAGTTTAAGTTTAAAAAATTAGTTCGTAACACCCACTTTCTCCATCCTTGTCTTTTATGTCTTATGTTAGGAGATGATGATGGTAAGTCCAATTTTTTAAGTACGTAGATCACTCGTTTATAAAATAGAATACATTTTTTCATTTATAATTTGTAATTGCTGTTTTATTGACACAGGTGAAGGTTTTTACAACTGGTTGGAAGGTAATTAGTTTTATTATAAGGGTGTGTGTGTGTGTGTGTGTGTGTGTGTGTGAGAGACCCCCCCCCCCCCCAGTCTTGCTGTAACGCTCTCTGTCTGGCCTCCAGTTTGCTGGTACTGTTATGTGGGTTGTAATCAGACATGCCCAGTGACGCCCCCATGCACCCTGCAGGCCTCTGCCTGGAGAAGAGAGTGTTCTACCGCCTGATCTCCGGCCTCCACAGCAGCATCAACATCCACCTGTGTGCCGAGTACCTGCTGGAAGGTGAGAGGGCGTGCCGATGGGCCGTGCGTGTGGGGGAACGCCGCCCGTCCTCATGCCGGCGCCCTCGCCCACAGAGCCCTGGAGCAAGGCCCACTGGGGCGCCAACGTGCGTGAGTTCCGGCGCCGCTTTGACCCGGCGGAGACCAAGGGCGAGGGCACGCGCCGCCTGAAGAACCTCTACTTCCTGTACCTGATCGAGCTGCGGGCGCTCTCCAAGGTGGCACCGTACTTTGAGCGCTCCGTCGTCAACCTGTACACCGGCAGTGTGCAGGAGGATGCCCTGACCAAGGAGCTGTTGCTGCAGATCTTCAACGAGATCAGGTGTGGGCGCCGTCCCCAGCCACTCGGGCCGCGGGGACAGTCTCCTTAGCCTTCCTTGGTTAAGGTTGCATCCCCAGATCCCTTCTGTCCCAAGGCGTTTGCGTCTCCATGACCCGTCCTGTTCTCTGCATCTTCAGAGCTTTCCCCATGCACTTTGACGAGAAGTCCATGTTTGCAGGACACAAGCTGGAGGCCAAGACTTTAAAGGTGAGGCGACTCCTTGTCGAAATCCTGACTGTAAATGAACAGATCAAGGAAGACCCAACATTTGTTTGGCTAATTGCATTTTTATTAAATTAATTAATTTCAGAAGTTTTTTTTGTTGGGGGGATGGGGGTATTGAATTGGATGAAGTGTCTAAGCAGAGATGAGCAGCCCGTTCTTGCTTCTCAGCCCGGTCCGTCTCGGTCCCGGCTGACATTTACCTAGCTGGTTTATCATCAGCGCCCCCCCCAGAATTGTACCCATAATGCCTTACTTCCACGCCACCTCTTGTCAGCTCTGGTCGGCATGGCAACTCTAACCTTTCCCTCTGTCGGTTTCAGGAGGAATTCCGGCTCCACTTTAAGAACATCTCCCGCATAATGGACTGCGTGGGTTGCAATAAGTGCCGAGTGTGGGGTAAACTGCAGGTACGAGACCCCCCGCCCTCCCCCCCACTTCCTCCAGCAAGCTCTGCCCTCCGACTTCCTTCTTGCTGTTCTGTGTCCCCTGAGTGCTGGTGACAGCCGTGCGGCCTCTTGATCTGTCACTACATGTGTCCCTTTGGCTTGGGAGGTATTGATCTCATGAATGTCCCCATCCCAGCTGCTAGTCTGGGAATTAACTCTTGGGGGTCGAGTGCATCGTCGGCGATGCAGCGTACTTTTCGCGTCTATTTCAGTTTATATCTCGCTGCA
>JAODLC010000045.1:14173731-14185916 GCA_026781145.1 Hippopotamyrus pictus
CCCCACCCCCCTAGCTCCAACAGCTTGGGGCCGAGGTTCTGTTTCTGTAGCAAATGCCTTTCTAGCTTTCCAGCTGGCTTTGATATTACCCCCCCCCCCCACATCAACTGCAGACTGCAGACCCTCTGGGACGCATACGCGCAGGGGAGGGATGAATGAGTGTTAAATCCTTTTTACATGCTGTGGGAATTTTTGAGGAGCAAACTTAATTGGTCCACCTCTACCAGATGATGTAGATCTTCCTCAAAATTGCCAGGCCGTTCATCTCCTGCTGGTCTGTTTTACATAATAAGTACTAGTCCCCCCAACAAAAAACACCCTCTATATGCGTTGATTGTATTAGGGGGGTGTTTATAATTAGCCAGCTGGTTTCAAGTTTACTCTGGAGTGAGATGTAAACAAAAGACCCAGTAGGACTCGACTTCTTGCCTAAGAACCTAAAGATTACATTTCATGTGTCAACAGGTCAATTTAGGTCCAGATGCATCTAAGAGGGTCAACCACAAATCAGTCCAAAGCCTTGCTTAACGCTTAGGAATCCAGAGAACATATGTAGAAAATCTTTTGGCACATCTGGAGGGGGTGGCATTGCAGAAAGTTTCTCACGCACTCCCTCGCCATGCTGTAAGATAGGCCTCCTTTCGAGTTTTGCCTAAACTTGCAAAACTTTTTAGTCTCACACCAGTATTCAAGGGTATCGGTGGCTATAATGTTCAGCTTCTATAGCCTGATAGCTTGTCAACAGCCCAGACTCACAAAAAGGAGGTAAAAATTGCATCCTACTCAGCCATGATAGGTCTTTGTTGGGGATCTTCTGGAACATTCTTTAGTAAAGCACCCCTCAATTACATTTTTATCTTTAGTTCATGTCCTATTCATCAGATATTGTCATTCATGCAGTAACTGGAGAATTGAGCATTAATATGCACTTAACAGTTCTACCAAACAGATTAGGTCTACATCTGATTTGCATGTTTTTGAAGGTTTTTATTCTACAGTTCTGTCTATAACACCATTCGTACTTTTCATGTTAATTTACTTACCATCAACAGTAAATTATTCTGTAAATAATAGGCATGGACTGGCATTTTTCTGTACTTTGATTTCTGATATGTATAAAAGATGACAGTAAAGCAGAGGATTTTAAAAGGGTGACATCATTTGAATATGTGATGATAAATTTGGAATAATGAAAGTTGCAGGTTTCAGATGCAATGGGACTCAGGCTGAAATGGACCATTATTCTCATTAAGTCTTAAAGGTGTATGCATTTTCCAGCACAACTGCTTTTCCTGGTCAGGGAGACTGGAGCCTCTCAGGCAGCATCAGGCATAAGGCTGGGGTACATCCTGGATGGGATGGAACCCCATCACCTACAGGGCTGCTCAATCCTATAGGCAACATAGGCAGCCGCCTAGGGCGCCAGTTTCCGAGGGGGCGCCGACTTACCAGCCAATTTCACATCGCCTTGGACAGGGGGCGCTGGCAATGATGCTTGCCTTGGGTGGCACATTGGCTAGGACTGGTACTGAGCACTGGGCATTTTACACACACACAGTATGGGCATTTTACACACATACACTATGGGCTATTTAAGAAGGCTTGCTACCCTAAGTACATGTCTTTGGACTGCGGTACGAAACCAAAAATGCCTGAAGCAAAGTATGAAGAGTGGAGGTATGAAGCAAGAGTGCTGCCCTCCGTATTTCAACATATTTACATAAACTTTATTAAACTCCAAGGTGCAAATAGTGTCAAATCAAAGCATCCAATAGTGCAATTAGGAGACAAATATGATGTGTGATGTTTATGCTGTTTGTACCTTACAGCCATAGCTGGACTGGGATTAAATACTGGCCCTGGACTTTGGGTCCCCCATTTTTGTAGATCGATGAGGTGGGTTGGGGGGTGAGCATGGTAAATTCTTCTGTTCCACATACCCTTCAGTTGGGTCAGCCCTACTCATAACCTAATGATGCTCCTTTGAAATCATGTTTGTCCCTCGTATATCTGTCAGTGCTCCACTAGAAAACTGGTAAGCAGAATAGCCCCCGAAAGCTGTGCCAATGCCATTCAAGGCCACAGCACGATAAGCAGGGATTCTTTCGCAGTGAGCCGTACTGAGCGCGCTCAGTGAGCCCACGGGACGGCTGTCCTCCGGGGCTGCCGTTCGATTCTCTCCTTCAGGTTCTCTATATGCATGATCGAGATATTCTACACAGAGCATTCATGCCGTAGACAAAGGCAGGATTCATCACTGTAGGGCCCGCCCGTGAAACAAAGGACACCATTGTCGGACAACTTTCGGAGTCCGTTAACAATTAATGCGGTTGTTTCACCCCAAATTTAATGCAGTTCTTATGTAGCCCAGCAAACCTCAGGCACCCATCATCCCCATGGTATGTGATGTCGCTAGAGGCCTTGGGCAGTATGTTGTTACAGATGCCATACATTAATTAGCAACCTATATCACTCCACACAAAGGCTGCTTTCCTGTGTTTGGGACTGTGCCAGTTCTTTCACACCAAATTAATTGTTACCATCTTAAGACTTTTTAACTTGCTACAAATGCACACGTCATACGCAGTTCTAAGATTTGACCCTTAGGACAAAATCGCTAAATGGACTTTGAATAATAATTATTAATGGAGAGTTAGACAAAAAAGGGTGATGGAAACCCCCCCTCCCCTGAATAAGGTCTACAATTGTCTATGGCTCACCTACTTTATCGTATAGAAATAAGTGATTCTAAAGGTGTGGTCCTTCTCTTCCTAGCTGTGTCTGACTGAGGATGTTTATTACATCACATTTATTTGCAGTGTGTGGTAAGGCTCCAAATGGGATGACACCCAACTCCTAAAATCCACAAATAGTGCTTCTAACTTCCGTTGTATATTATATGGTAATGAGCATGCAGTTTTGTTCCCAGGAATCCAGGTAAAAACACCAGCAAACTAGGCATACATGCTCTGTGAATGAATCCACTTCAGACTGGGAAGTCAATCCTCCAGTCGAACGGCCTTTGTCTTGTAATCAGATTTCCACATTTCTGTGAAAGCCACCCCCCCACCCCAAGGGGGGTGCCATTGAAAGCCCACCGGCACCATTTAACCGTGGAAGCTGAGATCAGCAGCCATGACATGCTGACGTGGGCCATTTTTTTAGGCCTAACAATTTGAGGTGCCCTTCTGTTGAACTGGTCCTGCTGGGTGTCAACAGAAAGTTCTTAGATTTCCATTTGAGCCACTCATACATGAATTGTATAACTGATTTTTTTCCATTTTCATGGGTGTTGACTGTTGCAAATTGAATATATTTATTTACTTATTGCTTTTTCTGCTAAAATATCGCTTACACCATTGTATTTGTCAATGTCATCCACCTCGCATTAGATCATTATTGTTCCTTTTTTCTCAGTGATTCCTGCATGCATAATATTTTGGCCCTTCATTTTATCAACCAATTTGACAAGGTCGCATACCATAGTGTTTGTTATACCTTGTTTACATTGTCTTGCTTGCTACTCTAAAATAGCAAAACAATGTAATAACCGTTCAAAATGCTGACACGGAGCAATGGCTGCATGCAAAACGCGTAGATCAGGTGTTCATACCAGCCGGAGGCTGCTAATCTAGCTGTGTAAACACAATGTTCCGGTAATCAGTTAGACAGTGGGTTGTTACCACAGACAAGTTTCCAGACGTTCAGGACAACACCTGAGATACCTGCTGAAAGGTTTATTGGCACTCACAGAAACCTGGATGTTTTTGTACTAAAATATGCGTAAAGGCTGGATCTATGGGGAAACTGGGAAGGACACATTGTCATTGATCTTTGGGCTTATGTTCTTGTCCTTCTTTTAGTAAGGCGCTTGATCTTGAAGACTGAATTTAATTGCGTGAAAATATATGGCAACATTTTTCACGAATGCCTTATCTATAAGAGTCTATGAACACATTAATAACAGATTATAGTAACAATTGTGATGGGGCACAAATACTTAGTAATAATTCAGTTACTACTGAAGTACAAATTATGAAAAAATCATGAATAAATACATTTGCTACAGGAGATAAAAAATGCACCACAATTCCTTAATGATGAACAAACATGTTCAGTATTTCACTTATGTTATTCATTACTTGTTCCTTCTGTAGTTCACAAAGGTTTACACAATTAACCGACATAGTAACATATAGTATGTGCTTGAGATAAAACATGCATCACAATTCATTAATGATGAATTAACATGAGATCAGTATGTAACTAAGACTTAGTTTATGGTTAATTAATACATAAGTAATAGTATAATACTATATTATTTGTTCCCTGTTAAGTGTTACCCAGATAAAAATGCATCCATAAAGCATTATAAGCATGAAGATAAATCTTTATAAAAAGCAATAACGTATTATAGCCATTTAATTATGCATTATAAATGCTCAATGAAGCTCTCATCTACAGTGCACTACAGATACCTTCATAATGCAGTACAAAGCACCCTTAATTTTTATACCAACCATTATAATGGATTATGAAAGAATCTATAGTACATTATAGATGAGAGCTTCATTGAAGCTTATTTAGTATTATAATGAACACTGTAATGCCTTATAACTGTCATTCTGTTGTGATGCACTGAGAACACGACGGGAAAGGAAGCACCAGAATCCAGAAGTTAGAGTAAACTCGGGGTTTAATGGAGGAATCACACAAGCGGGAGCACGAAAAGACACCAGCGATTAAAAAAAATGTTAATGACAGGACTGGGAAAAGACTAACAGAGAAGCACTTAAATACAGAAACTTAATCAGACAAGACTAGGAACAGCTGGTAATATGGGGATTCCACATGTGGTTAACGAGAGGGTGTGGCACACAGGAGGAGCAGCACGATCGGGACGTGACACAATAGAAGATACTGTAATGCTTTGTTAATCCTCATACTGATCATTATAATCCATTATGAAGGTATCAATACTGCTTTGTAGATGACAGCTATAAGTAAAGTGTAGGATAAGTAGGAAATTGCATTTAATACAAGCATGCAGTACTGTTGATCTCATTCATGTGCAGGAGTTGGATATTCCTTGGTATAACCACAACATGTCTGTGTGCTTTCAATTTTAGATCAACACAAATGGGTTTGTTGCCACAGCAGAGCCAACGGAAGAGTCGGAGTACCTGGGCAAAATGCCCGCCTCTTTAGGCATGATTGCAGCAGGTCTGGGGAACATGGACACCAGCGATGGCTTTGGCAAAGTCTTCTATCGCCAGGACACAACACCCCAAACCTTGCAGAAGGCATCAGATTACATTGCTAGGGCCTATCCAGAAGATGATGAGGTTGACCCTACCAATACTATAGTAGTCACCTGGGAGAATGTGGCATCCCAGGACACCTTACGCAGAGGAGACATGCTGGATATCAAGGTGAACACTTTTAAACTCAGCCTTTGGCAAAGTAGTACTCTAGCCTTCAACAAATGCTAATATTCATCATCTCCCTGTGGTTTTTGTAGAGGAACACCTTTCAGCTTGTTGTGGCATCAGCGGACACTGCCAGCTATGCAATTCTACTATATCCAAGGGACGGGTTGCAGTTCTATTCCACTCCTGTAGGAGGCGAGAATGAGCTCATACAAGTTGGCTTCAGCAAAGGAAAAGTGACCGGCTGGTTCACATGGCACCAAGGACCATACTACCGTGTCACTACTAGCGATGAGGCATCTGTTAAGGATCTTCCTGAGTAAGCATTACATTTCATATCTTACTTGAAGATAAATTTATACTAGCTAAGATTTGTTTGCTTAGATGTTTGTTTTCCCTTTATTTTTCTGGCAGTACCAATCAATACATTTTCAGTAGGTAGCTGCAATGATCCGATGAATGCATCATTGGTCTCAGATGTGATTATTACTAATATCTTTCTTATTTTACATAAATTCAGCTAATAGACAATCGATTTTTTTCTGCTCCCATGCAGGAAGACAAACTGTGGAACACGAGGGGTGTGGGTGTATGAGATCGGGACTTCTCCTTTTTTCACAGTAGTGGCTCCTGGTGAGGTCACTGAATTAGTTGAACCGTGGGAAAGATCTGACACGGAGGAGGGGGAAGTGGAGTTAGTCACAGAGTTCCCAGATAATTACCCAGGACTTCAGCACATCTCGGAGTGGGCCCCATCAAACTGGGACCAGCCGTCGACTCACCTGTCCCCAGACAATCTGGAGGAGACACCAACTGAACCAGTCCCTGAGGTTCACTATGAAAATCCACATGAGAGCCCTTCCCAGTACACAGAAGCATTCCCACCTCAGCGTCCCCATTACCAACCTGAAAATCCACAGGTAGTGGTGGTGGATGAAGGCAATATCAATGTAGATGGTGAGTGTGGCAAAGGAGAAGGTATTGCTACTGAAGAAAAATCTGGTAGATTAATGGATAAAGGTTATAATTATAGCTCCAAGGATTCAATCTACTCTCTAGTAAAACTGTTTAGCTATACAAGTGGCCGTAACCTTTTGGTTTGGTTGATAAACATTTTTAAGAGCTGCTAATGAACTGGAAATGACAACCCGAGGTCATTTTTAGGGTCATTTTCACTGTAACCAGCTAACCTCACGTTCCTCTCCCTGTACACCTGCAGTGTTCTCCTACAACTATGAGACCTGTGCTAACAGACAGCACAAGTGCTCCATCTTCGCCGACTGCAGGGACTACTCCAGTGGCTACTGCTGCCACTGCCGGCCTGGGTACTATGGCAACGGCAAGCAGTGTGTAGCCGAAGGTAGGACCCCCTCGCCATCGACATACCTATAGACAGACCCCATAATTCATGGATGCCGTATTTTCAATATGCTTTGTAAAACATATCCCTTAACAATCAGTAATTGTGTTTCCTTCTTTTTGCAAGTTTTGCCCAAATTTCCTATAAGTCAAAAAAATGTGTTCACATGAATGGATGTCGCACAAATGATACTTACCATTTTTCATCCTGCAAGATTAAGATGCATGTCATGCAAAATACACAAAATCTTAGTCAATGGAAATTCCACTAATGATGTTCTTAAGATATATTTTAGTCCAGAACATCAACCTGATGCAACCAGGCTGTGCAGGAGTTGCCTGTGATGTCAGCATTAAGTTGTATTTATTAGATTTCAATGGGAGTGATTCAAGTGTTACCTGTCCATCTCCTACCAGGTAAACCTCAACGAATGAACGGGAAAGTGAGCGGTAGGGTTTTCGTGGGCAATTCTCAGACACCTCTTGTATTCAACAATAACGACCTGCACTCTTACGTGGTGGCCAACGATGGACGAGCCTATGTGGCCATCAGTACTATTCCCTCCAACCTGGGACCCTCTCTCCTCCCCCTCTCCTCCTTGGGCGGCATCATTGGCTGGGCCTTTGCCTTGGAGCAGCCCGGCTATGAAAATGGCTTTAGTATCGCAGGTAAGCTATCCTGCTGGCTGTTAAGAGCACAGTTAAAGGTTTGAGTAGCTTATCGTCATCCTTTCATCTTGTATTTCCTCAGATCTTTTCTTTTCACATGAGGTCTAGTTTAGAAATTCCAAGCCTTCTTCCTGCTGGAAAAATCCACCATGTTTGTTGTTCTTCCTTACAAACCCCTAGGAGATGCTGCTGAAGTTCATTCATTCCAGTGGGTTGCTCATCTCCAAAGTGTTTTTTCTTTGGAAGTTTACTGCTGCTAGAGTCAGACCTAATTAAATCTGGGGCCCACCCTGGTGAGCAGGAGGTTCTCCATGAGTGGTAACATCCGTCTCCCTTGCTTTGCCATGGCAGGTGGGGAATTTACACGCCAGGCGGAAGTGACCTTCCAACCTGGGAATGAGAAGCTGACCATCAAGCAAGAGTTCAAGGGCATCGATGAGCACGACCACCTGGCAGTGAGCACAGAGCTGGAGGGCAGGCTGCCAGAGGTCCCCCTGGGCTCCACCGTACACATCGAGCCCTATTCCGAGGTCTACCAGTATAGCAGCAACAGTAAGACTCTTTCCCATTCGTTACATCCCCAATCCAGCTCTGTTCTGCAATCTGAGCTTGAGGAAATTAATACATAACTTAGCAGGCATGCCTAAACCATTTCATCATCTTTAATAAAGCCTCATATATCTGTATGCCAACAACTACAGCAGTTCTAGCATAATTGGCGCCCTGGGCAAAATCTGAGCTGAGTCTCAAATGTGCATTTGTGCAGTTGCCCTGAGGTGCTCCTTGAACATTGCCCCCCTTGGCCATAGCCCATCTTCCCTAGACTGGATACCCCCATAAGTACAATGATTTGTTCCCAAGAACTTTAACTGTATGATGACTGGAACAATGAACGCTGATCACATCCTTGCCCCACATACAGTGATCACCTCCTCCTTGGTTCGGGAGTACACGGTCACCCTGGTCGATGGCAGTGTCCAGTCCAAGTCCTACCACTGGCGGCAGACAATCGTCTACCAGAGCTGTCCTCACAGTGATGCCTCTGCTCTGGTCCATCCCACCCAGCAGCTCAGAGTAGACCAGATCTTCGTGCTGTACGACGAAGTCAATCAGCTAATCCGCTACGCCATGAGCAACAAGATCGGCTCCATTCACAGTAAGCTCTGCCCTTTGTGACATTCTGTTTGGGTCGGACACATAAAACCCAGCTGGCTTCAGGGGAACAGACATTAAGATGGAGCTCGCTTTGATTTTCCCGCCATTATTTATATCGCTATTGTTATTTTTGTGTCATGAGGGTAGGGAATGCAAACAGGCGGTCCCAGCTGGAATTTGCTGCCTGAAAAAAACCTGCATTGAATTCTGTGGTCAAGCTTGGCTTTGACCTCAGAGCCTCACAGTGATTGACTGCTGAGTACAAGTTGTCACTGATGCGTTTTGTATCTGTAGGAATCCTGCCAAAATAAGTGAAAGTTACCTTTATTCACAATAATCAGAATGAACCCTGTACACAAGGTCAGGTGGTTGACCCAAGGAGGTTGTGAAGGATCCTGTGACCCTTTTGGCTGCGTGTAGGTGGACCGGTCGAACAGAACCCCTGCTTCACGGGCAGACATGGTTGTGATACCAACGCTGCCTGCCGGCCGGGCCAAGGAAACCAATTCACGTGCGAGTGTGCAGCTGGCTTCACCGGGGACGGACGCACGTGTTACGGTGAGACGTTTTCTCGTGGCCGCCAGCTCTGCGCACAGGTCCTGCCAGCCATCGTCTTGGGTGACACCAAGGATCACGTGACCCAGTAACCGTCACATATCCAGCATCCAGCCCATGATCCTGATCAGGGCCATAAGGTCGCATGTTAGATGCATGATTTCCTGAATTCCTGCAGTTTTCTTGAAAGTTAATGACATCAGTGTGTGTGTGTGTGTGTGTGTGTGTGTGTGTGTGTGTGTGTGTGTGTGTGTGTGCGTGTGTGTGTGTGTGGGTGGGTGTGCACCAGAGTATGCATACTGGTGTGTTTTTATTGAGCATGGTTTCCTCCCTTCATCACTTCCTTAAGCATGACCCAGTATTTTTTTCCATTTATTATGTGAGTGTCCTTTGACTCTCGGATCTGTCACAGAAACTTCCTCTCATCCGGTTGATGAAAATGAGCACTGACCACAACATTCTTCATAACATTCTGGTTAAACAGTAGACTGATATCTCAATCCAAACTTTTCTGTTCTATGAAAACAGTTGTTTTGACTTGGGATTTAAAAGGAAGGTTTAAATGGAAAAATGATCAACATGGAAACAGCAAACTAATAGTTTCTTTATTTTTTAATAAAGGACCTACCTGTATAGCAGGGGTGCCCAGCTCCAGTCCTGGGGGGCCGCAGCCCTGTGTAGCTTAGTTCTTTCCCTGTTCCACCATAAATGATTCAGCTCAAGAGCTGTGTGGTGATTAGCACAAGGAGTTGAATCGGGTGTGTTAAATGAGGGGAAACCCAAAAATGTGCAGGGCTCTGGCCCCCCAGGACTGGAGTTGGGCACCCCTGACCTATAGTAATGAACTGTAATTCTATTAGATTATATATGGGTCTAGTTGACCAGTGTCAGGTCTTACTGTGGTAGAGCACAATGTACGAGGGCATTTGTCGTCCACAGACATTGACGAGTGTAAGGAGATGCCCCGGATCTGCGGTCTTCACGCCATCTGCAACAATCAGCCCGGAACCTTCCGCTGTGAATGCACCGAGGGCTACCAGTTTGCCAGCGACGGGCAGACCTGCATAGGTCTGTATGTGTGTAGTCACACGTGTGGCTATGTGTATTTTGTCATTTTTTGGGGGGTTAGGGGGCTGTTTTTGTCTTCTCCATTTCCTGCGATGTCGTCTTCCCCTTTCAAAGGGGGGTTTTGGAAGCCAAAACTAGGATCTGGATGCTTTGTTTTGGTCTGGCCCTGGGTGCTCAAGTCAGATAGCGCCTGCGTTCAGAACAGCCCCCTTTATGACAAACACCTTTGATGTTTGTTGAGTCCTGTTCGAGTCACACCCCTGACTCTGTCACCCCTGTTGAATTTCCCGCATGTACAGCACTTAACTATTAAGGGTGCAGGAAGTGGGGGAGGGGGGCACTGCAGACAGCAACACTGAGCTTTTGAGCGAGGTCCTTAACCTCAAATTGCTCCAGGGACACAGGCGGACCCTGCTCTCTGAACCTCACTTGTATGTCACGTTGGATTAAACCTGCCTGATAGATAAATGTAATAAATATCTGTGCATCTGTCTTGGGACCCTGGAACCTGTTCTTAGAATGGTTCTGCTACTACTAATGAAAGCAGGAACAGGAGTTACGGCCACCCTCGCTTTCTTGCAGAGTCGGACCGCCCCATTGACCAATGCCAGGCTGGCACGCATTCCTGTGATGTCCCGGAGCGAGCACGCTGCATCTACACCGGGGGCTCTTCCTACATCTGCTCCTGCCTGCCGGGCTTCGAGGGCAATGGCCAGACCTGTCACGGTATGTCCTGTGGATGTATAGGCAGCATTCATTAAGGGGAGTTCATATTGAAGGGTTGCCAGATTGGACTGAAAAGCCCCCGAACCTTACGGGTTTTTCACATACCTGAAAATCTCCCAAATGGTATGCATAATTAAACACTGGTATGCATGGAAACATTGCTGCTTGTATGTTAATAATTTCTCATGAAGTAAACAGACTGTTCTAAGGAAATACACTGAAAGCCACACTGATTGATGCATAAAATTAAATAAACAGTTATAGTGTTTGGACGGGTACCATAGGAAAAGTGAGAGCATTTAAGGAGCTTAAAATAAATGATGCAAATGGTAAAATGCTGGATTGAAGCTGGAAGCACATTTATGATATATTTATGATGGTTATGTAATGAATGTTTATGGAATTTATTTGCTGCGCATGCATAGTTGTGTATTTGGTTTATATTTATACATTGTAAAGATGTATTATTTAAAAAAAATAACACTGGAATCCTCACTCACTTTATTGGCTGGAGATTACAGTTAAAAGCTCTAGCCACCCATCCGCTTATCATAAAAGCAGTTATTAATAATTGGCTCTCAGTGGGGTATTTAGTCTTTCTGGGAAATGGGGTCAGATCCAAACAGCATTTTATTCCAGCACAAATGTCTCTTGTCCGCGGTCTGACAGCTGCTGGAAAGACACTGTTGTAAAAGCACTTCCTGTTTGCTGTAATACTCTCGGGTCGGTGGTGTTTTAGTGGATGTCTGGAGCTTCTCCACCTGAACAGAGTGTAGCCAGGGTGGTGCGGGTCACTGAGAATGGCCCACAGCTTATTCCTGGGGGGTGGAGGGGAGGTATGCTGTCTGACTGCTCCTCTGGGGGCCTTCCCCTCCCTGTGTGTGATACTACTCCACCACACAGTGATGCCTCTGGTGAGGAGGCTCTCCACGAGACCTCTGCAGGCGCCTACTTCTCAGTGGCTGAGGTGTTTTCTGACCAGCTCTGGTCGTTTGGTGATGTTCCGGCCCAGAAACCTGGAGCTGTTGACTCGTTCCTCCTCCGTACCTTTAATCCACAGAGGTTGCAGAAGGGGAGCCTTCTTCCAGAAATCCAGGACTAGCTCCTTGGTCTTGTCAATATTTTTGTTTTCCTCCCCATAGGCATCCAGTCTCTGGCTCTTCTGTAAATGAACTTGAGATGGTGGAATTAGTACAGGATTGTTTTTTTACTCAGTTTGTTAAT
>JAODLC010000045.1:14206791-14224532 GCA_026781145.1 Hippopotamyrus pictus
TTTCTGTCACAATGGCTGATTAATCAACATTTAAAGTGTAAACCAAGCATAGAAATATGTGAAATGATGCAGTCATTAGCACTGCCCGTCCAAAAAAAAAGTCTCCGTTTGAATTTTTCGTTGGACCGCCTTTAGCTTTGATTATGGCACACATTTGTCATGCCATTGTTTCCACAGGCTTATGCAACGTCTCAGCCTTTTATTTTCATCCATATTTGCATTCATTTCTCACCGAGATCCTGTCTGCTGTGCCATAACACAGTTCCACGGGAGAAAGAGTCTGCAGTTCCAGTGATTATCAGCTTTCTGCTTAACCCTGTTCCTTATTTGACTGGCTCAGATTTGTTGTGTCTGTGATGATTCACAACCGGAACTGCAACTTGCTCAGCTGCATCGCCTTCAGAACAAATACGTGAGCAGTGTTGCTTGTGGAGGTGGGGGTAGCTGGACGTGAGTTATGAGAACATGTTCTGTGGCTCCGGAATTTGTGTGTATGTGTGTGTGTGTGTGTGTGTGTGTGTGTTATGTGCTGAAATATTCCCAACAAATTGAAACATATGCCCAAGTCACTTTACAGAATGAGCAACACAACAATTTGGATTCCAGTTTGAAATATAATTATTTAGAGGTGCAGTGTTAAATATATTCAGGTCTTTTAAACAAAGAGGCTATCGGTGTGACATTGGGATGAAAAGGCTTTAATAAGAACATAAGAACATGTTTTATGGTGTCGTGAGCTTTATTTAATGTAGTACATCACTCTTTGACTATGATAGCATGAAAAACATTTTCTTATTACTGTTGAAACATAATTTTATGGATTTAATTGATGTGTCCCTATATTTGTATCCAAACATGTCATCAGAATTCTATTATTAGACATTTTGAGTGTTGATCTGGTCATGTGACTTCAGCTGTAAAAGGTACAACTTGGAGTTGGAGCAGAGAGGACGCCCGTAGTTTCATTCTGGAATGCTGGAGCTCTCTGGCAGCAGTACCTGTGAAATGTTGTGTGATCTAGCGTGTCGAGCAAAGTGAAACTGAAAGTAAAGCGTCCCACGTCGCCCCTGGTCCCAGTGTTCGGCACGCGACTCGGTTCAGTTCCGCACAACCGTGGCGGTGTGACAGAGGTGGGCGGGAGCGGCGGTGAGAAGGAAACACTGACAACTGGGGGAAAGCAAGCAGCCCGAGTGTGAGAAGATAAAGGTAGATGGTAATCTAACCCTTCTGAAGCATTTCAGGCTGCTTCTGTGTTAGTGCATTTGCTGTGTAAGTCTCTGGCAGTTATTTCCCATGGAAAATCTTCCCTGCATATCATAAATCTCAGTGGGCAGGGTTTTGCATTAGACTGTTTATTTGAAAAGGGTCGTTTTTGAGTAATCTTGGACGGTGCTTTTAAAATGGCCTGTCACGGTACAAATTCATCATACGATATATATTATTTTCAGCTTTGTTTATTGGTTCTTTTGACCAGGACCATGCATACTTGAATGCTTTGAAATCTGTAGTTCTTGAGTTCTTCTCTCACAAAGATCATACGATACAATAAATGCAAAAAAAACTAGTCTTCCTGATATATTCAACTAAAAAGTGGGCGTATAATTATTATAAATGCACAAACAAAACAAGGCCACTTAAGACTGAAACACATGACCCTGTTGTACCCTGCACAGATTTGATTACTTAAAAACCAGTGCTGAGGCTGTGGGGAGAGAGAGTGTCCAGTTTAGCTGAGAGGAGACCCAGCTGTAACTTGCAGTACATCTTATGTTGTCTTGTGGTTCCAATCCGGTGGAGCTCTAACAAAAAGAATTCTGATCACTTCTCCCAGCAGAGGCGGAGTACATCTCGCATGGAAGCTCTGGATCTTTTGTTGCTCATTGGTTTAATAAAAAGTGCAGTGATGTTTGACTCCGGTGCAGTGGTCACACCTTCAGGCTAGCGGCCATCAGACTGAAAAGCAGTTGTAACCTTAGCTTTACAATCCAGTTGTAACTCGGCTTTGATGACCAGCAAAGAGGAGCCATTTAGCATTTACCACATGCATCAACGAACAAGTCGGTACTTGACAGTCACGTGCTACTCGCTTTGACGATCTGAAAGTGTCTGAAAGTGAACTAGTAGTCAACCCTGGCATAATTCCTTGTTAGTCCAGTCTTTACGCTTTCTCTTCTGCCTTCAGTTTCTGGTTAATGTACCGGTCCTCTACAGCTCGAGTTCCTCTTGAGATTTTATCGTTTAAGGCCATGACAATGTCATGCTTGGGTTTTACGGCCTTGGGCGCTATCCGGCCGTCGCCGTGGCGACGTAAACAAACCTGCTGGATGGTGATCGTTATCTGTGAAGAATGGGGAGGTTATGCTGCGGTTAAACCACAGCAAATGTTTTTAAATTTAATTCTGCAGGTCATCTGCTGCTTGTGATTGTGGGTATAAAAGAGGCAGTGATATCACATTTAACTCTTAGCTGCATTCCTTCAAGCCGTGCCAGGCAGGCGCGGGCTCTGTGCACGGAGTCTGCACGGCCCTCCCGAGCTTGCGTGGGATTCTGCACACATCTCGGGGCGTTCGGGATCGCATCCGCATTCCGGGGATGTGCGGTTGGGTTGAATGGTGACTGCGAGATGCGCTCGCTGTGAGGATATCTGCATATGGAGACTGACTTCCCATCAGAGGTGCATCCTGGCCTGACCCTGGTTTCCGGGACAAGAGCTCTAAATGCGCGTGACTCTACAGTTGGGATAAACAGGGACAGTGTGGCCGACGGCTGAACGTACAGAGTGTCTGTCTGTCCAGCACTGCGGATATGTTGCCGTTTATATCCGATTTATATCAGATTTCCTGCATCGGATTGTGTCAGAAACATAGGAACCTTATCAATTGTCAGATTTATTAAACAAATCCCTCTCGCATTTGTTGGTTTCTTATTTAACAAAAATGTTTATGGTTCTGTTAACCATAAACTGTTCTGTTAATTAGAGATTCCCAGATATTTCATAGTAAAATCAGGGAAATATTAATATTGCAAAAAAATCATTATATATGGTTATGAGATGCACGCTTAAGTACCTGCATAATAATATTGAAATAATATTAATGTTTATAATTGGTCTGTGGCCATAGCAGTGAGGTGCCTCCCCAGTCGTGACAGAGGATCACCGCAATCTTAACCGCAGTGAGTGCGGATCACCTGCCCTCGCCGTTTCCGGCCTGATGGGGTCCGTGCTGTGGAACAGTGAGTCTGTTCAGTACCGCAGTCCCATGGGGGGTCGTTATAATTCCTGAGCTCGACGAAAATCCGGCAGCGGGAGTCACATTCAGCGAGGTGGTCGGCGAGAGCGAGTGTGGAGCTCTGCGGCATGAGGCCGGGGGGGGGGGGGGTCGGGTGCACCAGCTTCCCTTACCGGAGGACATCCGGTTTCCACCCCAAGCTCAGGTGCCCTTAGTCAGTTTGGTCTTTTTTTTTAGATGTAAAGCTGCTTCGCCTGCTCATTTCTTACCATAACATGGACGGGTTAAATTGGCTTTACTGTAGAGCATTTGAAAGTGATCCTTGAAATGGCACGGAAGGTGGTGGCATTGTTGGAAATTTCAGAGGTATCTCTGTCCCTCTGTGTTTGGAACTACATGTCTTGCTCTGTTCTAATAAGGTCTATAAATCGTCCTTGTGAGCTGGAATCGGGGTGTGTCGTGTGACTGGGGTGGGGGGGGTTGTCTTATGATTCTGCTTTAATATTGATGTTTATCTTTGGCAGCACTACTGCTTCTCTGGGGGGTTGTGCCTCTGAAAACATGGTATTATATAGCTGCTTGGCCCCTTCGACACCAGTGTCACTGGATTATTTTTATTTATTGTTTTACTTCTTTATTTATAGATTGTATGCCAGTAATTCCTGGGTACAGTAGCTCAGTGGGTAACCTTGTAGCCTCACGTATCCAGGGCTGGAGGTTCAGATCCCCCCTCACTGTATGGATTATTTTCTTCCAGCTGCTCCAGGTTCCTCCTGCTACCCAAAAAATGTGCAATTAGACTAATTGGCATCTCTACTGTAAATTGGCTTTTGTGTGCTGGAGGTCGACCAATCGATAAGCCAGGAAAAAAAGGCCGATCTTTAAGAGTGCAAAATTCCTGCGGCTTGCATCCGTTTCACTTGATGAAAAACATCGGCGCAACACCAAAACGATCTCAATTTTTAAGTATATTTAGTATATGTTTAAGTATATTTAAGTTTTGTTACTTTGTTACTCAGAAATTGAATCATGAAATGCCAAAGAGATGGCACCAAAGGTTGGTATTGTTTTTATTTTCTGCTGCTTTTAAAATATATCATTTATAGTGAGGTAAAAATGATTGTTTTTGTATGTTATTCTTGCTAAATAGATATTTGAAGTTTAGCATTTGTGTTTTGCTATTTTTCTTTTTAAAATAATTGGCCTAATATCAGCCATCACACACCCTGTACCCCCCCACAACATAAAAAACAGCATCAGCCACTGAATAACCCGTATCAGTTAACCTGTAATGTGTGCCCTGCAAAGGGCTGGCATCCCACTCAGGGTCCCCTGCCTTGTGGCTAGTGCATTCTGGGACAGGCGCCAGGCTCCCCGTCACCCTGTACAGGATAAGTGGCTGTTGGACGGATAGCATGAGTTTAGGAAGTTTTTGACTATATCTACTTACAATCAGTTTAGCTTAAAATGAAAACGGAAGAACAATCTGAGCTGGAAGCTCCCTGTGGCTTCGGGATATTTTGAAAGTAGACATTTGAGGATGAGTCAACCCAAAAAAGACTTTAGTGAAGGGATCTTTATACAATGAGATGCTCACATCAGCAGATGACTGACTGAACCCTAATCCTAAGGACAATATGCTCAAAACACATCCTGCATACAAAACTGTATCCTATGTAAAGCCACATAGACACAGTACTGCCATGGTGTGAGAGAAAGGCACTAAATAATTTAATGTATTATTATGGTTCTCAGTTTCTTTTAGGTGTCTCTCCCTCCCTATCACTCACATGGTTCTTCCCTAAGTGACCGGATTTTCTTTGTTTTTCTGTTTCTCATTTAATACATTGCAGGTTTAAACATTTATGTCAGTGTTTCCCAGTCCAGTCTTTGGGGTCCGACAACCGGCCCACGTTTTTGCTCCCTGTCACACGCTCTGCATTTTTAGAAATTCAGCGGTCATTGTCGACACACCACAGCACACAGTGCACAACAACCAAATGCGTCCTCTGCATTTAACCCACATGTGACTTTCATGACATAGCAGGGGGCAGCTGATTCAGCGCCCGGGGAGCAGTGCTTGGGGGCGGCACCTCGCTCAGGGGACCTCAGTGGTGATTTGCTGGTCGGGGGTTCGAACCTGCAATCTTTCAATTACAAGTGCGCTTCCCTAAAAAAACCGTGGGCTCTCTGTGTGTCCTCTCCGCTGTCTATATCTCCATACGGTGAATGAGTTTCCTTTCCTTTTGCTGGCTGTACGGCCCATGAACACCAGTCTCCTCCTTCCCAGCCCCTTAGCAGATGCTCTTCTTTGGCGGCTCCCTCTGGCCACCGGCTTGGACATGACCGGCGCCAGCAACGCCCTGGCCCGCGAGTTTCTGACGGACGTCCACCGGCTGTGCAGCGAGGTGGCCCGGCTGGCAGAGGAGGATGAGGCTGAGGGGGAGGACAGCGACGTCCACATGGTGGCGCTGTGGAGCTACCTGCTCCAGGGTAGAGGATTCCTCCTCCTCAGAACCCTGGACCTCGTCATTGACCAGGTGCACCCTCCTGCCAACGCCACCCCCCCCCCCTTTCTGATTTCCTCTCAGACTCACAGGGGAGTGTCGCATTGCATCGCGCCTGTTTACAGCCCCTCAGTTCGAGCCAGATTGTTCTGGTTCTACTTTTTGACTCGTATTGAATCATTTGCTTGTAAGCGATGTCCTTAAATTCCCCTTGGGGATCAGTGAAATCTGTCTACCCATCTCCCTATCTGTTTGCCTGTTTCCCTGCTTGTCTCACTGAATGTCTCCCTATTTCTTTGTCTGTTTACCTGTCTGTCTGCTTGTCTCTCTATACGTCTCTCTGACTTCATGCTTGTGTTTTGGTCTCCCTGTCTGTCTGAATGTCTTTGTCTGCCTCTCTGTCTGTCTGCTTGTCTCTTTGCCTGTCTTCCTCTCTGTCCCCTTATCTCTCTATCTGCATGTCTCTCTGCCTGTCTTTCTGTCTCTCAGTGTACTCTTATCTCTGGCATGCACATGAGTTGCTTCTGAAAAATGAGTTTTTTCTTCTTTCTGTGTGAGGGAGAGGACCCAGGTGGTCCAGCAGCATCCATGCGGGCAGCCTCTCTGCTGAATCACAAATTCTAACCCCCCCCCCCTCACTGGATCTGAGAATAACAGAGAGAAACAAGAGAAAGAGCCAGAGGGAGCGAGCAAATAATAAAGAGTCTGAAACTCACAACCTGCTGGAACCTGCTATGGTTTCAGTCTCTGCCATTTGTTAGTGTTAAATGTATCAAGTTATCATAGTGTGAAGTATTAGTTTTAGTCATTTCAATTTATATTTTGCTACAGGCGTTGGCTTCAAATTGAAACCTCTTCCAGAATCGTTCAAAACACACACAGGGATTGAGAGTGTGCACCTGCCTGCCATGTTTTGTGTCACTTTTGTGCCATTGTTGCTCTTTGGGTGGCTCTGCTAACTGTAGTTCTGTCCCCTGTCATTTTTAAATTTCTATAAACGAGTTGGTGCTCCTTCCCTTTTCCCGGCTATCGAGACGCCGAGCAGAAAGCGACGTGATGTTATGAGAAGTCTCCTCACGGTATCAGCTGGAGGTCTGACCCCTGTCCTGCATCCCTCTCCCCAGGATCTCAGCTGCCGTGAGGAGCTGCTGACCCTGCTGCTGTCTCTGCTCCCCGTGGTGTGGAGGATCCCAGTGGAGGAGGGGATGCCCCGGGGTAAGTTGTCCTCTCCGCTGATCAGTGCCTTCACTGGTTTGGCTCCACAGGGCTATAACAAAGTGGGTGGACCCTGTGTTCCCTCTCAGTTCCTTAATCTTCTGCTCGGTCACGCAATGCTGATTTTGACAGTCCGGTCTCATCTAGCTCGTAGGCAGGGCTAGTCCGCATCGGTAAGCACCACGGTACTGAAATCAGTGTTTTTTTCCCCCCCTGATGATGATCATGTGACCAGTCTGCATCATCTGTTAGAATGCGACCACGCTCTGTAGTCATGTCATGCTCCTGAAAATGGGATACTCCTTCTCTGTCAGTCTCGTGTGGTTATTTTAAAGTTGTATGCTTGCAGTGTACAGGCTGTCCTTTCTATCAGTGTGGCTCAGAATCTACATGCCGTGTTGTGGGAAGGGCCACTCGAGTACTTGGCCCTCTTCAGAGTGTGAAGATGGCGTAAACTCTGCTCAGAGAGGGATGTTTGCCTTCATGCAATTACTGCAGAGGCTTTGACAGTGTTTTTCCCCTGCGTGGCCATCCCAAAGCACCTATGAATGGCTCCTTTTTTAAAGTAATTGCCCTTTTTGTCATTAAATTCACTCGTGAAAATAAAATAGAATGTTATATTTTGTTACCTAGTAGATCTGTTAGCCTGGACAACCAGTAAATCATACTTGGATAGTAAGTGGTTTTTTCAGTATGGAAAAAATGTATCCTTGTCAAGATAACTCGGGTCATAATTTCATCGTTGTTTCTTATTGGCTGCCTTATTCATTGTCACATAGAAACTGTGTCAGTTTTGACACAGACCCTCTGTACAAGTAACTTATCTTTATTTCCTTAATTCATGGCAGCGTATCAGATCCCTCATGTTTCTCAGAGGAACATAGTGATTAGCTTGGTTATACATTTTCAAATGTCATGAATACAACTTAATGAACTGTTGCCAATTTATTTTCCTGTACTTTCACACTGGATCCCTGCAGTGTCAGAATCTTCTAATGCTGCTGTTTCCTCAACCGCCTGCTGATTGACACCTGTAGGCGACAGGGATGTAATTTCACAACATCCAGTAAAATAAACTCAAATTGGTCACCTTCCATCTGCGGTCGAGATAATTAATTAAAGCCTGAGTTAGCTCAGGCTTTGGCGAGAATGTGATAACCCATAAATGTCAACCATATTAGTTGATATGTTTGAGGTGTGCTGGATGGGGTTTCTGTAAGGATAAGCAGTCTTCTTAAGAACTGTGTTTTCTGAATAAACACTTTCTTCTTTTAGGCTTCCCACTGTCTTCGATTCTGGAATATTCCAACAGTGGTGGATACAGCACACTTTTGAGATCAGGGAAGGGGAAGGTAGTCTCTGAGGAGCACAATTCTGGAAGACTGCCCTCAAGCCGGAGGAAGTCTCGGTACCATCGGTGCTCTGCAAGACTTGCATCCCCGACTGAGATCTCCACTTCGGACTCAGACGGTAAATCCAGCAGCCAGACATTGGGATCTGGAGGAAAGTATTCTCACCCAAGTGGCCATGTCTCAAGAGTCACTTGTTTCCAAGAGCCGTTGGGATCTTTACAGCCAAAGTCCTCTGCAAAGGAGACCACTAGCACCCTGGACGCAGTGCAGCCTGGACGACAGCTTCTAGGCCACCATTATCTGAGTTCAGAGATACCAAAAGACAATGCTAACATTCCAGCCTTCAGTAGTGTGGCTAAGTCGCCTTTTGACCTCTGCCAGGTCCTACTCTCTCTCTTGGGGAAAGTGTACAAATTTGGCACATCCTTCAAACACACCCCCAGCGTGATGGTCACCCTGGTGCCCACTCTTATTGAGATGCTCATAGAATTTGGGGATGACTGCATCCGGCACAAGTTACCAGGTGTAGGAAGAGAAGTAGCCCAGGGCTGGACCGAGGAACCCATCGCCTTGGTCCAGAGAATGCTGCTTCGGGCCATCCTCCACCTCATGATAATTGACATAGCCCAGAGGGAGGCCATGTCAGACCATTTGTTTAGGAATCTGACCCGCTTGCTGCAGGCCACATTGAAGATCCACAGCTGTATGAAGAAGGTAGATCCTATTTCCCCCACACCTGACTTCTCCAGGTATCAGCACCGTGTGCTGCTGCTCTCCGAGTTACTGGAGGGTCTGCTGCATGTCCTACTGGGCTACCTGCAGGCTTCTCCATCAAACCCTGCCATCTTCAGCAAGGTACTGGAGCTCCTTCATGAGTTTGTGGAAAGCCAGGGTCTGAGGCTCCTGGAGGCTTCCGCACTGCAGCTGGAAAGCTTTGCAGGTGAAGACTCGGCAACCAGCGAAAAAGCCTTGGAGCAGATCAGGGATCTCGTCGGGGTCCTGCTGAGAGTCATTGCCGCTGTCAAGATGGCTGCCTCGGAACAGCTACACCAGTCGACCTGCCACCGGCGTCGGCACCGTCGATGCGAGTATACTCGGTTGTATCACCATCACAACATCACGGGCCTTCCGGGTTTGGCTTTGGGGCATGATGATTGCCGTGATCTCTTTGGCCAAAAATTTGTGCAGGATGGAGATGCACTCCATCCAGGCCCTGGCTGCTGTGTGGCAGCCTGTGCCCACCAATGCCTTCGTCTCCTCGAAATCCTCCCCTCCACGAATGCAGTCTGTTTGCAGATCATGACTGGGCTGCAAGCAGCTGGTGTCTGCTGCTGCATGGATCCTCGCTCAGTGTTGGGACCCCTGCTACATGCCTTTCAGGCCCCAGATCTGCAGCCCTACCAGTCACATGTGCTAAACCTTCTAAGTCACCTCCTTCTGGAGCAGTTGGGTGGAGGTCAGCTGTCTAAGACTGGCAGGCAGGCTTCCTGCAGTATCTGCACATTATATGACCATCAGCTGCTCCTCGTGGAGAAGATCATGCAAGGAATCTGTGCCAGCGGCCTCCACATCCCCACAGATATCCCAGATGGTATTAGGGCCAGAGATGTCCTATGGAGATGGGATGCCCTGGAGGTATACCATGATCTCGTGTTCAACAAGGACCGACAGCAGGGCCTGTTAATTGCTGGGCACGTGTGCTCCCTGCTGCTTCAGGGTCATAGTTTGGTGCAGGGGCTGCTCTATACCCATGTTTTCAGCCCTGTGCTGCAAAGGGGAGTGGGCTTGGCTAACCACGCCCGGGAGCTTTGTATTTCCCCTGCCGGCGACCAGTCTCACAGCTTCCACTGCCAAGGCCTGTCCGTTGAGGTGCTGAGCGTCTTCCTTCAAGCTCTGCCAAGCCTACTCAAACACAGGTGAGCCATCTCCTTGGATTATGCTTCTCAAGAACCATACAGCCTTCGTGCATGTTTACGTATTTTATTGAATTGTACCTTGGTTACGTATATGAATTCTGTCAATAAGTTTACAGTCCCATTTGTTTACTCATTTTACCTTACTGTGAATGCAAAAGAAAATGGCAGCCAATACCGTGTTCTATGAATTAGTAGGGGTAACATTAGTATACTGTACTGTGCATGTGCTAGTGTGACAAACATCCGATACTGTACTCTATTTTTGCATCAAACTTTTGTTTTTTTAAAGGTAATGTATTAAGCTAACTTTTAAATGAAATTAAAGAGCATGACTGGGGTCATATTTTGGGTTTAAACTATAGAAATGAGCACATATTACCATTTTAGTGACTACCAAACATCCCCGAATCCTCCTCATTCACGACGGGTTCTGGAACCTAACCTCACAAATGTCCAAGGTCTGACTGTACTATATAATTTAATTTAGAATTGTTCCTTATATATCATTTTTGTGCAGTGATGGAACTGGTACCTTCATCCAAAACAAACAAGGGCAATGTCAATTTTTCTCTCTTAGTTGGTTTAGAAGCAGGACCACTATACTGCTGTTGCTTTGTTCTGCGACTCAGTTTGGCATTTGAAGGGTCTCGCAACATAGTTACTTCTTTGCTTTCATTTCCCACATTCTCCAAATCATGTAACTTGACACCAAGCACTCTGTGACTTTGTCTTGTTGCTGTTCTCCTTTACACCATTTTGTTGTGTGTCCACAGGGTGATTCAGAACCTATTCCTGAGCAGTAATGGGCTCCACCAGGTGACAGAGCTGATCCACCTAGACCCAGTGAGAACGTCCACCCTCAGAGTATTCGAGACGCTGATCCTCCGCACAGGAAACCAGCAGGCCAATCCGGTCTCAGGGATGAGACTAGAGACTGACGAGGTTACTACTTTTTATAGTCGCAAAGAAGACATGCAAGGTCTCAAGCTCGGCAAGGCCCAACACAGTGGCAGAGCTGAATCTGATGCCTGTAGGAATGATGCCCACCTCAGTGCTAGTAGTCTCTTCCTGCGCATGGCTTTCCTGTGTGTGAGCAAAGAGGCCGACTCGGATAGGGACTCAGCCAATGACTCGGAGGACACGTCCGGCTATGACAGCACAGCAAGTGAGCCCTTGGGGGGCCGACTACCATGCCTTCCCCCGGATGGTGTGACTCTGCCCGCTAAGGGCCAGTTGTGGCGGGTGGCTGATGTGTGGTCGGTTTGCCACTGGATCTACCGCTCCAGCCACACCTTCCAGAAGCAGCTCTTCAAGCTGGGCGGCTTTGACATCTGCTCCCGTCTCATGACCCTAGTCATCCAGAAGCTGGCCTCCAAGACCAAGGACGGCAGGGGCAAGAAGAAGAAGGATGCCAAGGGAAAGCCAAGTCCAGGCCAGCAGGATTCCCATGACCCTGACCCAGGCCCTGGATCAAATCACGCCTCTCTAGGTGGTGAGCAGGCCGAGTCCAAGTGTCAAGAGCAGGTCCGAAAGCTAGAGGAGGAGTGGCCTTTTCAGTGTCTACGGCTGCTGGAGGCCCTTCTGGCTATATGTCTTCAGGGTGCCGGCTCCACTCTTCAGAAGGTGGACCTCGAACCCTCTTTCCAGGTATGTTAATCTGTTTGCTAGCTGTAATGCCGTCTGGTGGAATTATGTTTTGACTGTGTTATTCCCCCCCCCGCTTCAGCTGCAGTCAAAGGAGGAAACCCTGCATGATCTCCAGGAGCAGCTCTCCCACTCCGGCCTGGTGGCTTCTGACCTGGCCATCCCGCTCTTCGACTGCCTGCTGCGTGTGGCTCTGGCTGAGGGGAGCCCTAGCCCAGATGTGGCCATGGGGAAGGCAGAGAGGGTGAGTGCTCCATGTCCAATCCCCCCCCCCCCCCATATTTCTGTACCACTGTCATCAGTTTCATTTGCCGAACTCTGAGAATTCACAGTACTTATTACACAGTGTGCTGAAGTCTGACACGGTACTCATTATGCAGAAGCCTGACATAGGACTCATTGCAAAGAAATCTGATACAGTACTCATTATACAGTGTACCAAAGTCTAACACAATTGCCATTGCACAGAAGCCTCACAATTCTCTTTACATTGTGCCAAAGCTTGACAGTACTCATTATGCAAAAACCTAACACAGTTTTCATTACATTGTGTGCCAAAGTCTGACATAGTAGCATTTGTACAGAAGCATAACACAGTAGCCACTTCACAGAAGCCTGATACAATGCTTATTACACAGTGTGCCAAAGCTTGACACAGTACTCATTATGCAGAAGCCTGACATGGTACTCATTATGAAAAAATCCTGACACAGTACTCATTACACAGTACATAGTGCAGTAATGTGTGGTGGGGATGAAACCAGCCAGAAGGTTTCAGGTTCACATCATAGTGCTGTTAAGCACCTACCATACTTCTCTGTGTTGTTTAATCAAGTATAAATAATTTGGGTACTGGCAAATAAATTATACTATGCAACATTCTTTTAGCTATTTTCCGTACACATCTTCCGCGACTCTTTTAGGTGCAGTGTGTTTCATTTTATATCGTTTCTGAAACTGTGAAACATTGGCTTGAATAATCCTTATTGTTTTTGGTGTGTCCTGAATACAAACACGTCACCTGACTGATGGCTTTATTGACAAGGACAAATTCGTAGGTTTAGGTTCCGGTGACATGTGGTGTCGTTTACCGTGGCTGTGCGTGTGCATCACGGCCACACGCCCCCCCCCCCCGTGCTCAGTACCGTGCGCCTTTGTAGGAGCGCTTGGGGCTTTTTCAGCTGAGCCTGCTTCCCTTTGGTCTCATAGAAGCTCCAGTCACGCCGGGGGGGCGCGGCCCCGGACGGTTACCAGTCAGAGGAAGTCAGCGATTCCCAGGACCCCCCCGATCAGGTGACGGCAGAGGAGGGCTATGAGGGTGATGCTGAAAGCCACGCTGAGGACAGCAGTACTTGGGATCAGGGTAAACTTCCGGATGGATTTTCATTTCCTAGTTTTTGTAAGATCTTGCCATGTTACATGGGAGCCTTCTCACAATACAAAGGGCAGATAAGCAGATTGGTGTCTTTAAGTTGCACGTTGTGTGCGCGTGTGTGTGTGTTCCTTTTGATGGACAAGCCCACCATCACCCTGTACTGGATGGTCGGTTGGAAGGTAGGTGAATGTATGGCTGTAATGGTTCGTTCCGCTTCGACGTCTTCATTGCAGGTTTCCTGGCTGCGTGTCGTGTGTAGTGAAAAGGTCATTACCATTTTCTGACTCCATATTGTGGGATGCTGGCAGATGCTTCTACTTAAGCCCAATTGGTGACCAGGGACAGAGAATAGAGGTTTTGAGGAATGTGTTGGATTCAAGGAGAAGCTATTCTCATCTCTTGGGTACACAGATCAGCTGGCCTTAATCTACAGCGTGGGACCATCTCCGGTGGGGTAGATGTCGTTTACAGGACCAGTGTTTCAGTCATCTGCCACTGCTTTGTTATCTCTGACGTAATTCGTCCCTCGCCGCTGCCGTTTTGTACCTGGCTCGTTTTCTTTATTCTGTGGACCGTTTGCATTGATGGGGTCATTGAGTTTATTTGTAGAAGCGTTGCCTGGGTAACCTGTGTCATAAACACAGCTTGCTTTTTTCTACTATGGATGACGGTGGATGTCGTTGGTGTTTTGTTTTATAGTGTCTCCAAGGGTCAGAGAAGGCAGCTGTTGATGCGGAATGAGATGATTGCCTTTAGGTGCTAAGTTGTCCTTCTGCCTCGATGACACCCTCCTTTGTCCCATGGGGTTTTACTCTGCATTACATTCTAGATTAAGTGCTGGTAACACGTGGGTCTTTGCCGGTCTGCAGTCATAGTCATGAGTAACCAATGACAAGATCTCTCCGCTCGATAAGCATCTCGAGGCCAGATGAGTTTCTATATTTCTAATATAACCAGTTGGGAAGTTCTTACGTTTTTTTAATAGACATCCAGTCCCCTCTCCTGTAAGGACAGCAGTACTGGTCATTTCTGAACTGCTTCCTTGCCAGTGTTTCGAGGATAGATTGAGGAGGGAGCTGGACTTTTGTAATCGAAGAGTCAAAAACGCCTTTAAACAGAAAAGTAAAATGTCAGACTCCATTCGATAGCTGGATGCCTATTACAGGTCATGCGACTTTGGTCTCTGTCTGAGCCCTGAGGTTAATGTACCACCTTCCCACGTCAATGATGCACGTCTCCTTCGTCTCCAGAGGGCTGCGAGCGGGTCTGGATCTCGCTCTCCATGTCTGGCTCATGCACCATCGCTCGCAGCAGCGAGGTGTGGGCCGCTGACGTACGCCCGATCGGCTCACCCGCGGTGACTCATCCTGCACTCATCAGTCGCCGACCACAAGGCTCCCGGAGAAACAGCCGATTGCCTCGTGACTCCCTTGTCGACGGCTTCGTTAGTAACAGCCTTTTACACGGGGAGGTGTGGCTTTTATGGGCAGGACTGCAGTCTTATGAACAGATGCGTGAAACGGCCATAGGGATAAGGATTCACAGCCTCGGGGAACACTGTTCTGTAACCGTTAACCATTTAGCTACGCCAACGACTATATGGTAGCTATATGTGGTAGCTATGCTGTCCTAGCTATGGTTAGGTCTAAAACATTCCATCTGTGGCGAGATCATCAAGAGTTCCCCACAGGGATGCGGCACGTCGCCCCGCATCAGACCCAGTTATCTGAACCCGTGCGTTCTTTGTGGGCCCAGGGCTCATTGCAGACGTCCGATTGCCCGTCGCCGACCCCACGGCTGACGCTTCCGGAGCTTTTTTAACGCGTGGTGCCTGTGAGAGAGGTTTTGGGCAGCTGGCCGGGGCGTGGGGGGGGGAGGATGGGGAGTTCCACAGCCAGCTGCGATGATCTGGGAGGGCTGTCCTCCCTGTCGTCGTGGAGAACGGAGGCAGAGGATCGCCGCAGACCTCCCAAATTCTCGCTAGAACCGGAATGAATCGGCGAGCAAGGGGGGGGGCGCGGAGGTCTTGAGCTCTGTCTCTGTGATCCTGCGGAGCGATGGCGCGTGATGGGACTCCTCTTTCAGAGTGGATTAGGTCTCTCGTGAACTGATGCAGTTGCGCTGCGCTGGCTAGTTCCGTGCCAGTGAGGAGCTTGCGTTTCCTGTGAAGATGCTCGGAGGTAATGCTCTAAGAGCTGTGTGTGTGTGGTTTAATACGTGTCTGAGCTGCTTTCACTCTCTCTTTATGTCAGGATAACCTTCTACTTTGCCGTGTGCCCTCCACAGCAGCGGGGGCAGACGCGGGATCCTCTGAAGAAGGCTCGTCCTCGGGCCCCTGTGAGCTCCGGAACCCGGAGGTGTGCGGCATGCAGTTGGCACTGCTGGCTTCGGGCTCGCCGGACCCGGGGGTGCTGACCCACGTGCTGCGCGGTGTGCTGCAGGCGCTCCGTGGGAACCCCCGCAACGTCACGCTGCTCTACCGGCAGGTGAAGCTCAGCCCCCGTTTCCCAGGGTGCCCTGTACCTTTACTGTCACTGGGGCTGTACCTTCAAGGGTAAATGTACCTTTTAAGATACAGAGATGGACTCCGAGCAACATTTTTGTGCCGTTGGGGGTACATTAATGTCGTTTGTACCTTGGGCATGTTCCTCAGAGTCCATTTCTGTACCTTAAAAAGTGCAATTACCTACAGCTAAGGATATAATTAGCAGACCCTCGAGGGTACAGTCCCGGTGACAAGCAAAGGTATAAATTGATACCCTTTTTTCTGAGTGTAGTGATGTCACCTCTGTTCTTTCAACCCATAGCTCAGACACTCTCCCAGTTAAACTCTAGCTTCACAAACTATGCCCCTATCCATTCATTCACATTTCTCTTGTTTCTCTCGTTTTTTGGTGAATTTTTCTTTACTTAGTAAGTCCCCTGTTGTTCGTGTGGGAAATCCTTTTTGATCCCAAACATCTTTGCATTAAATCCTATGACGAACCATTTTCTGCTGTATTTACCATACCGTTAAGGGGTGTTTGGTTCTGAAGGCACTCTTCCCTTCCGCAGGGTGCTGTGAAGACACTTTTGAACGGTTTCCAGCACATCCTGAGCCGGGCCGACCCTTCCTATGAAGGTCAGTGCATATTTTTCCCCTTGTGTTTTTAAAAAATAATAATAATCTCCATGTTGGCGTGGAGGGCGCCCCCCGCTGGCAGCAGAACGTGACGCCGAACTTCTCCTGCGCATCCACACAGAGTGTCAGACTGTGTTGGTGGAGCTGCTGGTTGCCATGGCGAGCACAAGCGTCACGCAGGAGGAACTGGTCCTGCTCATCCGTCTGTTCCTGGAGAAGACCCCCCCTGTCGTAAGTGCCCCCACACCGCTGCCTCCTCCGAAAGCTCATCCCTGGAACCATCCCTCTGCCATGCCACAATTGCGGGCCTCTCGCACCCCCTGTGCCTTACCTGACCATTATGTACTTCCTGCGTTACAGATTTGCATGATGGCCCTAATAGGTCATCACTTTATGTGTTTCTTTACAACTAAAGATATAAAGTCATTAAAACTGTTTGGATTTTGATAATAAAAGGAGTTGGATTTTATAAAAATTAGAATTAGTGAACAAGGTTCCCTAACAGAATCATGTAGCATTAGGAGTCGATGTCACACGACACCTCAGAGTCGATGTCACATGACTATGTCTAATGCTAAAACGTTTGCTGTGCATCCTGTATAGCTGGCATTTTGTGGCTTACTAAGAATATTATTAGATATTAGATAATTATTAATGAAATCATTTTCTCTATGAAAACTTGTATGGTTTATTATTTTGTTGTAGAAAAGTAGAGAGGTCAATACATTGACTTAAAGAATTTGCTCAAAATCTGTCACAGGATTCCTGCAGGTACACGGATACTTTTTTCACACCACTAATCAGTCTATAAATAAAACTGCTGCAGGAGTCAGATATTCCATCCATCTGCCCAGCACTTATTATGGTTAAGGTCACGGGCTGGGGGGTGGAGCCTATTCCTGGCAGTTTCGGGCACAGGTTCTGTCCGCTGAGCCATCATGTCACCCTGTTCTGATATTGTTTTGGGATTTTTTGTGTGTGATTGCTTTGTGTGCTCTGACTAGCTGACCTGCTGAGTGTCCAGCTGTATGACCCGCTAATTTTATAAAGACAAGTTTGATTTTATACTTCATGGCATCTTTCATGCGTATTACATACTTCATGAAGAGCTGAAGGCTGGTTCTGTAATAAAACCAGTAGAGAGCTCTGGAATCCCAATGTGGACGATCCTGTCTGTGCTGGGAAAGATTTATCTGTCTATCACATTGATTCTTCTGTCTTCCGTATCTTGTAGCCCAGGACATTGTGTGTGTGTGTGTGTGTGTGTCTATACATATATACATACATATATACATATATATGTATGTATGTATGAGTATATATATATGTAACATATATATATATATATATATATATATATATGTGTGTATATATATGTGTA
>JAODLC010000045.1:14229757-14240787 GCA_026781145.1 Hippopotamyrus pictus
ATGTAGTTTGCTGACATTGCGCACTAATACATACAGTACATATGTAGTTTGCTGACATTGCGCACTAATACATACAGCACCCGCTCATCAGTTAAACTTCTCCTTTAGCCTCCCACCAAATCCGCCTTTCGTTCTTATGCACCACATGAGTGGAATATATTACAAAATATATTGTGGCATTGTTTCCTATACATTAATTGTATTCTAGGTGTTTTTGGAGAGTATTTGTGTATGTTTTAATTTGTGTTTATATTAATCAATAGCCTCAGGGCCAATATATTAATGTAGCGGTGCTGTGTGAAGTGTGGCGAAAACCGTACTGTTGGTAAACCGTACATTTCCATCTCTTTTTCCATTTTAGGAGAGTCTGGCGGTGGTCTACACTGCCAGCAGGCCCGGCTCCTATGTCATCTACGAGCCTGTCATACGGCTGAAGGGGCAGCCCAAGGTGGCAGCTTCGCCGAGGCCTTTCAGCACCAAGGACGTGCAGAGCCCCCTGTTGGAGGCCCCGGCCATCAAAGCCCTGCGCCCCACCGAACCCCAGCGTCTCCAGAGTGTCCTCCACCAGATCGGTGGAACAGGGACCTTCGTGTTCCTCTTCGCCAAGGTACAAGTCCCTCCCCCTCTGAGCCTGGCTGGTTCTTGGGCTCTTGGGCCGGAAAAACTCACCCGTGCTCCTTCCGTGTCTCACACCCCGAAGACTGTGGAGCTCAGTGACCGCGAGGAGACCCAGGCCCTGGCCCTGAAGGTGCTGCTGTCGCTGATACGGCTCAACCAGCACCGCGTCGCGGAGATGGAGCGCTGCCACGGCTACTCTTTGGTCCGCCAGGTCCTTGTCAAGCCCAAGTGCATCGTGGGATACCACATGCTGCAGGTTTATGTGCCTCATTTATCATGTAGGAAGAAATTAATTACATCCACCTGAGGGATACCAGTCTACCATGGGGAAAACACACACAAACACACACAGACTATGGGCAGTTTAGAAACACCAGTTGCATGTATTTGGATTGTGTGAGGGAATCTGAATCCCTGGAGAGTCCCTGGAAAACCTGAGAGGACCCCCACACTCATGGACTCTGACTCTGGAATGTGAGGCCACACTGTTACCCACCAACTGCCTTGAAGCAGCCACATGCATGCAAAGCTTCGTCTGCCTTGGATCTCAAAGCAAGGCTGCTCAGTTCCATCGCACTAGGACATGAGCACAAGGAACAGTGACACCTACTGATGACTGGGGCAGTAGCATTCTCTGCAAGCTCTGCTATTACATTAACATGGTTCAGGATTTATGTTTGAAAATTTTATATTATGAAGGTAAAATACATTGAAACTTTTGACATGTGAACCACATGCAGTAGTTTGCCAGGGCAGAAATACAATAATAGACCTTTTTTTTTTTTTTTTTTAGCTGCACCTGATTTTATTTTCTCGTTTTTATTTATTTTCCAAGCTTGCGGTGGATTTAGTCGGCAGCATGAGAATTACCGTTTTTTTCGTGAATTTTCACGCTTGACCTCTCTCCTTTAAGACCCTCCTGGATGGCTGCTGTAGCAGCCCCATCCTGTACCAAGGGGTGGACGGCCGCTTCCACCTGGACAGGGAGTCCACAGCTGTTGTCCAGGACCTCCACCTGCTGTCCGGTTTGCTGCTTGACTGGAAGGTGTGGTCCAAGGCCCAGGTAGGTCCCTGTGACCTGACAGATGCTGGTCATGTCCCAGGAGGGACAGTTCTAGTGTAAAATGACACAGGTGTATGAGTGTTAAATGTCTCAATTGGGTGAGACGGTCTAGACTGGAGAAATGTCTGCTACCCAGCTACAATAATAATTACCAAGCAAGGGTCCAGTTAGGCTCAATCTTGTGGACTGAACCCAGTGTTAGGCTGGATTTCACCTGATCTTGGATGATACCTTTTGCTCATACATGTAAACAGTGTGACGCCTTTTGTTCATGCATCTATGCAGTGTGACGCCTTTTATTCATGTTTGTAGATGGTATAATCGGCGCTTCGTTCTGCGAGAGGTTGAGAAACACTCCGCTGTCGCAGTCTGACGAAGACCGCATTGCTGTAGCTGGCTGCTGAAGCAGAGTGCTCACTTTCTGTCTGACCATCTTCCGACCATCTCAGGCCGGGGTGTGGGCGACCCTCCTGGAGGCCATGGAGGTCCTCATCCACGCCCGCCACCCCCAGCAGATGTACAACATTCAGCAGCTGCTCAAGGCCCGGGTAGTGCAGCGTGTCCTTCTCACCTGCCAGGTGCTGCAGGTAGGCCTGTCCACAGACCCCTCCCAGCCATCTCCCATCATGCATTTACAAAACTCTACTGGCCCTGTTCGCATATAAGTTTTTATACCCATGCAATATCCACTGAATTTCATGTTTTAATCTGAATGTAAACCTAAATGCCCAGCATATTGGGGACATTTTCCATTAACACCAAAGAGGAATCCAGTGAGCATGTGACTGAGCTTCCTTTTGGGCCGGCCCTGTCCACCCCCCTTAACAGGACGAGCATCTGGCCCCCATCCCCCAGAACGTCTGTGGCTCCTTCGTGAAGATCATCCAGGAGGTGCTGGGGTCACCCCCGGACCTGGAGCTGCTCCGAATCGTCTATGGCTTCCTGCTGGCCGCTCACCCGCCGGCCGACGCCTACGTGTGTCACGCCCCCTCGGCGTTCTGCTTCTCCCTGCACATTGGTGAGCCTGCAGGGGGTGCTGTCGCTCCCCAAGCCTCATTTAGCACCTGCTAAAAGCAGTGTTTTGGATCTGACCCATCAAACGCCGTGAGCAGGGTGTTGAGGGAATCCCCGGAGGGTAAACCAAGCTCCATCTGCTGCATGCAAACAGCACAGCTCATAATATTTAGTATGCTACTTTTCTTAGCATGGCTATAAAGGCTCATTGCCCTTCAGGAAGTAGATAATGTATAATGTGAATTATTTAACATTTAAAATAGTGGGGGAGCAATAAAGATGTCTGATTCATGAATAGACTATGTGGCATGAGGTTTAAGGTGTTATCCTTTAATATAATCTCATGGATCCAATACCGAAATGAATGATTTGTTAATTACGAGCGACAGGTGAGCCTTTACATGAAGTGTGGCATAAATTGACCAGGATCGACCCCTTTTTTTGGGGGGCTCTAAGTAAAATGATTAATCTAGATGCCATTTGCCATCTTCTGTCCCATTCTGATGGGCTGATTAGATGGGGGGGCCCCTGATGGCCACTGGGCCCTAACCAACCTCTTGGTTTGCTTATGCCTTGAACCGGGCCTGCACATATTAAATTGCCTTCACCCTTTATAAAGAAAGCGTAGATGCTGTGGGTCAGTGTAACCAAATTTGGTCCTCAGGGACCTGCAGACAAGCCATGTTTTTGCTCCTACTGGGTGCTAGGAGGGAGCAAAAATGTGGATTGTCTGTGGGTCTCCAAGGATCGGGGTTGGGAAACATTGATGCAGGTGAATCTCAACGTGCTCCCCTCCTTGATTTTCTCTGAAAACCTTCTGGCTGGAACCTGTGTGCTGAAGATGGCAAGATCTACCAGGAAAAGGTGCAGTCCATCATGTTCCAGCGGCAGTTCAGCGACGGAGCGAGATCGGCGACAGGGTCCCTGTCCCCCACGGGCTTCGCTGGGGGGCCCCTGGGAGGTAAATGTACAGTATATGGATCCATAGCAGATTACGTCTTATGAGCATTTGTTGGAGTCTGGGGACGATGGCGGGGGGTAACAGAAGCACGGGAGGGTCCAGCCAAAATGTGAACCAAACAGACAAGATCAATACTTTGGATGAACCTCATATTTAGCTTGTTACATTTTTCTGTTTGTTGCAGATTACTTTGGTGACTGTCAGACCTCAGGCCCCCATCATCAGGACCGCTCCCCTTCTCCATCCCCTTGTCCTTCCCCCGGTGCTGAGGACAAGGTGGCCCCCCCAGACTTGGAACCGGTCCCTAACAGCCTGGACGCCGAGCAGGACCCAGCTGTTGGAGGGCTGCTCCTGAGCAGCTGCGAGTCGGCCGTGACCGTGGTGGACTGCCACGTGAACCCCCCGGAAACGGGGCGGAGGGAGGAGCCTGAGGCAGATTGGGAAGGCAGGGACATTGGGGTGGGGGGTTCGGCAGAGGCCCTGCTCCGGCCAGACAGTCTGCTGGGAGTCAGGCCAGTCCCGAAGGGCAGTCGGAGCGGCTTTGCTGGCTTGGACCTTGCATTCCCAGCTCAGAACATTGCCGCTGGACAGTGGCCCGGCGCAGCCGACCGCAGCGCGCTCCATGATGGTGCCACCACGTATTCTGTCTCTACAGAGACAATGTGCAATGAAGCGGACCCCGCTAACAATAGGTATGCCACGTCGTACTGTAAATTCTGTCCCAAAAAAACCTAGGTAGTGTGTGATCTAGCTGTCTTAGGACGCTGTGTCTGTGATCAGAAGGTTGTCAGTTCAAATCCCATGGCTGGGAAATTGACCACTGGGCCCCTGAGCCAGAGCCTTAACCCCCCAAAGGCTTCAGGGACTGGCTGACCCTGCTTTCCCAATTTTATGTCGCTTTGGATAAAAGCATCTGCTAAATAAATAAATGTAAAGGCGATGGGGCGATGGTGGTGCAGGAGGTAGTGCTACCGTTCAGCAACCGGAGGGTTGCAGGTTCGAGCCCCGGGTCCTCCTGACCCCATCGAAGTGTCCTTGAGCAAGACACTGAACCCCACATTGCTCCCGGTGAGCTGGTTGGCACCTTGTATGGTAGCCTCCGCCACCGGTGTATGAATGTGTGTGTGAATGGGTGAATGTGAGGCATAATTGTAAAGCGCTTTGTAAAAAAGCGCTATATAAATGCAGTCCATTTACCATTTATGTAAAAACAGACCCTTTTCCATGTAAATCCGGTCTCTGGCTATAGCCACGGATTTTAACCTGTAGATGTATTTTCCTGGCACACATGGTTCTAGTTTCTAGCCTGAATGGTGTCAAACTGGCAGCAGCTCCAGGCATATTTTTCCTTCCAAGCCACGTCTGTGCATTTGGAAGTTTGCTCTCACAGATATAACACCGGGCCGGCTAGGGCGTTCCCCAGCGGACGCGGCCCAGAGCCCCCGTATTCGTGCTGTTTCACACCGAACCTGGCATTAACTCGCGCCGGTCAGTCTCTGTACCAGCTTGCCACGTATTTCGCAGTCTGTTGGTGTGTAAACAAAGCAGACATTGTCATGCAGAGCCTCTCAGAGCAGAAATATTGGCAAAAACAAATCTGTTTCCTTGTGTGGACATGCTGGCGATGATGAAATGCATGTCATTGCTCAGCCTCTATCCCTTATTTGTGGGTTATCCTGCTGTATCATGCCGATTGTGCTGGGCCTTTCACACTAGGGGGCAGTGAAGTGCACCTGAAGCACTAATCTGTAATGCCTGCACACATTATCCCTAAAGGGAGAGATGTCTTCTGGAATACTGGGTGTTTCCCCATACCAAGAATGCAAGGATCTTGGCAAGAGCATTCTTGCTAACTTGCCTCCCAGGAACAGACTTGAGACTCAATGAATCATGAGATTGTTCTTGTTAGCGAGGATGCAACTGATGCATTCTTGATATTTGGGCCGGGGCAAGAATGACATCCGAGGATTTTTACCGTCCTATGTACTGCTGTTCTAAGTATTGGCGCTGATCTTCCGCAGTGGAAGATGGTATCAAACGGGTACATGAGAACACAAGAACGGTGAAGTACACATATTGAAAAACACTCTATACTGTCATTCCAGTAGACATGGATATCCAAATAACCGTCCCGTCCAGAATTTCCCCTCCTTGAACCCTATGATGCCCAGGACAGGCTTCAGGCCCCTCTCCCCTGAGGCTGTACCTGAATTTGAGGATGGATGGTAGAAATAGCTGTGCCGTGTGACTGAGTCAGCACTCTGCTACCCGGACTTGACTCTAATGGACCTATTGCTCAGGGCACCTGTCCTGTGCCTTGGCAGGCCAATCGCGGAGGACCGGCTGGCCATGGTGTGCTGCGGCCTGTACGAGCTCCTGCGGGGCGTCCTGCTCACCCTGCCAGACATCATGTTGGAGAAGGTCGTCAATGGACTCATCCAGCCGGAGGCCCTCATCGTGCTTGTCAACCACCCCTCAGTCCTGGTCCAGCGGGCCGTGATCAAGGTCGGTGTTTAACGTCACTCCCTGCCTCGTGTGCCAGAGCCAGCGGGGCTTAGAGAAACCAGCTGGGTGTGATATTACTGTTAACACAGCCAACACCATAACCCCTCCACTCCCAGCTGCTGGACGCCTACTTCAGCCGGGCCTTCCAGGAGCAGAAGGAGAGGTTCTTGAAGAACTACGGCTTCTCTCTGCTGGCCAACCAACTGTACCTGCGGCCAGGCAGCCAGGGCCTGCTGGAGTGCTGCTTGGAGATGGTCATGGGCCGTCCTGTGGGCCTGGAGGAGGAGTGAGTGCCATGACAAATGGGTCTGGCTAGCAGCCATGTTGTCTGTCAGCTTTACCTTCAGGATTTTAGTGAACTGTTTATTGAAAAGCGGGCATTTCGTATTTCACCCTTTACGTTGGGAGTTTTTGATTCCTTTGGTTTACCTTGAGAATTTGTGCAGCTGGCATATGAAGCTGATACTATGAATCCCATGAACCAGCAGCATGATATAGACCCTGGCAGAAATTGTCTGCTTGTTTCAGGCTCGATCCCGAAGCCCTGGAGAAGGTCGGGCCGTTCCAGAAGCGCTGTGTGATCTCTCTGCTGGGGCTGATCGAGAGCTCCCTGGGTGATAGTGGGCTGGTCCACGCCGCCCTGTGCACCCTGCTGCAGTTACTCAACGCCTGCCCCAAGTTGACCGACATCCTGCTAGACCACGGCCTCCTCTGTGTGCTTCTCAACACGCTGGCCGCTCTCAATGGTCTGGAGAGCGGGTGAGGGATGGGTGAGGGGGTGGATGGGGTCAGGTTGTCGGTAAAATATCCAGTCAAGTGTCAATACAATCTGGGTGTTGAGCTCAAGCTGCCTGTACGACCATTTTTTGATTTTCCGTCAAACACCCCATCTTGAGTCTTGCGGCTTGGCTGTTAGTCTGCTTGGGCTCATCCCACGAATGACACCTTTGACCCCCTATTCTTCCCGGCAGCATCCCCCTGGACGACCACAAGCTGCTGGTGTGTGACATCCAGCAGCTGCTTGTCTTCATCACCATCCACTCCTGCAGCTCCTCAGGGTCACAGTACTTCCACATCATCGAGGACCTCGTCACCCTACTGGGACACCTGCAGACCAGCACGATACCTCGCACCAAAGGTCAGATGGCTCCGGCTCGTCCGAGCCAAAAGTCGAAGTGGTGAAATTTCTGGAACTCATTCCCAGTCTTTCCCCTTATCCCCACACGATCCCCATCTGTGCAGAGATGGCAGTCATCCTTCAGTTCCAGATCCTTCAGTCAGCCATTAGACTCATCAGGACCACGGCAGATCGGGACCCTCCAAAAGCGAGCTGCCTTGGGGCCCGGCCTGCCATCCACCAACACACCATCCAACAGAGACCGCGGAGCTTTGCGGGTGAGCATGGGCTCGAGGCTCGAGGCTTGAGGTGGTGGCACATTCAGTATCGTGGTTCAGTGATTTGGTGAAGCTCATTCCCAGTCCTCCGAAAAGCCCGCAGACGGCTGTCACTGGCACCCCTGGAGCTGTTGACTCGCATGCGTTCGGTGGCCAGCGAAGAGCTATCCCACATGATCCAGCGCCGCATGAGCCAGGAGAGCCCTGTGCATGCCACCGAGGCCGAGTTCAGCCAGCGCTTGCAGAGGCTGCTACTGCTGGCTGTCAACTTGCTCATCTACCAAGGTACCAGGGCACCAAGTTGGCTGCTGGCTTCCAGAACATTCCTACTCCTCCATCTTGCCACGTTTGGATCTTCTGAGCATTGAGTTTGTCTCGTGTAATAAATACTTATGTTCTTTCAGGTCATTTTATTCTTTTGTATTTTATTCTTTGATTAATTAGTTCACTGCATTTAGCACACTTGCATGTTTAGTCTCATGATCCCCTCCTGCTATCAGGTGTGAGACAGGACCTCTTTGATCTGCTGAATATCCCGGACTCCCCCGTGACACAGCATGCCCCGAGTGACTCTACAGAGCCAGGTGCCCCATGGACCCTGGGCATTATGGGTAGTTTCCAGAAGGAGATCTTTGAGCTGATGTTGGAGGGCCTGAGGACTGGCCTGGTCAGTATTCTTCAGTAGGAAAGGGGGGCATGTCCTGAGAGTGATCACATGACAGTCTGTTTGGCTTTCAGGGAGGCTCGGGCAGAGGTGGCGCCCCCCGACAGCAGTGGGCACGGATTCTGTGGTCGTGCCGCGACACTTTTCGCGCTCAGTTTCTCCGCCTGCTGGCGCATGCCCTGAACCCGGCACGCCCCCTGGTTGAGCGGAAGCGGGCCCTGGGGTTTCTCTACGAGTCTGGCCACCCCGACGTCTTGCGGGAGGCAGCCAGCCTGAGCCCGGAGGTGAGGAGCTGACTTTTGCAACATTTTGGGGATGGGGGGGGGGGCACGGGCAGAGGTTGCACTACTAAAGCTGACAGCAGCAACGCGTCTAGCAAAGTTTGAGTCATGCAAACAGCTGCAAATTTCTTTGACATTAATTCACTCTCTACGCACCCATCCACCTAATTACCAACCAACCTGTTATTGTGCTGCGCTACATCCTTGTGTATGCTGATCATGTGACCTCACACTGGTTAGTTGTACCACTGGCAGAGTGACTCCTTTTTCCACTCCTTTTCCACCTTCTCCCTGTGGCCCCCAAGCTGGCCCTGTACCTGTGCGAAATGCTCCACCACCACAGGGACAGTCTGACGCCGGAGGATCAGGCAGCCATCAGCAACCTCCTGGTCTCCCCCAAGTACTCTGCCCCCCCAGGCACCGGCTCAGAGACTGACCTCTCAGTGGCCATCCGAGAGGTAACTCCTTTAGGAAATGCAGTCTCCATAGCAACGTACCAAACCAGTTTTCAGCATGATCGGCATATAAAAACATGTGCAGGGGCTTGCTAATGGTTCCCTGATGTCCGTCTGAGGTATCTTCACCAGACCCTTCATTATTCAGGATCTGCTGAGGTTCGAGTTGGAGAAGAAGGCTTCCAGGGTGGCCTGGGAGAAGAAGACAGAGAGCGCACAGAGGAGGTGAGAACCCAGTTCCGCATGGTTCCTTGATGATCGGCCCATGACCCATAGAGCCCACTCCCCCTGACATCCTCCCTGCCCCGCCCTCCGGAAGCCTGATGCAGCGGCTCGACACCAAGTTGAAGGAGATCTCCAGGGTGGCGGCAGACGTGACGCAGGCAGTGTCACAGCAGCAGAGCGCCGAGCGGAAGAAAGTCATGCAGCACATTCGCAGCCTCTGTAAGCTGAGCCTGACGGCCAGCCGGCACTGGCAGTGGCTGGTGCAGCAGCTCACACATGACCGGTGAGTAGGGGCTGTGGGTTTGCCGCCGGTTGGCTGTCAAGGAGCAATGGGTGTACAGGTAGAGGTGAAGGGGTCCCTAACAACATCCATCCTCTGGCCCATGGTTACCATTTCAGCGCAGTGTGGTACGACCCTGCCTCTTATCCCACATCCTGGCAGCTGGACCCCACGGAAGGGCCCAACCGGGAGCGCCGCCGCCTGCAGAGTTGCTACATGACTGTCCCCAACAAGTACCTGCTGAAGGAACGCAGGAAATGTGAAGGTAGGCTGGGCCAGACCACCATAATGCATGTTAGCCATTCTGTTCCTGCTTGAAGGATGTCTAGACTCAAGCAATCTGTTCAGAACCGCAAATATCTCCAAACACCTCGTTACTGCTTCGATGGATGTGGTTCAGAACCGAACATGAAGTTCAGGACAATAACGCGAGACACTTAGAAGCAACACTATGCACAAAACTAAAGGACACAACAGAAGTTACAATGTCATAAAAGAGAATAAGCTAACATAGGAGTGCTATCTGCAAGTGCAAGGGAAACGAAGCTGAGAGCAGGTGTCATAGATGCAGAAAACACCAGTACCTGAAGTGGTGCAAAAGCAGAGCCATTTGTTTTCTATAGAGCAAAATAATCATAATTAAGAAAAATGTATCATAAAAAAGATATGCTTTTCCTTCACATCAAGTTTGCTACCCTAATTTGCTTTACAGAATCAGTCGCCGTATCAAACCAATCCACCAGATTCGCAGCAACGTACTAGTATGCACGGAAGTTTTTTTCTTCTGCACATTCTTTGATGGGTTCCGTGACGTGAGCCTGTCTTTCCCCAGATCCAGTCCAGCCCCCGCTCTCATTCCTTTTCGAGGACAGGACCCACTCCTATGTCTCCTCCACTGTGAAGGACAAGGCCACCAGCGAACCGACGCGGTAGGCCTCTGATACTGACACTCCATCAAGAGGCCCCCTAAGAAGCCTTTTAATAAAAACGTCCCCTAAATGAACACAGACAGCTGTGGCGTGACTCCTCTCACAGCGACACAGTTATGACCGCAGTCATTCAGGCTGCAAGCGCACGGCAGTGTTGTTTTTAATGAGCGCCCTGCCAGAATGGTTTCAGCGATATCAAGCTTTGCACTTGGGTTGTGAGTTGAAGGCATCTGCGACGGTGCATCTGAACATCCATGGCAAGGGGCCATGAGAATGCTGGACTGAGGTGCGTGTCATGTCCATTCAGGTCCACCATGAAGTGTTTCAGCGTTGCCCCCTCTCGGGAGACTCCAGGAGATCTGCTTCTGGGTAAGACTTTCTACTGATGGCATACCTCATAATTGCTTGGCACACGTCTTGTCCTCATCTGTATGGACATACACTTTGTTTTGCTCTACAGGGAAGTCTGGCATGTACTTTGTTGAGGATCACGCTACTGATGCTCCCGACGGTCATGTAAGAGCTGCCGGTCTTGCCTCCACCCTTTATGGAATCAGATTTGGGCCAAAATTTTCAAACAAAACTTTCCTAATATCAAACAAAATTCATTCAATATTCATTCTCGCCTGTGAGTTTTTCA
>JAODLC010000045.1:14246008-14257371 GCA_026781145.1 Hippopotamyrus pictus
GGGGGGGGCCCCCCCCCCCCCCCCCACCCCCGTCTCACTGCGTGACCATTGCAGGGGTGCGGAGCATGCGCAGTACAGACATCCAGTGGTCTGCCATCTTGAGCTGGGCCTACTCTGACCACATGCTGCGGCTGAAGAGCAGACAGGGCGAGCCTCCCGTCAGCTTCCTGCAGTGCTCCCCGCTGTACCAGGTGAGGCAGGAGCTGGGGAGCGGGTCGGCCGGGAAGTGGGCAGTCCAGGGAGTCTGGTAGCAGGTGGCCCCGTGAGGCGCAGCTTCCTGGGAAGAGGCTCTGCCAGTTAGTCATGCTGAGGGGACAGCCAGGGATCTCAGCCAGCAGCTCCAGTCACCATATGTTAAGAAACGGCACAAAAAAATTTAAAAATGCACTTGAGGGGGAACCATCCGGTGCTCCATCCCCTGTCAGTGCCACTCTCCTTACCTCGGCCTTAGATTGTTACAAAATACAGAACAAATTAAAACATCTTATTTTGCTATGAAATTCTCCCAGTTTTTTAAGAATGGCAGTCATTCATCATGTGGTCATTTCCTTATTCATTTCATTTATTCACTGAGAGAGAACTTGGATAAATGGGGTAAATAGTCAGTTCATTGAAGCACTATGGCAGAATGTAAAGAGAGAATGTACACAACACTGCCCTCTAGCTGCAGTATTTGTACAGCGCATGCCACTACCTCACTCCTCTTCTCCCTTAGGTTACCAGCTGTGCCTGGGTGCCTGACAGTTGTCAGCTCTTTACGGGCACCAAGTGTGGCGCTATCACGGCATACGGCAGCCGCTTCAGCTGCAGCACGGTACGTGCGGCATACCCGGTCCATACCCTGCCAACCGGGTCACTCGGATCGGCTTTGTGTACAAAGACCACTGGTGGTGCTAGAACGTAAAGTGCTTCATGCTGCCGATTATTGGCTCCTCTCTGCCATGTGGGAGGACTTGCCTTCCCCTGATTGGGCAGCCTCCCCTGAGGCTCTCGCCGCCCTTACTGAGTGACCTCGTCTCGCACAGCCTTTGGAAGTGGAGGTGGAGTCCCAGGTGCAGCTGTACGGCCACACAGAAGAGGTCACAGGCCTGTTTGTCTGCAAGCCGTTCAGCATCCTCATCAGCGTCAGCAAGGATGGCACCTGCATCCTCTGGGACCTCAACAGGTGCGTCCACAGCCAAGCTCTGCTGGTGGGAGAAAGGCACCCATAGTCTTCCTAACCCCCAGCTTGTGTCTGTAAACGCATCAATCTAATCGGGCTCTACTTAAGCGAAAGGTGTCCATCCATCCTGATGCTGTTGTTCTGAAGTTCTCTGCAAGTTGTTGCTCTCCACCTTGCTACCAACACCCCGGCCTCCCCCTCCCATCCCGCAGGCTGTGCTACGTGCAGTCTCTCACCGGCCACAAGAGTCCCGTGGTAGCCGTGTCCGCCAGCGAGACGACGGGGGACATCGCCACGGCATGTAACTCAGGTGAGGTCAAGGCCCCAGACAGGACCCCATTTGGAGATGCCACAAGTGTGTTGTGAGATATATGTAATCCTATAGCCCTGTAATAATGGGGGTGTGACACACCAGCACGGGTCAGTATAAAGCAGAACATCTGTGCTGAGGTCTGTTCTGCTATTTCATTTCTTTGTGCCACGTGTGACGTTTCATCTTTCTGTTGTTAATGTTGTTGTTGTTGTTGTTGTTGCCTTGGAAACCTGGGAGCCAGTGGGCGGCGGGAGTGACCTGCGGCTGTGGACAGTCAATGGGGACCTGATCGGTCACGTGCACTGCAGGGAGATCATCTGCTCGATGGCCTTCTCCAACCAGCCAGAGGGCGTATCTGTCAATGTCATCGCAGGGGGGTTGGAGAATGGTGTGGTCAGGTAGGGAGAGTCCCTGGGGTCTGATCTCACCCCCCAAATAATGCCCCCACCCACCCAGGCATGCCAGCTTTGCACGGGATAAACGCCTTCTCATGACGCCTTTTGAGGCTAACCTAAATCCTGCTAGCCTGTGTCCAAGCAACCGTTTCAAAATCCCCCGTTCCATTTTAATCACAATGGCTGACTCATTCTTTCACTGCAACATGAAAAGGAGTTTCTCTCCTTTTAGAAACAGATGTTGTAAAATCCTTTAATCATCCTCCGGCGGCGGAGATGGCGCTCGAGATGAGTCGCGCGGCTGAATGAAAGTGCCCGCGTGCTAACGTAATTAGCCACGTCGGCCAACTGCTGCCTGTTGTATTCAGGTGTTTAAATAAGCAGCGCCTGAACTTGCTTTTCAGATAAACGGCCCGTTTGAGAGCGTAGACAGTGACGCCGTGAGCCTTCTGTAGCTGGTGACTCGAACAGGAGTTTACGAACCGGGGACGCTGATTCCTGTCATGTCTGTGCCTGGAGCAGTACTTATTCTAACATTAGTGTAATGGCTATCCCATGTCCCTTCAGGGTCTGTCCAACTCGCACTTTGTCTTCCAGGACTTCAGAAACACCGCTACATAATGTGTCCCTATCCCGATCATTCACCAGTACATCAGTACCCAGGTAGAAGCATACCATTCAGGGCTAAGTGTGTGTGCCCAGTCCTGAAATGAACACAGACAAGCATTTTGGACTCCTGAATATTTCAGGGTCTTTGTGAGGTGAAGTCTATGACGAAAAAAAATTACATGTCGTAGGGGTTGGTGTGTTCTTTTAAAAGTGCCCTGTCCAGATCTAAAGGATTCATTTCATTTAAATGTCCAAAAAGGCTAAACTACCAAAGTGGACATCATTGCGGAATCGTTCGTTGCCATGAGAGGCGTTTAGCATTTGATAGTGGAGACGCCCTTGCACGGGGGACCCTGACTCAGATCTTCTCGTGCCTTTGGCAGGTTGTGGAGCACGTGGGATCTGAAGCCGGTCAGGGAGATCACTTTTCCGAAGTCCAGCAAGCCCATCGTCAGGTACTGTCACTCAGTCCTCCTGCAGTATGTCGAGCTGTGTGTCCATCCATCCATCCATCCTTCTATCTTTCTTCCAAGTGCTAATGAGGGGGTCTTGAACCTAGCTGCATAGGACACAAGGCTGGGATACACATTACAGGTTATCTATCTCTATCCATCTGTATGTCTAGTGTGTTCATGCGTACATGTGTGTGTATATGTATGTGTAATTATATGCAGTGCATATGGATATGGATACAGAAGTATGGGAGACACTGTGACTCTGGGTAACACTGCTGCCGCTCACCTTTGGGGTTCGAATCCCGCCTCTCTTGCCAGTTTTCCCCTCTTATGGATTTCATTCAGAGACATGCTGTACAGTGAAATGTACGTGTTATTAACATCTTTCAGTTGCCAAGAGTTTTATGATTGTTCGTGTTTGATTATTACTGCAGTAGAATCCCATCCAGGGTGTACTCCAGACTGAGCTCTGTGTTACCTGGGATGGATGGATGGATGGATGGATGGATGGATCTGTTGCCTAATAACAAAATCTGAATAATAGTGAGTAACTTGTCAGTTGAATAGTACTGAGTGATGCTGTCACTTCTGCCTCCCCCAGCTTGACGTTCTCGTGTGACGGGCACCACCTGCACACGGCGAACAGCGAGGGCACAGTGATCGCCTGGTGCCGCCGTGACCAGCAGCGGCTGAAGCTGCCCATGTTCTACTCGTTCCTCAGCAGCTATGCCATTGGGTGACACCCCCCCCCCCCCCCCGGTCACCACTTTGTGAGCATCTAAAGCAGGAAAAGCAGGTGCAGAATCACCCACTTCAGGATCCTGCCTGAACTTCAAGAGGGCCCAAGCCCATCCCTGTGCATTAACTGCGGATGGATCTGTCTGCTTTCTGCATGTATATATGTACAGGCTTGTGTGTGCGTCCTTACAGCATCGCTTTACATATCCTGCCGTCTGAAGTTCTGCTCAGCCCCGGGTTTCTGCTGGTGCGACGTCATTTATTTCCGGCAGCCTGCTGTGAATTGGCCGCTTTGCCAGACGAGACCCTGAAATCGGCGCCGCTCCTCGACGAGACTGAGACCTCGTCACCGGTCCGTGGATCTGAGGAGCCGGCTTTACCCTCCCGCTGAGCCGTGACACTGATTCCGGCGGCGCAGAGGCCACCTGCAGGCTGGGTCCCAGGCCTGGATGTCAAGCGTGCCGATATCACGGCCCTGTCACTCCTGTCGCGATTACGTTCTTGTACGCCGCACTGGCTCTCCAGTGCGTGACGTGTGTGTTCTCTGAACCCTGTGATGACGGCCAGTCTTGTTTCGGGTGTAACACCAAATTACAGTCTTGCCGTTCGCCGGAACCTTTCCCAGTGGAGCCTTTGGTCTTTCATCCCCGTTCCAGAATTGCGTGACAGGCTGTGTTATGGAGGTTTTCCAGCTGCTCAAGAATGAATCTGGACGCTGGCTGGACACCAGTGCTGGGAACGACCTACCAAAGATATGACCTGTGCTGTTTTGTTCTTTTGTTTGTTCATTGAACTCAGCTCATGTGCATGAATCTGTTGATGCTAAATGTGCAAATTATTATGTTGTGTTTCCCCTTCATGCTTTTGACATGACATTCCTTTGTTTGGCGTGCTGTTCCTTCCATCTACCCATACTTTTCCTGCAAATTGCACGAGAACTTTTTAGAGAGAAAGGAATAGGAGAAATGGACGGGCAGGCAGGAGGGTAGAATCCACCAGCTGCTGAAATTCTGCTAGTATAGCAGAGATACTTTGCTGCAGTGTTTTGGAAATAGTTACTCGTAGACTGTCCCTGTAATTGGAGCCACGTCTCATAATGAAGTCTGTGGATCCACAGAGCTTTGCTGAACGCTGCTTTTTTTTCACAGATCCCGCACTTAGCAGCCTGTACGTTTTAAGATGAGTGGAACGCTAAAGTGAGCCACTATCCCAAGCACCTATCCTCACATGACCTTAAATTTTGCCTTTAAAATTGCACGATACCAAACGTGGCGCTGTTTGAGGAATGTGCTGTGCAAAAAAGCAGCTCTGTTTTGATAAAAATTAAGGTATTTTTAACAGGCGTTTAATTCTGTGAATTTTAAAGATCTGCCTGAGCATGTATACAGCCCTTTCTTTTCAGTAATTATATTTGTAATTATGTCTGTCTTTATTGGTGATTGTCGAAATGATGTGTGGGGCTGTGAAAGCGATCGAGGTCCTGTCCTGTACGATATCGTCGACGGCGCGTGGGACTGGGGCTGCGACCACGTGCCAGTGCAATATCATGACGTCATAGCGGCTGTGAATGACAATTTGCAATGTTGGATCTCACGACCTGTGTTTGCTCTCCTCTGTGAACAATTTAAAGAATGCGGTGACTTAAATGAGTTTGTTATCCATTATTTATAATTATTATTTGCATAGAGATTCGATGTAAGAAAGGGTTAATAGTCGAGGGTGGAAAACAGTTTCCCTTTAATGTAGCAGGTGGCCTCTTAAAAGCCTTTTAAAATGTTTTTTTTTTATTTATTAAATTCCATTATCAGAAGGTTTCTTTGTGTGAGACACGCCTTTTCCTTTCCCGTTTCCCATATGACTCCTACCCGGAACACTTTTTTACACAAACACAAATCGTTCTTTTGATATACTCAACCAATCCGTGTGGATATTTTCTGCTAGCTGTGCTTACGGATCATACGGACCACATCCGTAATTTCAATATGTGTTGTTTTCCCCAGTTTGTTTCTGTGTCCAGGAGAAATCGGTCATTTGTTTTCCTGGAGTCAAAACCCGACAAGGCGGTATGAAGTATCCCTGCAAAATGTAGTTGAAATATTATAAGATGTGTTTTTTTCTTTAATTTTTATAAAATCATAATTAACTTGTAGCGCGCCAGTTCTGTAACGGTGTTTTCCCCTTCTCTGTGGAGGATGGGTGTGAAAGAGTATTTTTTTTTTACCTGTCCCAAGTATACACTACATCGAGAACATAAATGTAAATATTCGTGAAATGTTGAAATGCGTGTGGTCTTCCTTCTAAACCTGGTCGTGTTTTTGCCCCAAAAGCATCGGTACCCCACCGATTCGTAACGTTATTCTCCTTTTAAAACACCTTACTGTCGTAACCGCACAAACAGCGCCTCGTGTTTTGCCCTCCGGTCTTATATTATTCCACCTGGTCCTTCAACACCAAGGAATTTATTTCCATACAAATATAGCCGTATCGACCCAGACTAATTGCTGTGTGTGTGTGTGTGTGTGTGTGTGTATTCTTGTATTCTGTCTGACTCTCTCTCTCATATATATATATATATATATATATATATATGCGCTCTTGTTCTTTTTTAAATATCAGGGGTTCTGTCGTGTCACACAAACTGTTGTAAGGGCTCTCTGTTGGCTGTTCCTGACATTAATGAAAATATACTGAACACCGGTACAAGCTACCGTTTACCTGCACATCGATAGTTTCTTACAGTGTTTAGTCTAAAGAGAGACTGAAAATGTCTCTGATTTAGTAAACGCAAACGAAAATTAGCTAGATGAAGATATATAGGATGCACATCGAAAAATCGTAACTGATTTTTGTCCTTGCTTTTTTCTGAGTAAGCCGATGTCCTAAAATACCACGGGTTCGAGTTCATAACTATAACAACCTACTGTATGATGTAGAAGCATCAGTTGTATGATACCACTTTCCGGGAAGGGTTTGGCTGACCATCCATTGTACCTATATACTCTATTACAGTAGAAAACGTCCCTTCTGGCTGGCGCAAATCGACATATTAATATGGTGTTACAAATAAGTCATTGTCTTCACTAGGGATCTGTTTATACGATTATTATCCGACCTACAATTTCAGAGGAATGCTGATTGATACCTTGAGTGGAAGAGTCTATAATGTTGCTTTTTGTGGTTATTAATGGCGAACCAAAACCAACATTTCTTAACGGCATTAAGGTGGTGCTCCTGGTTACATATAGATTTCAATTAATTGGCGTTGATTTAGGATTATGTCGGGTCGTTTTTATTAGAAACTGGAAGCAGACATAACACAGCAAATGGAAATGGATCTGTACCAGTATCTTGCATGAATAGAGCCATAATTAAGTAATAACGTAGTATCACGTTGCTTCTATAGGTTCATATCACATTTATTTATGGGCATAGAGAATACAAAAACAACATCGTCAAGGAGCATATAGTAGTATTAATAGTTGAGTGATTGGTCTTAATTTTTAGTTTCTTTCACAAGTGCTCCCGATTCTTAAAGACGGAACAACTGGGGGACCCGGTGATGTAAACGGTGATGTAAAAGTAAGCAGGGAATCCTAGTTCCCAAGAGCTTCCAACAGCAATGAGCGCCAGTCGGCCGAAGCAAACCTAAAATGCACCGGGATGCCATTTTCTTATTTGTGCACAAAGGAAATGGAGGAGTTGCGGTATCTGATGACAGGCAAAGGGGAATATTTCACACGGACGCTGCGTGATCGCGTTTGAGGGATGTGCACTCCGGAGTGCCCGCAGCCCAGGGCGTGATCGGGAGCAGAGCTGGGTGTGGAGTCGACCTCAACCGCATCCGCCTGATCCGCGTTCACATCCTCCCAGAGAGGTCTTCCCCCAGCCGTATTGTCAGTATTTAGGGGTGTAGAATTGCTGATCGGGATTGGAGTTCAGCAGTAGTCGGGTACACCGTTCAGTTCAGCAAAATCTCCGTGCATGCACGGCGTATTAGGGTGGGAGAAACGCCTGGCATGAAGCTGGAGCATCTACATTGGTTATCAGTCAGCCTGCTAACACAGTGACAGTCGGTGCGGGGTTTTCCTCTTAACTGGGAGCGACTTCCCCCTTCGCTCGTATTAATACTGCTTTTATAGCACTGGAATTGGTGCGATTTCCCCAAATATCGGATAATCGCTCATTTCAGGTAAGTAAAGCGACACTTACACGTTTATATTGTATATTTGGAGTTCTCTCCTCCAATCAGGCACAACCAATAGCTCTGTTCATATCGAAATTGAATATGGTTGCTTAAATAGGCATCAAGCGAGAGGGAATGCTGGTGAAATGTAACAATTATGTGAAATGATATATGGTAAAGTCCGAAACGATCTTTCCTGGCAAACGCAGAGAGCTGCATTCGTGTCAGACAATGGAGGAAAAAGAACTAGGGAAGCCGCTATTTGCAGTAATACTGTAAATATTTCACTAGAATTGCACTACTTTAAGCTACACCGAGCTCAGCCATCACAACCTTTGATGTATGTTGGGCATTATTCAGCCTTCCGAGAGTTTTCGGGTAAATATTATGTGACGTTTTGGTGAAGATTAATGTCTATGCATCAGAGGCACTGGGCGGTATCAAATATCGAATTACTTGAAAGGCTTAATGAAAGTGATGTGGGATCCGTAATGACAGACAGGACCGCTGGCGTAATTTGGATGTTAAGGGGCACCCCCGTGCTATACCGTGTCGACTGTAAAGCTATCGTTTTAGATTTTAATTGAATTTATAAGGCATCCACCTCCCTTTTTTACACCAGGTGACCAACTCTCCCCTTGTGCAGACGCCTTCATTTCAGGATAACATCCTTTGAAAACGGTCATCATCAGCGATTTTAATTCTAGTTCAATTTGTTTTAGATGATCGGGGGGAGGGGGTTAATTCTTGCGCAACGTAAGAGAGGAAAGTGTACTTTTACTGTCCTCATTCAAAGAGGAAAAGTCGATTATTAGAATCATATCAGAAATTTTCAATTTGGTATCTAAGACGTTAGACCGAAGGGGAATAACTGTATTTTATTCAATACACCTATTAGATCTGGGTAAATTACTGTTATTGATTATACACATACATACATATACAGTTATACACATGCATTCTTATTTGATAAATGGTTTCTTGATTTATAACACTGAAATGCTTAACTGTTCTTAAACTGTTAATTATGTGTACATTCAGTATCAGTGTGCTTTTTCATAGTCATACGTGAATCCATATTGCGGTGCGTGAAAGTTTGTTTTTTGTCACAAGTTGACACGAGCATATGGGGGGCATTAAGAATAAATAAATAAATCACTTCAGGAGGAGGATCGTCGCTCATCAGCAAAGGAACATCACAGCATCGTTCGCTAAGTCCCTGTGTGATCAAACGGGGATCCCATCCCGTTCCGGCACTAGCTGAGATGCATCTCCACGGTTCCGGGTTTAAAAATGACTTGTTGACTGACACCTGGCTGCATCTGGCATAGATGCAGCATCGAAGTGCCTTAGCCAGCCGTTCGGGTGAATGTGTCAGGCAGCTGCTGTGTGCATTTACTCCATCGGCTCACGCTGGTAAATTAAGGCTCCCGCCTATTAGGCCCTTAATTTTTATTGTGGGTCCCCCGGCGGGACTGACGTGGCCCATCCGGCTCTGACATTGCCTTGGCAACTGGCCTGCGTGGGGTTTATGGATGGTGGCTGACTGCAGCCAGCTCGCGCTTCCTTCCTGGGAAGGAGGATCTATTAAGGGTGGCGCAGCTGAGCTCACGAAGCCTGATTGCTTGATTGATTACGAGCAGCGTTGGTCAGGAGGTGCGGATCCTCTCTGCTCCTGAGGTATTATGGTAACATTTCGGTATGGGCCATGCATGGCGGATGGGGCGTCGCCGTGATATGAGAGCCCGGCGGAGGTATTGGGGGGGTTGAGGCGTGGTGCGTTAGACAGGGTACGGGGGAGGGGCGTCATTCATATTAGCTGTCGATCTGTGTCAGGGAGGATTACATTTAGGCACCACGGTCAGATGTAGCGAGCCTGCTTCTGGCATCACTGGGAACAAGGTAACCTGTGCATATCATTTAAAATACCAGCAGTGTCCTGGGGCTGCATACATTAAATCCCAACGTATATAATTCAAAACTTTATTGGCGAGAGGTTTTTAGTAGGCTATTCATGTAAAATGTGGCATGGCACAGTAACCATGATGCATTGGGGTCTTCATTGCGCTCGCATCAGAATTAGGCTTGGGCGGTATTACGGTATACCCCGGTATTTAGAAATCCCGATGGTATTGTTTTTAACTTAGAAAAAAATACAGACGTGCCTCTTACGATGAAAGTGATACGGAGATGCTGCTTTGAGGTGATGTACCGTGTTACACAGCGTCAGTGGGATTGGAGCCTCACTTAAGTAAAAATAAATAAAATAAGAAAACAAAGAAGTCGAAGAATAACGCGATAGGTCAATGATACAAAAACAACACGCGACGTGAATTGCTGGAGCATGGTGCGGCAAACCTGAATCAGTGTGCATGTGATCGCAGATCGAGCAGTGACAGTGATATCAATACATGAAGGGTGATTTTTTTTTTTTTTTCTTTCAAATTTCAGCAAGGAGTTGTCTCCTCGTTTTCATAGCATTCAACGTCCACACTGATGAGCCGGTTCAGACTATCTCTGATTCAGGAGTTTACAGTAGGTTAGTTGATTTACGTTATTTATGGCATCCTGTACCAGGGTGAAATGTCTGGAAGGTATGAGGACATGAAGAAATGGATACCACCCAAGCCTAGCCAGAATATACAGTATTTTGAATGAATAAATGAATGTTGAGGCATGGATCAAATCTGTTATTTGACATTTTATACCAGTTAAAGCCTTCTGTTTTATCACATGGCCTAAAAAGCAAGAAATTGGTCATTTTTTTGTCGTACATTTAAACCGACCAGCAGTCGGAGTTTAATCACAATTTGTAATATGAATAAATTTGTTTTTATAGTAAATATAGATACAGAACAGATCAACTGTATAAATGAGTCTATTTCAAGCGACGAGTTCTCACCTACACTCTGATGTACAGCCTGCTAGACACCAGGCTGTCAGTGTTATCACAATTTCACAATACTTTTTACACCATTTCTGGTTAGTTTTAGTTAGCATTAAATAATCAGCATTTAATTGTCCAGAATCCATAATTGACCCCACACCAGACACCTAATTCCTAAGCAGCTGTAATGAAACAGTCCTTATCGGAACCATTCATTTGCTCTAATAAATTCTTTATGAAATGGTTGTGTTTTTCTTTCTGGGTATTGGTGTATGCTTCATTTCAAAGCAGGCCAGCTTATCACAGTTCATGAGCACAGTCATGGAGGTGGGGAATAGGCCCTCAGAACCAGCAGCACTGCTGTTTATATTTGGAGTTCCTCACATTCAATTAACAGATCACTGCTGACAGACTGTCAGCCCCATTACACGTGTATGCCATTACTATTGGCTGCCATCTCGACGTTGTCATTGGCAGAGCACTTGCTGCCCTCCGTCACATGACACATTTAAGTGCCTCTGTTTGCTCCTTATATGCCCCCCCCCTTTTAAACCAAACAGTAAATTGGTAAGTTTAAGGAGAGAATAGCTGAGGTATGTTTAATAATAAGCACTCTAGACT
>JAODLC010000045.1:14262830-14277605 GCA_026781145.1 Hippopotamyrus pictus
GTAGGGGTTAAGGTCGTCATGTTGGGATTAGAAATTTCCCCATAGAAATGAATGGAGAGTCCCCACAAAGATATATCTACAAACCTGTGTGTGTGTGTGTGTGTGTGTGTGTGTGTGTGTGTGTGTGTGTTTGTGTGTGTGTGTGCTTGTTGGGAACGTTTTTTGTTACTTTTTATGCTTTTCTTTTAACTAACTTTAGTGATCCCTCATGAAAATGTTCCTTATGTCTTGCCATTTATACTAATGTGATATCTGATGTGCCTTTTTCTTTAAAAATAATGTTTTTCTTTATTTGTTTTTTGGGAAAATTAGTATAGTTAAAAATAACAAACTCCCGTTTTGAAATATTCACATATTATTTGGAAAATAGTGCAACGTATTTTATCTTGTATATGGACATTTTATCTTGTATCAGCCATTCTTCGTGAATAATATTGTTCTTTTTAAAAGCTTTAAAAGAAAAGTCAAGTCATTTATTTAGTTGTTTATAATTTCGTGATCCTAAAATATGGCAAAATAATGTCAGGTGTCTGTCATGAAGTTCAGTTATTCATTTAACATATTATATTATTATTAAACAGTTTTAATATTTATAATGTAAAATAGTATTTAATATGATTTATTGGTTATTATTATTTTTTAATAATATCATAAAAATATTACTTTAATTCTTTAGCCACTTGCAATCATTGTATAATGTGTACACAGTGTTGTCTGAATTTTAAAACAATTACCAATGCAGAAGACTAGCTGTGTACTTCTGTATTACCATGTTGCCATCTGATGTCAAGTGTCAGTCCTGCTAGGTTACATTTGCTAAGCAGTTCCATGTAGATAAATAGAAAAAAAAAGCACAATTATTTCAGTGTTATGTAGGCTCATGGCAAGCATGGTACAGCTAATAGCAGGACCCACAGCCAGCAGGCGGCTGCGTAATTACAGCCTGCCTGCACCGCGCCACTCTGCATGACACGCAACCCAGGGGCCTGCTGCCTGCTGCTTTTTCTGTTCCCTATTTGGTGTGATTTCCAAAGTGCCACAAAGCTGTTCTAACTAGAGCTGCAGGACAGGCGTCCTGATAGGCTGCTGGCTGGTGAAGAGGTCAGTATGGCACTAGCAGGATTATATACCACAGGACTACAGTCTGGGACCTGGTCACTCTGACGGAGGGGCTTGTAGCTGTGGTCTCTGTTGGTTTTTGATGAGTGTCAATTGCCGCGACACTAGATGGATAGATGGATGATGGATGGATGGATGTTATAGATGGGCATAGTGGAGGATGAAGGGACCATCCATGCTGTGACTTAAAATATAACAAGGGATTTTATTTTAAGTAAAAGAAAACAAGAAACAAAAGGGACCACAAAGGGTCTAAAACACAGGCTGGTAGGTAGAAATAATGAACTAAAGCAGGGGGCAACACTGGAAGACACACGGCAAATACAGGGAGCAACACAGGAACAACTACAGCAGAACAACTACAGACAAACATCAGGGGAGATATAATTGAGGCTGGCCTCTAGCAACAACCAAAGGGGACGCCTTGATGATATAGCTCAGCCCTTGATGTCATGTCATGGCCCGGGGAACATATGCAGATAACACCAAATAGGATGGCCAGCGACACCTGCCAGTCAAACGGGGAACTGACATACAAAAGGGGGCAGGGCAGGGACCAATCCTGTTAGATAGACAGACAGACAAACAGACAGAGAGAAACTTTATTAATCCCAAAGGAAACTGACAGTAGTATATTAATATGGCTGTTTGCCGGATGGACATTAGTAGATTTCTATCATAAGGCCATGTTGTTTGCTATAGAAAACACCTATAAAAAAACCTTTTATATATATATATACACACACACACACATATACACACATATACACACACCTCTGCAGCACTGTGCCCTCTCATTCCTGGGGCTTTGGGGTCAGTTTAGAGTCCTCCATATTGCCTGAAAAAGCGTTTTCTGAAACACTCTCCGTGCCCGTGTCATCGGCTGGGAGGAGGATGATGGGAGTCTCAGGTGTGGGCACAGATGGGCACAGTTCCCTGCCCCGCCCACCCCTTCAGCCCTCTCATCGTAGCCCCCCCTGGGAGCCTAGCTTGAAGTCGGCTGTCCTTAGACACACTCCCTTGGTGTGACTCTTATCTGGTGCACACAACTGTGCAGGCAGTGACAGATAGAGCTGTCTGGTCCATTTAAAGGGTTATTTAAAAATAAGAATTTCCATCCATACATTTTCTAATTACTGTTCCAGTACAGGGTCCTGGAGGCAGCCGGGGGTCTAGTTTGTGAGGAACAGAGCATGAGGAATGGAATCCATCACCCTGGATGGGATGCTTGTCCAACAAGGGAAACACACACACACACACACACAATCACACACTATGGCTGATTTAGAGCCACTAGTTGTACGGCACATGGAGAACATGCAGACTCCACACACATAGAACAGCAATGGGGGGCGAACCCTCATCCCTGGAGTTACAAGATAGAAATGCAACCTACTGAACACCAAAAATAGGCATTTCATTCTATATAAATGCATGTGTGTAGGTTATATGACTTTTAATGGATTATCGTGATTTATTTAGCTGTATGTGTGTACTTAGGCTGTGGCTTGATGTGTCAGATGACAAAGTAACAAAGTTCATTTTACTATGATTTTCAAGATGCTGTTTCAGACTTCCTCTCACTCCTACAGTACATGTACAAGGATTCTCAGCTAAATACAAAAGTACAGCACATCTCCTGGAGATTTAGTGCGGGAGATGAGGGTGAAAGCAGCCATGATATTGCACATAAACATAAAACCATCTTAATAGCTTAATTAAAGCATCTAATCTCAAATTGTTACTATAAGCAATATGAATGATACAGTAATATATTAGCTTCTGTGTAAACAGTGCTCCTTCATTAATTAATTTTTACATTTTACGGTTAGTGAGTATGTCAGACGCAGTTACCCAGAGCGACATATGTGACCTGTACACTGACAGTCATTCAGTACAGCCGCGAAGTAACAGCTTCACCGATTCTCATGACGTGGCCCAACTGTTAACGTCAAGTTGTGCTTGGCTGCTGGGCCTTAAGGCTGGTTTAAATTTCCATGTAGAATCCATTGTGTATAATATCTACACATCAGCCTTTAGACTACTTTACAGTTAACCACCCCCACCCCCCCCCCCCCCCCAAAAAAAAAATAAAAAAAACTTCTGAGACATAACACCACCTGTGTCCTTCTAAGTTCCAATGTCTTGTCTTGCCAGGCACTGGAAACACTTAGCTCAAAATAAAGGGGGGGGGGGGGAGGTACACAAGGACGTAAGGATGATATTTCACCTATTTGTTCACTAGCAGGGTCTAAAGTCTCACTTTGTTTTCTCGAAAGTGGAACCTTAAGCCTTACTGGAGGTGCTTTCGGCTGGTTCTATCTGGATCAGATTGGTTATGTCTGGTTCCGGTTGGTTTCCTCCTGCAATGATGCGTGCGTGTGTCTGCGTGTTGCATCCCCTAGGTGTCAAAGGCGGCGGCTGACCTGATGGCGTACTGCGACGCCCACATACGGGAGGACCCGCTCATTGTGCCGGTGCCTGCCTCCGAGAACCCCTTCCGGGAGAAGAAGTTCTTCTGCGCCATCCTCTGAAGTCCGTGCCTGCCCCCCCCCGCTCCCAGAGGCAGGCCGTTCCTGCCGAACCCTTCACCACCTTGGAGTCGACCGGCACCAGCGGGAGTTTAGAGGCAGACGCGACACTGCGTGTGGTTCTGGCCGGGTCACCAGAGGGCTCGTGTCAGCCATCTTTGGGGAGTTCTGTAGCTCTCTGTGTCTCCTTTTGAATCCTTTCGCTTCTTTATTAGAGAACAGCTGCCTAGAAAGGTCTTTCGTTTACCTTAGCTACTGGATCACGTGGGCCTCAGGAAAACAAAATGATTCACCACTCAAAACATGCTAATTCCGTTATCTTTGCTAATCCCCAGATTCCTTGGTTGGGACTACCCTCAACCAACTGACCCAAAAATGGAACCCATTTGGCCTTACAGTATCGCACTCACACCTGTCCAGAGAGTGTGTGTGAAATACACATCAGTATGAACAATCCGGGGGAAGTAAACATCACACTAGCTACATTTATTAGTACTTCAGCTTTTTCGTAATTTACACTTTTGATATTTTTCTCTCTTGTCCATGATCATAGCAGTATATAAAAGGCAGGATTTTACTTTGCGTAATTTCAGTAATTACATTTCAATAATTATATAATGCCATTACAATAGCAGATTATCATACTGTATTATCGTTATTATGGTCACAGTATTTTTTGCACAGGATCTTTCCCTGTTCGGAGTTTATTATCCAGCTTTTTATGCTTTTTGGTTTTCCGGTTTACAAGATTAACATTGTGGAGAGTCCAGCCTCCTGAGTGCTGGTTCGTATTACGCATGTTTGCAGTGGAAGGTTCTGCACACACAGGTTCACAAACGGCAGCAGAACATCTTACATCATTTCAGCAGCTGCCTTGGATGCAACAGAAAATGATCTGTATTCATTTGTTCAAAAAGAGGTAGATTATACTTCATATATGAGTTACTAAAGTCTTCTTCAATTACTTATCTAAACACAAAAGTGAGAAATCTGTGACATCTGACTATGAAATCTACTTTTGTATTCCATTATCTGAGTATTACAATATTCACAAAGATCAAACTTTGTATCTGTTTCCAGACTCCAGGCTTGAGTACTGTTCAGGAAATACTGCTATCACCGGTTCAATAACATGTATGTGTAAATTAAAATTCAGTTTTCCAAATAGGCCCCTCAACTTGTAAAGGAGAGATTTTGCTAAATATTTATTGTTCCTTTCTCAATCTCTCTGCTTAAATACTAAATAGGCTACTAAAAACTCATCTTTATTGTTGAATGGACCTTTTATTGCTATTCATATATGTTTATAATTATCTTATGTTCAGTATATGCTTGTATTTATGTTCGCACAATGCCCTGACTAGAAAAGCTATATTAAGATTCAGTCTACAATGTTTCTCAAACCACCTGGCCCAAAATAGCAGAGGGTTTTTTTCCCTATGCATTTTTCTAGATAACCGTCGTTATTAATGAACTGATTATTGAAACTATATACACAGTATTGGACCATTTCCTACAATGAAAGGGCCCTTCTTCTCATGCTCATCTGATAGCTCTTCCCAGAATGTTTTCATAAAGCCGTTATAAAACCTCCCCCACATCCGATTGCTTGCAAATTTTCCTAGGTTGTTTTCCTCTTCAATATTCCCGACACTTCATTTGGGCAATGATGTGCTGTTAGACTCATATACAGTGGCAGGAACATGCATGCTCGTCTGATCACTTAGCCTCCTCCTGTCTTTGGAAAGAAACTGTAGATTGTATCATATGTAGAGTGCCAAGTACGGTGAGTAGGGTGTACCTAATGCACCATTATATCACCGTATTGACCGAAAAGCACAATTTTCAAGTTTTTTGTTGTTGTTGTTGATGTTGCTGGATTTGTAGACTAGTTATTTTTACAAAAAAGATCTACTTTGCAGAGCACAGAGTATCAAATGAAATGTGTAATATTTCTACTGCTCATTGAAAATTAACATTAAAATTGTTTTGTAAGCTGTACTATAGAGAATGTAGCAAAGTATGAGGCATTTAATCCAATGAAGACAGTGACTAGTCCTTTGATGTTCACTATCTTCACATAACAATGTTTTTAATGAGAAGCAATTTTCCTTTATGAAAAGATTCCCCGAAATATCTGTCTGGATTAGCCTTTACACCAGGGGTGGGCAATCTTTTCCAGAAAGGGCCATTGGGTATGCGGGTTTTCGTTGCAAATTAGTTTACTAATTAGAGGACTGATTGGCTGAAGAGTCCTCACACCTGGGTTTGAACAGCTGACCTAAACGTTACCCCAAAAACCTGCATACACACCGGCCCTTTACAGATAAGATTGGTCATCGCTGTTTTACGCCCATCTTTGGTTTTTCCTGGAATTATAAGATGAGTGACTAGAATAAATGATTTGGCTTTGTGTATGTGAGGCTGTAACAGAAAAAGAACGCATGTGAAAATATTTATATTACCTAGACTATGTCAACCCTTTAATAGATTATAAATCCTAGCCTGAAGGTCATAAATTCATCAATTATGTTGGGAAAAGTTTATTCAAATGTTTTGCTGTCATTTCACTTGCAGAAAAAGTTTGAAACACACATGTGTGATCATATCTTAGAACAGTGTTTCCCAACCCGGTCCTCGGGGACCCCCAGACAGTCCATGTTTTTGCTGAGGACTAATTGGCAGGTAGTTTTGAGGGAGCAAAACTGTGGACTGTCTTGGGAATTCCAAGGACCAGATCAGGAAACACTGTCTTAGGAATTCATTGTAAGGATGTTGGAAACTGGGAAAATGTACATTCAGGAGGACAGTTGAAAGATGATTCTTGGGCCTAAATGTAAAGTGTAATTGTGCAATTACAGGTGAAAGTGACATTTTATTATCAACTGAAATTTGGCTTGCATGTTTCTACCTTCTTCTCTGAAAGTGAATAGAATTGTTGAAGTTGAATATATTCCTTCTCCTATAATGTATGTTTGACAGGGGCAGTTTGTCACTGTATTGTTAGTAAGTAAGCATAGCTGTTTAGACAAATGCGATTCATGTTAAAACACACTTTTGGCTAAAATCTCAGGCTTGTTTACTGTTTGTTTGATTAAACAAAATAAATGGAAAATAATAAAAGCTATACATTTATGTTTCTTGAATTTTATTTTTCCTCAAATAATCTTTTATTTTCCCAGAAGTTTTTAAAATTATTAAACATAGTTCTTATGTCATTGATATTTTAGAGAAATCTATTTATCATTGGAAAACAATTATTTTGGTTTGGCTGAAAGAAATCAATTTTAGGATAGATGCATCTGTTTAAGGGAGTAACATAATTGGGGCTGTAGCTTGAAATTCTGGGCCCCCTGACAAAATGTCACCTTGGGCTCCCCAGCCCAATTTTTTACAAATAATTTTACATATTCAAGAGCCCCTGTGAGGTGCTGGGGCCCCTGAATCTACCAGGGTATCCAAATCTGTACTGTGGCCCTGAGCACAGTGGCTCAGTACTTGGTACTCTTGCCTCACCCTCCAGGGTTGTGGCCTTGAAGCCCCCGGCCCCCGTCCTTTGTGAGAGGTTTGCATGTTTCCCTCTGGCACTATCCTTCGAGTCTAAATAAAAATGTATTGAGGAATTGAAATTTCTGTCATTTGTTTGGGCTGTAGGAAGAACAGAATCATCCAGGTACATGGCAAGACTGAATAAATACAATCTTGCCAGCAGTATACCTGCAGAGAATATATCACCAAATAATACATTTTAATCTAAATATGAGATGTAATAAAGTGAAAGGTCTAATGTGGTGTTATTTGGGTGGAATTTTGTTTTTATGAATTAATTGGTGGTGAATTTTGTTGATGTTATTGAAATACATCGATCTGTTTCAACATAATTTATGAGTGCAATAGTATCATATTTACTACTACCACTGATGATAATGAGAACTTAGTTTCATGCTATTGTACAGGACGTTTTCTTCATTTTGAATATGGTCATTAAAATACTTTTTCAGAGTATAATATCAGGTTCACCTTCAGTGTTTTCAGGTGTTATGCCGAAAAACGCATCCCTGCAGTAGAATGCATGCCGGTGTTCTGACGAGTTGAGCTTTTATGGGTTTTTTGGGGGTTAGGGTTTTAGGGGTGTTTCAGGGTTAGGGTTAGGTTTTTACGGGTTTTTTGAGGATTAGGGTTAGGGTAAGGGTTAGGGCTATCGATTAGCACTACGGTAGCCTAACTCGACAAAGAAGCTCAACTCGTTTCAGATCAGCGACCAATCGGTCATTTAGAGACAGGCATGCGTTCTACGGCAGGGATTCCTTTTTCGGCATAACACCGGCATATTTTAAACGGTAAAAATGTGCGGTAATTCGTTACCGTAAGCATTGAGGTAAGAGAATTGCGGTAGGCTTGACGCGCAGCACATACGCTGCGTGACACACGCAGGAACGCGACCAGCAAAGCGTCATGAAGGGCGCCGCAGCTATATAGCGGCCGGCCTGCCCACATTTGGGATCGGATTGTGTTTTGTAAAGCTATGCCGCTATGAAGACTTGTTTAGCTCCATGAATAAGTTGAAATTTTGCCTTTAATCATTGTTCATGAGAAGCGCTGTATTGCTACTGTTGTGTCCGTGTATTGTGGCAATACTGATCCATGCCTGGTTGATACTGTACAGACCGTCTGGTGGGTCCTCCAGGGATCCAGGTATTCTGATTACATCGGGTTATAAATTAAGCTTTTGTTTTTACTTTTACTTTAGCGGGTATTGCCTTTCATGACAACAGATAGCAGTGCTGGTCTTTTCTCTTCCGATCATTATAACTGCGTGCAAAAAACCTATTATTTAACAATAACTGTTCAGGTTAACATTTGGTACTGTTACAAAGATTTCTCAAACGCATGTTATATAGTACATTTAATATTTTTTGCCGGCGACGTGTTTTTCATTGTATTATTATAGTTAATAGATGTTGTTTCTGTTACATGTTCTGTTACAAGTTATATGCGTTTAAACGGTATAGTGCTGAGACAGCGTTGCGCGATAGACAGATGACTTATGGTGTAAGCAAAAAAAAAAGCAAACTTATGTTTAATACAGCAGGTGGGCTTTCGGTCGATGTACTGGTGGGGATTCTTTCGGCGCGACACCACTATGATCTCAGGGAGGCGATAAGGGAGACCTGGATGGGGTATCTTCGGGACCATCCGTACTTCAGATACAGGTTTGGTACCCGACTAATAACCGGTGCGCTTTAATGCTTAGACTGTAATTCAATGAAAATGACTAAGAACTGTTATGCACACACAGGGGATATATTTTTCCAAAATCTTTTTTTTCTATGTCCTGTATGTTGTCTTGAAGAGTGGAGGTGAAGTTCATTGTAGGTCGGCATGGCTGTCACATACCAGAGGAGGACAAGGAAGACCCATACTCGTGTACCCTGCTGAACCTGACAGAACCAGCAGCACATGGTAAAATGCAGAAAAGCTTTATCCACTGGGAGCTCATTATGATGGTTTTAGGAATACACATAATGTCTTTAATTAAAATAATAATAATTTCAGTGAAAATCGTAATGTATATGGTAAATATTGTCCAAACTAAAAACAAAAAAACACATGGTGGTGAAAAACTCCAATTTGGATCAAAATTTAATGAAACGGTTCATCAGAGATAAGTGGCAGTAGGCTTCAGACACTACTTTGCTGTGAATTAAACCAGGTACGCCAAAAGTTTTTTGGAAATCATAGCTCTTTTCAGTCCGGCTGAAATCTTTTCCACGCCCAATCCTCCTTCCCTTACTGTTTAAAGTGTCTTTGGGGAGGTGAGGGCACCATTGATAACCAGGTCCAGGCCTCCTGTAGAGTTCAAATCAAAGATGAGTGTACCCAGGGCGCAGCAAACACTGAAATTGCATCAGTAATCGCCAGGAGTCTGCTCGGCTGATATTCATGCTCATGTTGACTTTCAGTGGCTGGACAAGAGGTGGAGATTGTCAGCAGACTCCAGGCACCTGTGCTGAGCCCCTCTGACGTGCCGGTGATCAGCTTCGACTTCAAGGTTCTGCATCCCGTCGTGATAACCCAATTAGGGGTGTTCCCCAGGGGCCCAAACTGGGAACTCCCCGGGAATCTCTCAGTCACGCTCTTCCCGCTGGATCAGGAGGTGAGCCGGCGCACTGGAGGGGCGAAATGCTGGAGTTTGGGCTTTCTTCGTGGAGATTTTGCTGCATTCCATTTACCTCGGAGGTTGGAAGTCGGAGCTGGGAATGACATCGTACCCAAGTGTGTTCTAAGATACAATCACACGTGTGTTTCAAAATTTTTCTGCAAGTGAAGTGACAGCACACCTGACCAGGTCGGGAAGCCATTAGCAATACCAGAGACCTGTTTCAAAAAGCAAGATTTCTTGCTTAGCCAGATAACTTGTCAGATTTAATTTAGTTTATATTGCCTTTATCTTCATTCACATACATTTAGCCCAGGCTACCTTAAATCTGACAAGTTATCTGGCTAAGCAAGAAATCCCACTTTCTGAAATAGGCCCTGGTTCTAGCCCCATTAATTGTTAGCCATTCATGGCAATACCAGTTAATACCGCGTAATGTGCTGTTATTTTGTGCATAAAAATACTGTAGCAGCATGTCCACAGATAGCAATTGGACAGTACATGCTCAGAAATTCCAAGTTATGAGTTCAAATGGAATGCAGCGATAGTGTGTGTTGGGCAGAAAGACCTGCCCACTTGGAGTGGTCCTATGGTAAATCACAGTCTGACTGCTGTAGATGCACTTATTACAGAATTAAATAGCATTTTATGTCTAGCATAAATTAGAATTGCTGGTACAGGGGAAATTTTGGCAACATGATTGGACTGAATCAGCTCTGAAAAAGAATATAGTTACCACAACTGGTATGTGCCCACACTAAATATGAAAATTGAAAATGTGACCAAAATATGTGTATAGCAAGCACTATATGTTGTCGAAATTTTTACTTTTGGCTCATGAGTTTTTGTACAGGTTTCATTTTAGGTTTTAAAATATGAAATCAAGAGAAAATATTTTGTTTCCACTATGAATACATCTCTGAACAACTTTCAGAACTGACTAAAATGTCAAGATCTGAGTTGTACGGTGAGTCTGTCATGCTGTACGTTAAAAGCTCAGCTAGAATAAAGACAATGGGTAAGTTCAGGACCAACTGATATGGTTTTATTTTGAATTTAAAAGTTGTTAATTTTTCATGAATGGACATTTTATGACCTGTCCCCAGGAGCCAGTGATAAGTGTCCAATTCAGCCCTGACAGCCCTGGGACAAACAGGAATGGAGTGTGGTACAAAACGGTGGAGAAGTTTATCCTACCCAAGGTAAGAAGTTGACCATGTGGACATCACAGCCCAGATATCATGACGACCACGTCAACATACCCTCACCTGCTTAGGCTACCCATCCTGGAGGTTATATTTACTATAACTGGAAAAAATCAAGTATTGAAGGACTGTGACTGGAGAAACCGCATCATGGAGAGTGATTGAGAACCATGAGTACTGAGGCAGCCAGTATGAACGTCCCTTACCATCTCCAGGGCTTTGAAGGGACGCTTCTCTGGGAAGCCTTGGACCCGGCCGATCTGACGATGGTGAACGTCTCGCAGGTGTTCTGGGACACTGGGGGAGGAGTCCTGAAGATAGCCACCGTAAGTTTACGTTCATCCGCTACAGGTCACGTTAATAATTTTCTAATGAATCAGTTATCTCATGATTAGTTCATTATCTTTTAAGCTAAGGGTGTTTCCTCCTTAATTGCCAATTGTCACATTCACTAATGCATGATGGAAATAGATAAGCCATGTTGTAATTACTGAGAAGTATTTGATACTCCAGCATGGGCTCCTGGCTTGCTGTGCCTGTGCTGGGGAAAAGGGGTGGATGGATGGATGGATGGCCAGACAAACAATGTTAATTTGGGGTCTCTGGCACTCCAGGTTGCAGATGGCATATTGCCACATAGAGATGCACGTGGATTCCCTGGATTAGCAGGAGGATTCTCCTTCTCCATCTACGGTACGCTTGCATTCCTGAACATCTACATCTGCGGTTGTATTCCGAGATATGTGTGGCCATTCCATGTAAATAGCAGTTTGCCAGTATGGAGTTTGAGTCACCTGAGCCAAAACAAATCATGTTGAAACTCAACAGGGGAAGAAGGAAGTTGCCTTTTTGTGATGATGTCATACTGTGATTCAGGACTTGGTTGAAGCTCTGAGATCCCCTTGTAGATACAGCGGGGCTGTCGGAGATGCTGCGGGGGCGCCCTGGCCGGATGACCACCCAGGAGGCCCAGCTGGCACGGGAGGAGGAGCTGCTGGAGCAGGAGAGTCAGCGGCACGGAGACCTGGTTTTTGTGAATGTGGTGGACACCTATAGGAACGTCCCATCCAAGGTCCTGCAGTTCTACAAGTGGTAAGTCCCTCAGCTGGGGTCGTGGGTATATGCCTTCACAGGAGAAAAGCCAGGGCATGTATCTACAGCCTGAACGAATGATAGTAACATGGCCAAGTCCATTTAAATGCGCAGAATTTTGAACAGAAGCATGGAGGCCAGAGTTAGTTTCTTTTTAGTTTCTTTTTTATATACAATAACCTAGAAACTTTTTTTCAGTACAATCAGCAAGTCGTTCTTTAGTAGGTCACTTTATGAAAGGATAGATGAATGAATATATGGATGGATGGTAGAAATAAGTAACCACTCTAAAGAGTGGTAGACAATTTTGTAGAAGCACGGCATGGAAAAAGGACTTTAGCTTTGAAGTAACTAAATCGTAGTTACAAATCATCATTTCCCAAGACCCAAGAGGACAAAGAGTTGAATTGCAAGTACATTGGTAGCAAGAAGACATCTCAAAAATCATTACAGGCCATGCCAAACGTGGACAGACATCATCAGTGGAGAGGAACAGCAGCTCCAAGTTGAAGCATAGCACAGTCGCTAAATGCTAAACAGCCTCAGAAATGTGAATCAACACTTCTGTGACCCAGTCTCAATAGACCAGAAATTCAGAAATTCACAAAGCTGTATATTAAATGTTGATATTAAAATCTTCAGGACTTCGGGATCCCATCTCAAAATCCTCAGAGGGGAAATTGGCGAGCTTAGAGTGAGGATGATGGTTATTGCAACTCTGGTGTCTTGGTCTGGTTAGGTCACTGAGAAATGCTGACTTCAGGCTGCTTCTGAAGACTGATGATGACTGTTACATCGATGTGGATGCTGTGCTGAGGAGAATCAAGGACCGGCACCTGGGCAGGAGGAACTTCTGGTGGGGAAAGTAAGTGCTGCCTGCACTGCACTGCCACTGTGTGAGCTGTAGGTGGTGTGCAGTTACATATACATTTATCCAAAACGATGTATGATTGAGGAAGCTGGTTCAACCAGTTGCTGGAACAATTGGGGTTAAGGGCCTTGCTCAAGGGCCCACAGTGACATTACTATTAGTGTTCCTGTATGTGTTCTTGCAGTTACACACCAGTGTGTTTGCATCACGTGGTCCTCCTTTCTTGGGGCTTGGCTCCAGTTTCAGGCAGAACTGGCCAGTGGACCGGGTCGGGAAGTGGCAGGAGCTGGAGTACTCTAGCCCAGTGTACCCAGCCTTTGCCTGCGGCTCTGGCTACGTCATCTCCAGGGACCTCGTCGAATGGCTGGCTTTCAATGCAGAGAAGCTCAAGGCTTACCAGGTAGCAGACTGAAGGCTTTTCATTTGGGGATTATAAAATGAATAATTTTATAATATATTGTAGCATGCTTATTGAGTAATTTTACAGTTTAGAAAATTACTGTTGTGGGTAAGGCTGCACGTTACCATGTTGCACATGTACGATAATCACCAGGGCTTCAGATGACGGGTGTAAACATTTGTCCCAGTTTCCAGCTTTTAGGTACTACACAGATGTTTACTTGCATCCATAATTTAATAAGCAGAACAATAGTATGCCTAAAATATTAACGAGGCATATTGTGACACCCAAAATGTAGTAATCTGTATAAAGTTGGCACATCCTTATATTTAATAAATGTGTTGGACTTTAAACTGCAAAAAGTATTTTTTTAACCTTGTTTATCCACAATAGGGCTTGGACGATTATTTGACGTAATCGACGATGTCGATTATATAAAAATGCGTCAACGTGGAATTTTAGTGTTGACGTGTTGTGTAAGACTACGTAAATGTTTTGTAACTGCAATGGACTTAAGTGATAAGCTAAACGTATTGTAAGGGAAAGTACTTTATCCCTTTGGGAGCACGTTAGCGATGTCCTTTTAAGAATCGCACAATAAAACAGTCTGCTAATAACTGAATTTTACTGTCCACCCAATAATCTCTTCGCCACTCAAGAGCTACAATATTTTATTTCTTGGTATTTATTAATACAGTACAATATGGAGCCTATCCTGGAAGCAACAAGCACGAGGCAGGGAACAACCCAGGACAGGGGGTCAGCCCATCGCAGGGCACACTCACACACCAGTCACACTCACACATGCACACCTACGGGCAATTTTAGGAACTCCAATTAACCTCAGCATGTCTTTGGACTGTGGGGGGGAAACCGGAGTACCCGGAGGAAACCCCACGACGACACGGGGAGAACATGCAAACTCCACACACATGACCCAGGCGGAGACTCAAACCCGGGTCCAAGAGGTGTGAGGCAACAGCGCTAACCACTGCACCACCATGCTGCCCTCTCTGTTTCAACATTTAAGTCAAATTAGTGTAATGAAATAATTAAGTAAAAACTTGCAGTGATTATTAACTTCAGTCTAACACAGAAATCCTATTGAATCTCTTAAGATTTGCCTTTTTTGTTAATAATGCTCTAATGTTTAAGAAATTGAAATGTTAATGAGAATTTCAGATTTGTGTGGGGGGGAGGGGTGAATTGTTCTATTAAATGACTAACTTGAAAATAATTGCTTATCAATAAATTTATCAGATCAATTGAAAAATTAGACTAGTCGAATAATCAAAAAGACAATCACTAGATCAGTGGTTTCCAACCTTTTTTAACTCACGGCCCACACAGCCAAACACATATGTTTCCGCGGCCCACTGCAAAAGAATTTAAACGAT
>JAODLC010000045.1:14309892-14325942 GCA_026781145.1 Hippopotamyrus pictus
ACAATACAATGACCGGACTGGGGAAACAAACTGAAATGCGGACGAAATACAGAGGACTAATGACAACAACCAGAAACTACTGATCACATGGGGATCCCACACGGGGTTAACGAGGGGGTGTGGCACACGGAAGGAGCGGACGATCAGGGCAGGACACATTGTTTTTTTTAAACTTTACACATTGTTTGGATACATTTATTTTCTTACTTAAATTACTGTTTTGATAAATGTGCATAGATGTGAGTATAGTATATGCTCTTCTTGTTTTATCTGGTTCATTTTGTGTTTCAATGCTAAAAAAAACATATTTAGGTGAAATATTTTGGGGCCGGGGACCAATTAATTGGTTTTCCATTATTTCTTATGGGGAAAATTCAATCACAACTCGAACTTTTTAGGATTTGATCCGGAGTTCTGAACGGATTAAATTAGAGTTCTGAGGCACCACTGTACTTACGATACCTGGAGATTTTTTATTCTTGTTAAGCATTGGAAAGTTGAGTGAATAACTATAAATGAAAATATAAGTCAAGTAAAACAAGTTTCCTTTATAACATGGAAAGAGTATGTAACAGTGCATGTCTGACGTCTTATTAACTGATTGTGTGGTGATGGCATAGTCACATTCTAGACTGTTCTTTGACTAAAACTTTAAAAACTTTTTTTTTTTTAAACTTTAAAAATGAGCTGATATTTACCGCCAAAAATTCCCTTTGAAATGGCGACCCAAACGGCTTTGCACACCCGCGCACTAAACAGTCAGACAAAAAGCATGCTGTGTGGAATTATTTTATGATGTTAGAAATGCATTGTGCAAATATTGCTCTGCTAAAATTTCACAAGGAGGATCTACTAATTAACATTTCATCTGGACATCAGTGAAAGGCATGAATTTCTGAAAAACAAATTTTTTCCAAGAAAGGCAGCAGTACTGCCGAACAACACTAGTCCGTCAGTAATTCAAGCGTTTGACTGCAAAAGAAAATTCAGTCAGTGCGAAATCAAAATATATTACTTGGAAAATTACAGAGTTGATCACACTTGATGATCAGACGTTCTTTGTTATAAATGTTATAAATATATAAAATATAATGCTCTGATACTGTTGCTGTATACCAGAGTTGGTGTTTTCTTACCAAAAAAAATACTTTGTTAAATTATTTGGGTGGAGTGCCACTTTAAAATTATTTAAGCAGAACCACCCAAACTGGTATCGGTATTTGTGTCAGTTTTCAAAATAATCGGCTATTGGTATCAGCCAGGTGCAGCACGATTCATATCCCACTTGCTCAGTGAGGAGTTTACATAGCGACAGGTGCGATGAGCGTGATGGTGGCCAGCGGAGGGCATGGCTGAGAGCCCAGGAATTGTTTGGAAAAGCAGTAACCTCGGCACAGCTTGGGAGGCGCTGATCCGCCTCAGAAAACACCCAGATCACTGGAGGCCTGATCTTATTAATGCCGCTCCTACCATTAACTAGCTCTCTCCCATCTCTCACCACAGAACCAAAGATACAGTCAGACCTCAGTCGCTAATCTGTTTTTTTTCTATTGAATTTCTCTATTTGCCGAAGAAGACTCAACCATATTCATATTTCAAAAGCAGTTTATCGACATATCAGGAACATACCAACATGCCATCCCCGCGGGGGTGCCCCAGTCGCTTTCATGTCTGCCCTTACCTGCAGTTTGTCTTCTGGGACGTTGAGCCAGTGATTAAATGCTTGTGACAGTTTCTTCCTCACTTGTTTCCCTGTTAAAATAATAATAAAAAAAAACATATTTAAAAATCACAGTCACCTCGCGTCTTTAATTCTGTGCCGGCTAACATCAGCCTCCCCTCAAGGAGGAACGTCTCGAACAACAGGGACTCATTTCTGTCGTAGTGAGGTGCTCACAATCTCATCCACTCTGCCCTCCCCTAGGCACTTTATGAGCTAATTAAATTTCACCTCGGCGGGACAACCCGCACACCCCTCTGTCTTCTGACTTCGAGACGAGTGTGTGCTGCGTACAGCATGTCGGCAGGTTAGGAGGAGGCCACGAGCTTCTCACAGGAAAACAACAAAAAAATCTGATTAATCTGTAGCAGTTTTGTGATGAGAGAGCCGCTGTGACGGAAAAAGGCTCACTAAGGGGCGCTGGAGGACGGCCACAGGTCCCAGGTGACATGGGCTTCTGTAGTGACTGGCCATCGTGTCTAGATTGGACAGGGCTGTGGCCTAGTGATTGTGGCCTCACTTTGGGGGGCTGATTCTGTAGGTGTCACCTGTGGGACCCTACCCTCCACCCCCCATCACTGACACTTGGCCACCCGCAGAATACGCTTAGGCCCTCTTTGGGGGGGGGGGGGGGAGGTGTCCTTGTGTGGCTTGATGGCCCTTCCTCTGCCACATAAAACATGGAAGCATTTATCAATATTGCAAAGAGACTTAGCATGCCAGGCTTGGGGGGGGGGTGCTTTCATTAGCCAAACATTATTTGGGCTGCTTTGAATGTAAAAGTAGACTATAAAATAGAAAACTAACACACACACACACACACTCAAATATGATTCAAAGATAATGTTTAAAGCAATTTTCTGTTTAGTAAGTGTGTAAACACATGAACCCAGCCAGTTCATGTAATTTGTAAAATTTCTCTATCAGCTATATTAATTAATACGATGTTTAATTAAGTTAAGACGATGTTTGGAAATGGCTAAGCTAAAACACTTTGGCAGACATATCATAGTTTTACACTAAAAAGAAGATCATTTAATCATCATTTTCTTTGACTGCCTAAAACTTTTGTGCAGTATTGTATATACGTATGTTTATTTTTGTAACTCACTTGGGTTTTTCTCCATACCTGCACTCCCCAGAATAGAGTTACGGATCATGTCGGCCTCGGTTCATTTAACGCCAAGCACGATGTGCTCGTATTTTAAGACGGTCCCTGGTCCACTAACTCCGAGTAAAACCGAGGAGCTTCCAGGGCATGACGCACTAAATCTCACCCCCCGGGGATCCCCGGAGATGCGGGCGTGACGTCACATCGCAGCCATTCCGGCTCAGCTCACGATGGATCACGCGCGACGGGACGCGGCGAAGTCGGATCGGCGGCTTCGTGACATTTCTGTCATTTACATAATGACACATACAGCCCCGACTGCGGGTCTCAGGGGGGAGGTATGGAGGCCGTGCACACCCGCCCTGCAACCCGGTCACGGCACACATCGGGGCACGACGTCTCGTAGTCACAGCACGGGGCTAAATGACAAGCTAAACCGCAGACAGGAAAGACAGACGGACCAGAAAGGGTAATGCGATAAAGCGCTTGACGGAACTCAATTTCCAGCGGCAAGACAATTAACTAATTAACAAAGCACCAACTTCATCATAAATATCACACTGCAGAATCGCACAACTGACCTTTAAATGTTTTATAACTCAATTAGACGAACATACAGCAATTCAGATGCGTAACGCGACAATAACAGACACCGTAAGAATAATTTGGTAAGATGTAGATCACCCCTCCCCCGTATCCATTCTAAGCAACTAAAATTTAGATGATTTACACTATACTAAGCTGCATTTAGTTTCTTCACAGAAACTCCAAATGAAAACCGGAACAGATAATGATTACTACTTTTTAAATTTATATTATAATATCGCTTTTATTAATGTAATATACGATCATGGTAAATTATTAGGAAACTTCCTAATTTTAAAACTTCACCCATTCTGCAACTTAACATTTTTAACTGAAACAGCTCAAACCAAGTCAAGAGGTGTTTAACGCAACAATGACTTTTTTTTCAAGGTAACTAACTACTGCAGTCCATAAACGAGAATCATTCAAAAGCTTTACAGTCTGTTTGTTATAAATCAAAGAAAGGAATTGAGTGAGAATGACACCGCAGGAATTCACATAAATAGAGCAGTGCTGCTCTTTGGCTGGGGAGAACATGCATCTTTCATGCTAAATTATTCTCACATTACAGCTTTCGCTCCATCAAACCCTTCTTGCTATCAAGTACATCACCAATCAGTCCACAGCAGAATCACCCGTCTTCCAAATTCCACAGCCTGTTTGTGCGAAAATAGAAAATGTGCCCTCATCGGATTGCTAAAAATAATCTGACATCTGAGGCTCGCAGTGCAAGGAATCTAGCGCATGCAATTAAAAAGGGAATTTAGTCATTGGAGTAATATTGGCCTTAAATACAAATCTAACTGTACACACTGCTAAAATCAAGTATGGTATCATAAAAGAAACAATACAACCAATAACTAAGTATTACTTCTTGAGCAGTGTCCTTTAAAATGTGTGTACCAATGCATATTTACACAGTAATGCATGCATGAGTGAACATATGCATGCATGGATGAGTGAATAAGAAGATGGTTTGGGAAAAAAACTCCAAGGTTAAATACATGTAGCTCATGCTAGAGGATTTTTACTAGAAGAAATTAAAGTTACTGCAATGGATGCTTAGTAAGGAGGCAGTGATTATCGTAACGATTCAAACTGATGCACACGCTGGAGACCCAAACTCCACAAGGAGGCCACTTTGGCCAGGAGTCAGATACAAAATGAAAAGTGCATAGAAGAACACTGCGAGGCTACTGGTCTGTGACTGGTGGACTGTAGCTGATAAGAGATCAGTAAAAGGGTAGCAAGCGGTGGGGGTACATTTAGACACAAACAAGATGTTGTGCACTATGAATCATTTAGGACCCAAAGGGTATTTTATTCTGACCTTTTAATGTTCTGGTTAATTGTCATGGGAACATTTCTGCCAGTTTTATGCTGAACCTTTATTAGTCTCCATATGTTAGGGCTTCCCTGACAGGATGCCCTTAGTCCTTAGTCTTGGAACTGCTTTAAATATAAATTCTTTCAAGCACTGCAGAGAAAGGCATGTTAATTAGCATTTGTCTATCATGTACAAAGTACACAGTCTAAAACCTATGCAATAGTGTGCATGAAATAAATGTCAGACAGAAACTGGGTATTAAAGCACCCTGAGGGACTGTATATATGCAGTATATTATATTACTTTTGCGTGTTGCATTTTAAAGATGGTTCAGGTCTTAAGGTGAATCCCTCAAATGAAGAATGAAAGACTTGATAGTGTGCATGGTTCAAAACCCGAACCAACATTTCGCTTAGATTTTAGTCACTAATGACTTGGATTAAAAGTGTCCTCAGCTCACTAAACGGTGCTCAGATTGGATCTGGGTGCTATGATCAGATCGATAACTAACAATAAACAACCTACGTTGCTGCGGCATTGTACTAAATAAGCTGCTGGAAGATCCATCCATCCATCTGTTTTTGGAATACGCCTGTTTATTTGTTCATTTTCACAATGCTGCCAACATCTCTATTTGAGTGCATTTTAATGCTAAATAATGCTAATGAATTACAGAGCTACCCCCAAATGTGCCTCGTTGATGCCTTTATCCAATCGATTTGCATAGAAACAAGGCTGACGACTTATTAGAAATCTAACGAGATACTAAATAAAAGTGACAGAACGCAAATAAAAATGTGTCATACGATTTATACCGCCTTGTTCAATTATTATGCGTGGGCCCCATCGATAACAACTGATTTAATAGATTCTCATATTAATGTATGATTAATTTTATGGGAAAAAATCTAAGCATTAAAAATAAACTACAGAGCAGTGGTGGACTTAATTTCTGAAGGTGGTAGACGTCTGCTATGCAGCCTAGTGAGTGGGTGTTTTTCTTAATCTAGACTAATCCTGTGCAGTGAAAGGACCACATGAACTAAAACATTAGCCATCTTAGCAAGGATTACAGTCACCTGTTTAAGAACATCAGATATTACTTAGTGCCCTCTACATGGTAGATGTCCACATCTACCAGAAACTAAATGGTGATCCATTCCTAATACGACCAAAACCTTAGTGACAGTATAAAAATATTGCGACATTGACTCCAAAAAAAATCAGACCTTGCAACCGTTTTAACTAAACATTTTACATAATAGAAACAATCTATGCAGAATACTCTAAATAAGAATGTACCACTAATGACACACAATTCTTGCGCTGTAATAAATACCAAACTACATTAAATCTCCAGATTATTACACACAAGTCACTCCTCAAGATCCACTTATTTTCTGCTGGGTTTTAGCAAGTCATGATTCAGTAGAGGGGGTAAGATCACTACAGACTGTAAACAGACTGGAATAAAATCCCGCTGCTTCCCTCATTAAGAAAAAACATCACGTGTATTAACGGATGAACATGAGTTACAAGGAGAGGAACAAAGTCAATCCATAAATAAGAAAATGCCAAGCAGTGGAGTTTTATACAAAACATATGAATCGTAGAACTTGCTTGTGATGTGTGTTGAACAATTTCAAGACCGTGGATTTAATGCAGAGGGGAAAATAAATTTCCCGGCTGGGGCGCAGGGATATGGGTCATTATTTGTGACATTTCCCACTTATAATTACCTGCACTGTAAGGGGTTTCCCTTAATTCCTGAATCACAAGGACCGCCAGACACCGACAGCCTCCGTGTACAGAAACCTGTGGCGAGGTCCCGGGCAGCCTCAGGAAACGTGTACGGTGCATGCAAGCGCCAGCCAGTCGCTGCATCTGCACCTCCTATTTCATCAACGCATCAAAACTCTGCAACATATCTCAGTATTTTGGTTCTATGTGAATGGAACTAATTGGCTGGAAAAATTGGGTCATGTAAGACCCCATTTTGATTAACGCACATTATTCAAATCGGACTCCCATGCCAGCCTAACTGATCTAATACCCCCTTCAAGGGAACATGGACTACTGGTGTCAGCAGGATTAAGTTTACATACAAACACAACTGGTCGTCCTCAAAAATCCATGTAAGGTCTAGATATTGTGTGAAACTGAAAAACAAGATCAGTGTCAGCTCTCTAATAAATATTGTAGAATTCAAGCTTGAATTTCCTGTTGCCTTTGCTGTCACTCTATTAACTATTGATCGGAGTAGTTGCAAATCCAGTAATTTAAAGCTTTTCCTTAGTGACGAGTCCTTCTTATGAAAGAAGATGAATACTCGTCACCTAGATAACAGTCAGCCGGTATCCAATCTAAACGCCGTCAGGGACCAGAGTAAGGAGATTAAGTCATAAACAGAAATAAGTCTTCATTCTCTATGGCAGCACTGAGGGGGAAACACAGAAAAATCTGTACTAGGTCTGTCAAACTGAATGTTTACAGAAATTTTATACGGTCAGGCAATAGGCTTTGTTTCATAGCTAGAGGAAAGAGACGCATCACTAACATCTTAAACCTGTAAAATGCCTAACCACACTGAAACAACTGGCTTGTACAAATCAATAGCCAAAGACCTTAGTAAACGGACAACAAAGAAACGCATGCCTCCACATTCTGAGTATTCACCTGAAACAGGAGGGTGAAAGATCATCAAGACTGACGCGACAGAAAGAATGGATGACAGCGAGTTGACATTCTGGTCTTCTGGGACTGTAGGGTGTGTCCTGATACAATCAGATGGCGTCTAACCAGTAAACCAAACACTTACAGAGAAAGTAGCAGAATGACACCTGAAATCAAATGTACAACCCCTAAGGTTTGGATGGTACCCTGCCCCCCCCCCAACCCTCTGCCCAGCGGAGGGATTCGTGTACCTCGGTGTTCTGGAGGACTTACCTGGCAGCTGCAGGAGGTATCTGTATGGCTCCAGCAGCATCCTGTCACAAGCTGCTTCCTTCTTGCTGTCCATCACTGGCCGTTTCCCAGAAATCAACAAACCTGTCAGCAAGGAACACAAGATGTCACATCAGTCGGCCTGACCGAGACACCCGGAAACCATATGAAATTTTGTGTGTTTTATTTTTATTTTTTATTTATTTATTTTAAATCTGCTTCCATAAGAAGCAACGCCATCGATTTCTGGGACGCAACTTCTAAGACGGCGGCTGCCAGTCCTGCTGAATGGCGAGGGACAGTTTGTGTGGTTGCTAAGAGACCTTCACGGTGCAATTAAGCTCTTCCCTCATAAGTCTCAAAGAGAGCCACAAAAATAATTCCAAGAGACGGCTCTGAAAAATTTAGCGATGATCAAATAAGCGCTCGCACATGCTGCCCTACATACTCAAAGGAAATCGGATTTAACGAGACAACAAGAATAAAGCTTTCCCCCGAACGATCACAGCGTCCCCTCGGAAATTAAACCCCATGGCGCAAACGGACATAATTTCCCGACTTCATATAACATTGTCTGTTACGTATTTCACCGGGAAAGTCGACCACTCAGGAAAGGCTTCGTGGATTTCACCCTAAAGGACACCTTACATGACAGCCACAGATTAAGCATAGATGTGCCCCGTTAATTCAGCATGTTTACCTATCCTGCCTCAGAGAGCATCAGGGTGGCGGAGACAGACTCTCAGCCATTGATCAACACTTCTCCTCCAAGCAGAGATATATCAAACGACACAATAACACAGTTCAGCCGCTGAGCTTGGGACCCAAAAGCACTGAATCCTAAACCGTAGGGAGAAGCTGTTTAAACTGAGGGCCCCCATTCGTCATCCTGGCAAATGGACTTTAAAGATTAGTGATACAGGAACCTAAAGACAGGGAGGAGGGTTGGAATAAATGATGCTGACTAATGAGACCACTTTGGCCTGTTCGGAACGTACCTTTAAAAGGACTGACTGATACTCCAGTACCGTAAAATACAGACGGCTTCAATTATTCATTTAAATTGAGCGTAGGAATAGGGCTACTCATCAACCACACGTGGGTCTGGTCTGGAAACTTCCATGGACCTGCGACTGTGATCATACCGTGGACCTACTTGCTAATCTAGTCAATCAAGTTTAACAGAAGGGCTGAACTCCCTGTTCAGGCTGGAACACAGTCTGCCTGGTCCTCAAGGCGAACAGTTATAAGTCAATGATTATAAATGGATTCCAGAGCATTAGCTGAAGAACGACATCCAACATGGCATCGTGCTTTGCAGTTTCTCTCACCGGTAAACAGGGAATGTTGCTGACTCGGCAAGAACCTGTTTCATTACCCTTCAAAAGGGAAACCAAAAAAAGACTGGCTGACTTACTCATATGCATTTAAAGATGGACTCCAGTAGTGCAATTTCTGTAGAAACCTTAATGTGACAGAGTTCGGTGTTGGACCAGGAGTTGAAGCAAAAGTTGAATTAAATCACTGCTTACTTGGAAGAAAGGCTTGTCTTGTGATTAGTCTGAGACTGTTACTCTCCAGAGACCTTAGCATCAGATCTTGGATGATAATGAAATTATCTACAGGGATATTCATCACAAACTGAGATTTGTGACCAGCTCAGATGATGAAGCTTGCAGTCCAGGCCAAATCTGTACAAAGAAGATGCATAAAAGGAAAAATACCAGCAATACCTAGGATAGTTGATCAATGATAGGAACCTAATGAACATCTTCACTGCAGGACTGCTGTTGTAGCCCACGTATCAGTAATACAGGAAAAACTGTGATATTACAGACACTGCTTTCTACTCAATTTCAGACTGGAAAGAACACCAAGAAGGGTATTTTACAGAAATTACATTACATTTTTCTGAACTCACTGAGAGTCCCCACTGTATGTACATTACTGCCAGTTAATCTCTGTGAACCTTTTAAAAACATTATTGTGATATTGAGATTTGAATAAAATTCACCCTATAACACCAATTCAAGAGTTTATAAATATAATCAGCATAAAAAGGGCATACTATTAGCAGTCAATAAAATTGGTAAGGCTGACCCATGACCCACAATGCCAGAAAACGAGTTATAAACTCGCTATAAAAGCAGTTATAAACTCGCTATAAAAGCAGTTATAAACTCGCTATAAAAGCAGTTATAAACTCCATTTAACACAACGATGCCCATCAACCTGAACACCTATATATCTGGAGAATGACAGACTTCACTGAATACCAAAGTAATACATTCGAAGAGCACTTCAAACATTCATTAATGTAATCAAAGATCACGGTGCTGCACAGTCATCCCTGCAACGACCTCGACGCTAACCCAGGTCAGGTGTCAAATTGAGGAATCAGACAGCAGTAACTATAACACTCAAAGCCACCAGAAAAGAAAGCAAGACTCATCTCATCTTTGCTGAAACTGTAGATTATGTTGTAATTACCATATCTGTGGTAAACATTGCATTTCAATTAAAATGCCATTAGAATTCACAATTGTGTCGACCACCGGTTATAACTAATTTTACATACGATACACCTCTATGTAAACATTAGCAGACAGGACAAGTCACACTGCGTTTATAAACACACACCTGCCTGTTCGCAGCCATGTTTGTGAGAGTGTGCAGAAAATAAATAAATAACGGGATGGGGGGGCTAAATTTGTGAGAGGAGGGGGTTGAGACCTCTGGCCAAAAACCCCACCATCCTCTGCTGTGCACCTAACACAGGATGGCGCAAGGAGAAATCATGCTTAAAAATACCCAGAAAAAAAGGCAACCTTTAAAATTATTCACTGCATAAACAGCTAATAATTCATTTAAATGGGATAGACTAAGCAGAGAAGTGATTATGCAAGTAAATACTATAGTATACCTACTGTATTAGGATTTAAAAGAAATGTTTGAATAACCAGCCAGAATCAACCCAAAATAATGAGTGAATAATACATGAATTTCAAAAGCTACTAGGATTCAGAAGAGAAATTGCTAGCAACTTTTTGGTGGTTGTACTGCATTAATCTGTAGGATATTCATTTACACTGAAATGTTTAATATGTATATTTCTCATTTTTATAAATCAATGTGAAGGTAATCTGCGGGCAAAAACCCAAAATATATACAAAAAGTGTGAATCTTTAAGTTAACGAGGCACTGTGGTGGACAACCAAGTTTCACCTGAGAAGATCCCAACCACCCTTTTTAAACTGTCATGTGATCAATCATGAGAGAATTTGTAGGGCGGTAAAGGATGGGGCATTTTTACTGGTCTGCAACTTGCTGGAGGAAGGTACGACAGATGACATGTTTCAAGGTCGAAGACGTACTTTTGTTTCTATTCAATTCTCCAGACTGTAGTTCCAATCCGTGGCCCATCATGCTGTGTTATAGCCATGGCCTGGCTTAGCACTAATTGCCATTATCCTCAGCCCTCTGAACATTACCCAACAGCCAGCTTAGGGTGACTGATCAGATGGGGAATCACCCAAAAGCAGCACGGTGACTAAATCAGAAGATTAATATTCATCCATTAACTGCAGAGCGGGATATCACTAGGATGAGAATCTACCCTTTGTAATCTCACTCTCTCCTTCACACACATAAGCATAAAGATAAAACTTATCAATTCACATGACCAGTATGTTTTTAGATTGTGGGTGAAAACAATTTTCATTGGCTCAACAAACAAATAAAATTCCCTAGAGTTGAATCTCAATCTGCGGCCCCAGTGCTGTGAGAGCACCACCTGCTGAGCGGGCAGCGCCAACCCTACTGATTAATATCTAGCTATTAAACAATTAATAATCCTTCTACATGTCACAGTCTTGCAGCTTCTGCTGAAACTCTTCTGTGACCAACAAAAAAGTAATGAGAAAAATGCCAGAGAGAAAAACTCCTAATTACTAAATAATCTTTAATCTAAAAATAATCTAGACAGACAGAGCATAGTTTAAGAGAGAAATGCACAGTGCAGTTGTTTAATCAGCGTTAATGGGCACGTTTGAAGAGGGTCGGGTATCAAACCGGGACTGAGGCACAGATGCGAATTAACAGCACCAGCACAGGAGGTAAACAGGTTAATTTAATCTCAACTGCTTGGCAAAATGACTCATTAATGCCTTCACTTCAGTGCTGCCCTCAGGAGAGACATTTAACTGTATTGGCTCATCTTTGTATTGGAATGAAAACTTCCCACAAAATAATTACTTATGAGTTCATTTTGTGGGTATTTTGGCACACATAATAGTATTGGCATGTTAACTGGCAAATATAAAATCGAGGACTGCTAAACATGGAATGTCCTTTATTGTTGTGAGTGAGAGAGGTCTTTATGTTATTGACAGGTATCCGATTTTCGCCATATCCTCATAGTGTCAGAGGGGAGAGAAATCTTAATTAAATATCGAAGTGGGGGTAAATACAGCAAGCAGTACCATTTACACATTAACAGAATAGAAGGAGATGGCATTTACATAACGTTCAAATAGGGTTTACTACAATCAGGCAAAATTAAGTGAAATGGCACACTGGGAGGTTTTTAAGTAAAACATAAGCAGTCACCCACGCATCTGCCCGAAAGGGGGGGTGGATTAGCGGGGAACTCTGCGCTATTCCACCCAGCGACTAATGACATGGATGTAGGTCACCGGCGATCATCCCAAAATATTCCGCTTGTATGGAAAAACCGTCACGAGAAGCAATACGTATCTGTACGAGGGAGCAAGATGACTGTGGACATGAAAATAAGGCGAGCAAAAGTTATTCCCAAAATGGGAATAATTGAAAAATCAACACGGGGATCAAAGAAGGGCGACAATTAATAAACAGATACTTCAGAATAAGCTTTTGCAAAAAGTGCCATCTATTGGAAAACAAAGCTTAATATATTTTCAGGACCATATTTATATGTGTCACACGGTCGGCGCTGTCATTCAGAATGATTTACCGCGGTCATTGGGAGCAAATGAAACACGCTGGCCTCAACAAGTTATCTCTAATAAAACAACGCTGACAGCAGAGATTAAATCACAGGCGATCAGTAACAGATATCAGCGATTTTGAAACGATAGGACGCCATACCCCCGGAATCATCATAATATAAAAGGAAAAATGAACAATGCTGTGTCCACTACAGTATCGTTTATCTTAGGGATTATATTACTGCATCAGACAAGGATGCCAGACACTGGGCATAGCGATGATCATGGGAAAAGAGGGGTCTTTTGCTTTTAACATGTAACTTACTTAAGGATAAAAGGACCTTCGGATGAAAATGTAATAAACGACGGGAAAAGCTCCAGCAAAGGAGAGAATCTAAGTCACCACAAATATATTAAGAAGCGTCTATTTGTTTGACCCCAAAGAGGGGGTACATGTAAAATATTGCAAGTTTTCATTTCACAGACCAAGTATAGGCGCTATTATGCTGCTGCTGCATATATTATAAAAATACGTCAGATACAACTTAAGCCAAGATCTAAACAATTTTTCTGCTGAATGATACGAAAGATCACAAAACATACACGTTTGTTTTTTTTCCTTTAAAGTAAGGACACTTGCTGTATCCTTTAGAATCACGACTATTGATACTTTCAAACACAAAACTGAATTTTCTTGAAAATTAAACTTAACGGTTTCCGCACCACGTGTTCATGCGGAATAAGTGACAGCAATACAGGCACACCGGCTATCGCGGCAGGAAACGGGGAACTCTCCAAAGACATTTAAAATGTATATTTAGTAACGAATGTTTAAAATGCGTTAGCCAGGGAAAGTTTATTAAGCATGATTTTAATATGATCGATATATAATGTGATTTGTAGCTAAAACGTAGAATATTCTAGAAATAATCAATACCTTGGTTAACAGAATCCATGCTACTCAACTAGCAAGCTTTAGACACAACTAAACCAGTACCGAAAAGGATATGCAATCATCATTTTAAATAGCATCTTTACTTATCAGTTTACACAGGCTGCAGGTAGAGACGGGCATCATACATAGATTATTGACCTGAGGACCGCTGGCCAGTAACCAGATGGCGCAAAAGACCAGCAATGTGTTATTTGCCATTAGAAGGCTGCCTTTTGTCTGGCGTGGAAGACAGAGAATTACATTAATTTACGTGATCCCACAATAATACTGTATTTAATGGAAATTGTCGACTGGACGGCGCACAGCTCCACCCACCTGGTTGATCAGCAATTTGCAATCCGGGGGATTTTCTTCACCACTTCCGCTTTCAATACGTTATTCACTTATTTACTAAGCAGGTATATCTAATTAAATACCATTTAATCTAAGAGAAACGGTTTCACTGATTCGAATCACACGAGGCTTATGCTAATTCTTCTCCATACAGAAATACAGCAGAACAAATCACCCAGACAACATTCACAGAAAAATTGCTACCCACAATTTACGCCATCGCTTTTTCACGGAAGAAACGCATCGAAGGAGGAGTTGACTTCTTGGTGCAGCCTGCAAAGGATTTCGGGAGTTGTAGTTCCAAACGGCGGCTTGTCTTCTCGACATATCAAAACCTTTAACGGCACAAGCTTGCTCCTGCCGAAATACATCTCCCATGGAACCCCTGTCTCCGACCAGCTTTTTGCGATATAACCGCAATAAATGGAACATGTTTTTATTTTCTAACGGCAGCTGATAATCTTGGCTATACCAGTTAAGCACGGTCCCTTTAACATTGTGTTCCCAGCGCAAAACGCAACGGGGCAGTTATCCCCATTACCCGTTAAAAATAACGTCATTTTCTTCCCCAGTCAGCAAAGGGCGGCGATAGACCGGCTCTGGCCAATGAATGAGTGCATCGAGGGCCGTGGGCGGTGTATGTCCGTCCGTCAGATTGAGAAGGAGAGCAACACAGAGAAAGAGTCAGGCAGAGCCAGCGACAGCGTTGGATCCGCATCCCGACGGCGACCCGGAGGTTTACAAAATAATAAAATAAAATAATTACAACCATTATAAAAAACACACACGTTATTTATTGATGAACCATCTGCGCTGTTCTTTGATGATCTTATGGAGGAGTAATTTATTGCATCAACTCAAAAAAAAGTAAAATCCACAACTCATCCAGCTGGCTAACCAGCAAGTTGTAGCAGGTAGGACATTTAATAATTCAACAGTCAAATTGCCTAAATCAAAAGAGGGGACATTTGCTGATCGGTATCGATCTGTTTGGTCAGCCAGTTATATTTCCGAAGCGAAGTGGAGTGGGTTGCGGGCTAGGAAGGTGAGTTTTTGGACTTCGAAGAGAATGCCAAAAGGAGCCACATAACCTCTCATACAGACGTGTGGATAGGAAGGTAATTCCTGTGAAAATTGCAAAACTGTATTTATCAGCTGTAAGTTATAATGTATCCATCGGCACCTATCGCTCCGTAACAGGCGTAGTCCGAAAAAATGGCACTTTGCATCAAATATCTTCTTGGGGGAGAAAAGAGCCGATTGCCTTCGGTTAGGGCGAAAGGAGCCATACGGCGGATCGTCTTGGATTTGTGGCGATGCGTGTTGTATTTTGAGGAAGCCGCGGGTTGTTTTCGCTATGGAAATCGCTTTGTGCTTACAGAATTATCCGTGTAGCGCTTCCACAGCCCGTTCCTGTGTGTCGCGGGCACACTGGCGATCATCCTGCTTTCCTGTGTTTGCCAGCTACCTATATGTCACGCAAATTGCACATTTTTAAAACATTACTCCTTCGCTTTCATCATCTCTGGCGATTAAAATCGTTTGTGCTCGGACTTTATTAGGAAAACAAAGCTGGGGTCGGCTTGCTGAAATGAGTAGTTACAGCTGGCTGATGTTGAACTATCAATAAAAGAGGAGTTGGCTAGTTGCAGTATTTATTTTTTTACGTTCGCATGATTCGGTTTCTTTGTGAAAGGCAGCTGGAATTTCAAGAAAATGTATTATTTTTAAAAGACGTTTCGGGCTGTATCTTGAAAATTACAGTAGAGGATGGCTTAAACAAAACGCAGTGACATTGCTTAGGTATAGGTGGTCGGCTCGTTAAATTCAGAAAAATGTTGTTTCTTCTCCCGCATAGCACAACACCTTCCAACGAATGAACTGTATGTCACTTTTTTGCCAGTTTTCAGGTCTTTTTTCCTTGGAAATATATCACATATTTGGGGTTGCTACGAAGCCGACTCAGTTTTATCAGCTGTCTAGTTGTAGTCAGCAGTTTGCGACCGAAAACAGATAAAAAAACCGCGTCCCTAATTTATAAATACGGAGCTCTTATTTTAACATCTGGCTGACCACACTATATACTTGCGGGGGGGGGGGGGGGGGGGG
>JAODLC010000045.1:14325957-14338034 GCA_026781145.1 Hippopotamyrus pictus
CGGACACACAAATGTCATTATTTGTTGGCTTTGATTCCGTGCAAGTGCGATTCCTCGAATTTCTCACGTCGCAGTCCGGTTATGACAGGGTCTGCTCGCCAGCCTGCGATGCAAAGCTTTCTGAAAAAATTTATATATTTTTTTGTGAGTATTACGACCAGTGGGTGCGAAAACCCGAATAAAAGGCAGCCCTATACCGAGGGGTCAGGGAGTGCATGTGGCTGACTTTGTGATCTTTGCGGATTTTGCACAGTGCCTGTCTCGTCCACTGGACTGTTTCTGCCGCACGGCACAGAAATGGCGTCATGCACTCGGCTTCGGGACTGACTGCGATCGGGCACCGCGCAGACCTTCAAGGGGACACGACGCTGTTTATCCACTGCTCCGTGCCTTTCGATCTAATATATTCTTTTAAAGCATACTTATAACATGTCCGTTCGTGATGCTTTTATGCAGCGTTATCTTTGTTTTAGAGATCCGATATATTTCTTTGTTCTTTTAGATGTGGAATTTCTAAGCTGTTGATTTTGAATTAAAACACCGTCTTTTTTCCCTTCGTAGTGTTGCTTAATTCGCTGTTTTTAACAAGATCACAGATCAGGCGTGTTCCTGGAGATCAGCGTCGGTTGATTAGACGGGTACTGAAGCCAAAGGCGTTCCCTGACCGTGACTTCTTGTACTTTCATCAATCCGTGTGCGTCTCACCATCGTGAACTGATGATGCTTTGTGAAGTTTACGATGTTAGTCAGCTCACGCTCCATTCAAAATAAATGCCTACAGGTCATTAGTAATGTAAAGTCGTTAATTTTTCAAAGTGGTTACAATGTCGCGGGACGTATTTTGTAAGTTTAAATAACTTATTCCGTCATGGATTGTCCCCAAAGAAAATTAATTTAAGAGTACAGCGTATAAAGTTCAATTTTACATTTGTATTATTCAATTGAAAACAGTAGCAACAATTTAGTAACGATTTGGTTACTTACCTGTTCATTAATTCACCTCTATGTAGTGTAACATGTAACCCGTCTTTCTTATCTTGTGGGCAGGTATGTGAGGAAATGCAAAGTATTTATGTGCATGTAGGCTGCTCTGTTCACCATTATTGACCATTAGTTAAATTAGTCACCATATAAAACGTGTCGTTTGTCCATAATTTTGTATATGTTACTTTGTTTTTGTTTTTAAAGAAAACTTTTTCAGTTACAGGCTCGACACCTGGATCCCTCAATACAAGCAGAGGAGTCCTGAGTGAAAATGAAGGTACGTTTGTTTTTCCTGTCTGATTTTTGCCAAAAACACATTAGTGTCATTCTGCTTTTCTGTAAAGTTTTTATGACATATGACAGATACTATTTGGGTAATAGACTGTTTTATTATTTGAGACATGTCCTTTTTTAAGAGTAATGTCACTCTAAACATCGTGGTCATATGGTACACCATCCTTAGAGAATTTTCAACTTTGATTGATTTGTCTGGTATTGTGCATAAATATTTGATATATATATTCTTTGACCATTAGCCAGGTAATGATGAATGTCGTGTATTTCATAATATTGGATGATGTTTAATTGGTTCATTTATCCTCTGTCCTCGATGGCGACGGGTACTAAAAGTCACAGCGTTTCTTATTGGCGCTCGAACATTACAAAGTTTGCGCACGAGGCCCTTATCCTTGTTTATGTTTCTCAGCTCTATAACTTTTTTGTCTTCGGAATGTGACGGAATAATTGACGGAGGCAGGCCGTGCTTCTGTTTCCATGGTAACTGGCTACCGGGTTACTGCCTGTAGGATTTGTCCTATTGGCCTTTGGATTCGCATGAAAGGCGAAGACTAGAATGGGAAAGTCTTTTTATTTATTTTTTTATGATTATTTTTTTTTTATCTTAGGCGGCAGCCTGTAGCTTGACGTCTTGTCGATTAATGCTTACCGATATAGCGAATGCGTGTGACTTTGATTAATGTTCCTGCTTAACACATGACTTTTCCCGCAATAGAACTGGTTTGGCTTACAGACTCGGTTCCGGGAACTTTCGGCTGTATCATCCAAAGAATTTGTTTGGATCTTGATGCCCCCTGCAGCGAATAAATGAATGGGACGTATCAGGAAATAACCATTTGTTTTAAGATAAACTGCGGTTCCATTTTTAAATGTCAGTAATCTTGAGCTTGCACGATTAATGTGATCCCATAATTTAAACACGGTCCTATTGTTCAGGCGTACCATACCGCTGGAATTTTTCCCGGCATTTCTTTCAAAAAAAGTGCGTGTTATCAGGATTGACAGGGACATGTCATGTCTCTCCAGTGAAGGAAGCGCCCTCATCCTCTCTGTTCGTCTCCTTCGGCAGGGCAGACCCGGAAAATGAGTGATCTTTTTCCCCGGGGTACCCACCGATTGAATTATTGCCAGCGAATCTTTTCTTTCTTATCTGGCTTTTGCGTTTGCCTGTTGGATGGAGGTCCTACAGCGCTAGTTTTCTTTATTTTATTAATTTTTATCATAATGTTTTTTTTTTTTTTTTTTACTTTAATGTCCTGCAATTTAGCGGGTTTAAAATCTCTAAGCAACTCATTAAGCTTCGGTAGAAGGTCAGAAATGCCCCTCTGCCGCTGACTGAGGAGGTCTACAGACGTTATAGATATTAGTTGTGCTTCATTTGTTGAGTTTCATGTATCAGCATTTGAGTTGTAGTGCATAACCAAGTTTCACACAGGATCCTCCTTTAAAGGAATTGGTAGAGTTTATATGAAACTATGAACTGCTAGGGTCAACATCTGAACACTCTCAAGACCCGAATAATTAAGTCTAATGCCGGCTGATGCCTATGTGGAGCCAAAGGCAAACTTCACTGACCAATTCTCACTCTGGGGGGTACTTTTTCTTGCAGCTTGCTAAGTCAGTGCCCCCTCAGAAGTCGCCTAACGGGTTGACCGGCATTGGTTCTGTCTGTCGCTTTAGGAACTTGTAATTGGCTGTGGTAGGGGGCTGGGGAGATGGACAGCTTCATAAAAGCCACCCTTTGGTCAATGGTGATCAGTCCTGGTCCTGGAGGTGTCCTGCATGTGCCCTTTTTGTTCAGCTGCACTCTTAAATAAAGAGCTGTGATTGGGTGCTGATTGAATGCCGATTTGACCCTTTCACATATTTTCTGAATGCAGCTTAAGAAGCCTGGCAAATGCGGAATGGCCATTGGCTCATTCGGATATTCAATAGCTAAGTGCTAGCAGAAGTAAATTCACCATTGACTATCATTTTGACATGCTGTGCCTTTACGTCCAATAAAAGTTCTTTACAGCACCACTCCCCACCTCATAAATGAGCATATTCTTTGTTGTCGAAATTGGTCTCTAACTAGTTTCCGTTTGTAGTTTGTTGTCTGTGCTAACATTGAAATAGCCCTTTGGGACGAATGAAGTCTCACAGTTTGAGATTTTTCTTTGTCTTGCCCCCAAAAATAGAGGTGGTGCTTCTATCTTACCCTTGCATTTTTTGTTTACTCTAGCCAGGGATTATTGTCTTTGCTGTAATGCAGTGATACCCTTTTTTTTGGGCTGGCAAGACTTATACACATTATTTTGCAGCAAGGTACACTTAAGTAGCTTTGTTTGTGTTCTGAACAAATATGATTGAAAACGTTTGTTTGGCCTTTAAAATAAAAATAAAGTGCCTAATGTGATTTTTTTTTCAATTATGCAGTGGTTAATGTGCTTGGGGAAAAAATGTCATGGAAGGATTGATTGTTCCTAATTATAAGATAAGTGATTTGTCCTGTTGTATGAGGTGTGCAGCTCTAGTTGTGCTAACCCAGCTTGTCTTAAAGTATGACTGTTGTATAACTTAATGTCATAGCAGACTTTACAAAAAGTTTACCACCATTGTGTGGGAGTCCTGCTTGAAATCTATGGGAGTAAATTAATGACAAAAGTCGTTGATGCAAAAAGCATGTTGTATTACACTAATCAAAAAAAAAAAACACATTGCATTTAATAATGCTTGAATTTTAGGAGGCTATAATTTAATGTTAATGTACATTTAGACATTGAATATTCCAACTGAAAATATTTCAATTGTAATTGGTAAAATAATCAATACAAAAATATTTGGCTTTCAATATTCAGTTCTAAAATATACAGATTATAAAGTGCATTTTTATAATTCAGTCACCTGAATTCAGTTCATTTACTTTCGCCTCAAAATAAATTTTAAGACAATAGATTCCGTTGGACACATTCAATGTGTTTTAATGGCAACTTCATAATTCAGAGGTAATATTCAGTCATTGATTTTTTTGCTTCACAAATGCACTGAAAAATTTTACTGTTTACAATATGGTCCGAATATCAAACTTCTACATCTGGGACTATCAGGATGAGCAATGGAGTGCCGATAGAGTTCTTCTCTAGATCTGGAGTCATCAGTGGAGTGTGCCGTAAGCACAAGTTATGATGCACCGATTGACAAAACAGATTTTCTCAGATGGTGGATACAACTGTCCCAAAATCGGCTATTGTCCCATCCATACTATGTAGCTAGCTAGCTTACAAGCTAGAAATCTTAGGAGCTGCCCACTGGTAGTTAAGGTGAGCAAGATAAGTTTTATGTAGAGATATGCGATAAATCATTAGCAAATCGGTATCAGCCGATATTAATTAAAAATCAAGATGTCTATTTTAGCCGATATTGCTGGCCGATAATTAAACTTTTTAGATATTAAAAGTGAACAGCACCAAAGTGTTAGATATGGGTTACGTGTAGGCAGTTGGGAAGAGTGGAGAAATAAGATTTAGTTGTGTTTTTCTTTTTTCCTTCTTTGTCGTGGGTTGTGATGTGTGCTCCGTGGTGTGCAGTGTTTTTTTTGGTTCTCTGTGCTTTCGTATTAATTCTGCTAATTAGTTCTACCTGTTACCTGTTGTCGGACAACCTATTAATTTATTTCAGTGGATGATAAGAGGGAAAAGAGAGCGTTGGAGCGCAGGGGTTTTTCCGTTTGGTTGTGTTGGGTTTCATTTTTCTCTCGTTTGGTTGGAGACGGAGTCGTGCGCAGTATTCGACCTACACTAGAACTGGACGCTGTATAACTTAACGTCATCGCAGACTTTACAAAAAGTTTAGAACCATTGTGTGGGAGTCCTCAATGCCGAAACTGGTGCACTTTTTTGTTTTACTTGGTATTTTCCATATGTGAGTAACAAGACGAAGGTTTGTGTGTGTGTGTGTGTGTGTGGTTTCTTTTACTCTTTCGCTGCCTGCCCCTTAAGCTTCTGACGGGTGGGATGTGAAGAGGATTCGTTAGGCTGGGCTGGTTTGCCAAGAACTGGAGAAAGACTGAAAGACTGCTGCTGACAATCTCCCCTATTAATGGGACATATTGCGATTCTTTTGGTGTGTTTTATCATGGGTCCATGTAATTAGTGTGTTTATTTTAAAATTAATTCTGGTATTGTGATTTCCTGTTACGTGGCAGCATTGTGGGTTTTTGTTTGTACTATACTTTGTGGTTTGTAAGCTAACCCTCTAAATGTTTTTGTGTTGGAAATTGAATGAATTAATTTTAAGTGTCGTTGGACCTGTGGTCCATAACTGGGAATGTCCCCAATGATAAACTCTGCTAGTTGTGTGATCTGAAAATATGTGAACAGAACGTCAAAACAGAATGCAACAAATTGTTTTACAATATGAGAAGATCCCATGAAACATGTGACCGTTTTATATGACTGGCTACATTTTTTAAAAATTTATTAACTCTGGCCAGCAGACCGATCTTTCGTTTTCCGCAGATTAAAAAATGATGTCACATCATTCCATTATTCTGCGCCAGCAAGTTTTATAACTAGCGAGGCAGAAAGATAGGACAGTAGCCGATTTGGGGACAGTCATGCCCGCGATGACACAACCAAAGAAAATCTACGGTTCTGTCAATTGGTGCAGCGTAATTTGCCTCCTGCTTGCTGTTGTCTCCAGATCTAGACGAAAACTTTATCAGCACTCAACTGCTCATCCTGCTAGTCTTGGATGTAGAAGGTTGATTTTTCAGACCATATTTTAAACTAATGAAATTTTGGCAGCATATTTGTAAAGCGAAAATAAGAGGACTGAATATTACTCTGAATTATGAAGTTGCCATTAAAGCACATTGAATGTTTCCAACTGAAATTATTCTCTTGAAATTGATTTTTTAGGCGAAAGCAAATGAACTGAATTCAGGTGATTAAATTATACAAATGCACTTTATAAACTGTATATTTTGGAACTGAATTGTGAAAGTTGAATATTATTTTTTTGAAAATATTATTTTACCAATTAATTTACAATTGAAATATTTTACACTAAAATATTCAAAATGTACATCCATATTATATTACAGCCCCCAAACATTCAAGCATTATTAAATGCAAAGCGTCTTTATTCGATTATTGTGATTCAACATGCTTTTTTGCTTTAATGCCTTTTGTTATTAATTTACTTCCAGAGATATGTCCTTTGAGTATATAATCATTGTAAAGAAGCTCTTTTTTTTTTTTTTAGTAACACAAACCATTGTTGACATGTGAAGACACCTGCAGTGGGAGTGTGACTGTCTGAAAGTGCTAAATATTCCACATAGTAGCATTTTTGTTTACTGAAACGGTACATCTGAATTGAATTGTGCAAACAGACAGGGCCCAGGAATCACACCACTGAGTCATATTCAACAGACAAACTGCCAACTTCACATACTCTATCCCAACACACTATATATTATGTAGGTTATAATACAATAATTATTTTTCCAGCATTTTTTTTTCTTTCCAAGTTTAGTGCATCATAGTCTCATAGCATGATCCTGTGTGTATCTGTTTAAGCGGTCTTATTTTTACGGTGAGCAGTGTAATGCTTAACTTTCTTAAGTTCTCATCCATGCACTCCCAGCCCGTGCGAATATTAGTCATGGAAATATTTTGGCCGCTCTCGAGCTCCTGGCAGATACCGGATGATGAGGTTTCAACTGGGAACATACTCACGGCTCACCGAGCAGCGCTGAGGGTCTTATGGCCTTTTGGAGATGGCCTTGGACTTGGGTGTTTGGCGGATAATAGATGGTTTGCCGCCCAGCGTGCTTTGGCGCTCCACTGCAATTCTGCCGTCTCCGGGCCCCCTTGATGGTGCTGGAATGGGCTTTAGTCCTGGAGGACCCCTCTGACCCTGCCGAACAGCTTGTTCGCTTGGTTAGCTGTTACTCCCATATATTTTATTATTTTTTGGTATCAGACCAGGGACCCAGTTTCTAAGCTCATGGGAGTTTTACTTATGCAAAAATGTTCTGAGGGCAGAAGGGAAATTGATTGATTCAGAGGGAGAACCCAATCAGATTGTAGAGGAGGTGGGTCAAAGCAAATAGAGGAGGCGGGACTAAAACATCCGATTGGTTGCTCCCACCTCCTGTAGTTGCTTGGACCCACCTCCTCAATTTAACATTTCCTTCTTTTTTATATATTGAGAAAGTAAAACTCCCATAAGCAGTTCCTAACCAAGGTGCCTCCACTGTCCATGGAACCAAGAACCAGCGTTTAGCCTCCCCTTCCGGGACCCAGCTGTGTTTGTGCTGACTTCGCGTGTTTGCCTTGTGTCTCTGTCTGTGAGAGAGTGTGTGTTCTCTTATTTCTCCTCACAACCAGGTGTGTTGGCTATACTGCCCTGCCAGCAGTGTGTCAGTACAATGTCAAGTGGACAGGTGTCTATCGAGGGTGTCCTTTACCTCAGTCCTGCTTCAGGTGCCTTTTGAAAACAGCCTGATATTCTCACTTCTAGATGTTTGCCTGGGGCTTAGACCACATCAGTGCTTTGGATATATGTGACTGGCCTGTAGTCTTTCACACTGCATTTTTGGGAATTCTTTTGTTTCTGTCATGGTAACTAAGTAATTGCTATTTTAGGACAATTTAGTAAATGTTTCATATTTGAGTTGGAAACAAGCGTATAATAGAAACTATATTTGCTGTTCTATAGTCCATATTGCTAATATATTGTGCTTCATGTGCTCTTGACGGCGTTACAAACACTCCCCATAGTTTTAGTTTTACTGTAGCTCATTTTTGGTATTAGATGCAACAATCTCTTGTTTTTCTTTGACCGTCCTGAGTGGATCGTCCAGGGAAATCACGACTAAGTAGTTTAATTAATGGTATTGATTGAAGAGAAAATGTTACTGTTACACAGGGAGGTGTGACCTAGAAAAGTCACTTGCCCAAACTTCACAATGGGTTCTAAGTTTTTTTTTTTTTTTTCCTTCTTTTGATTAAAGGTGAAGAAGCACACAAGGTGACAGTAGATCATTAATTTTAACAAAAAAAGGAAAGATAGAAAGGAAGAATTAGCGGAAAGGAATTAACGCGATAATTACGATGACAACCATTAGGTGTTATCATGTATAGACTGTGAGGGCATACTGTACTATTCCCATAATGCTGTGCATGTCTTTGTGTGTGTGTGTATGTGTGTTTGTATGCACTGGGGAAGGTAAAAGAGATGGACTTGGAAGGTCAAATTATCTCCGCCTGGGTCATGTGTGTGGAGTGGAGATGTTCTCCCCGTGTCGTCGTGGGGTTTCCTCCGGGTACTCCGGTTTCCCCCCACAGTCCAAAAACATGCTGAGGCTGATTGGAGTTCCTAAATTGCCCATAGGTGTGCATGTGTGAGTGACTGGTGTGTGAGTGTGCCCTGCGATTGGCTGACCCCCTGTTCGGGGTTGTTCCCTGCCTTGTGCCCGTTGCTTCCGGGATAGGCTCAGGACCCCCTGCGACCCAGTAGGATAAGTGGGTTGGAAGATGGATGGATGGATGGAAGGTCAAATTGAAGAGGAGACGGAGGAGCAAAAAGGAAATTAGCTGGAGGGCTTTTGAGTTTTTATATTAACCCTTGTGTTATATTAATATGTGTGGTTATTGTCAGATTCAAAAATTTTTGTAGAATGGCTGCAAAAATTCTCATAACTGAGAACTGGCAAACTGTAGAACAGTCTGTTGAGAGAAATCATTTGAGAATCATTCGAAGAAAATAGTGAGGTCATTTTACAGGGGTAAGTTTCAGGTTCCCCCCCCAGGAAAACCAAAATTTTTCGTAGATTAATTCATGATTGGCAAAACCAGGGAAGTTATTTTAGTTAGCTTACTGAAGTGTCAAAATATACAGCTGTAATGCAGATCAATTGTTTTACATTACCTTTGGATTTTTGCCAAATGAGAAGACCTACAGTTTTCTTTGCAACTTGAATAATTTAAAATTCACTGGATCCATTTCACTAGAGCACTGGCCAGTGTATACAGCACCTAGCTGTAAAAGTAACCTACCAGAAGATGGAAGCTATATCAGTCCAACGTTGTGGGTCAGCATAAAGTTAAGAGCGCTGCATCAGCCTAAAATGATGTGTTTTTATTTTATTCACATTATGTCAAACCAGTTTGTTTTTTTCTGATTTTCAGTCATCTTTTGATATGCAAATTGAAATATAGTTCAGATGTTGCAGGAAACTTCATAAAATATGTTTTCCAGCACTTGCAGATGATTAGATGCTGTGTTGGATGCAGTATCTGAACCTGTCTGATTTATAGTCACTAAGGAATTGATTTTGTTCCCAAACAGCTTTGATAACATACTTTTCATTCAAGAGCTATTGTTAAGTTTGCAAGAAACAACATCTCATGGTTTCTGAGTAATTTGGGTTGTGGTTTTTACTTGCACATGGGAATTCCAGCCAGATCTGGCCAGGCTTAGTTCACTTTGCCATGGATGCCTTGCAGAAGAGGTGGATGTGTATCAAAATATTTTGACTGCCGTCGAGAGCATAGTGAATTTCATGTTAAAATAAATGGACTGTATTCATGTGCTCCACACATTTCAATTCGAATGAAATTCTGTCCGTGTCTGAGATTACATCACCCATATGAATGTGGTTCGGAATAGTGTCACATGACCTAGGAGAGCCCTGGATCTCATTGGTCCTTCAGGAGTAAGGTGTGGTGGAATCTGAGTGTGACAGGGCCTCACACCGATGTTCTGCACCTCTCACCGCATGGCATTTACTCTACACGCGGTCCCCCTGCCTTCCTCTAAGTGATGTAGACTGTAGATTTAAATGTCACTACGAAAGGTGGAAAGATGTTGCCTGGCAGGAGTGGGGGACTTCCTGTTGTTAGCACTGGGTTTGGCTGTGTGTGCGTGAAGCCTTCGCTGTCGCTGGTGTCATGTCTTGTTCGTGTTTATTAGAACCGAACACACCAAAACTAATGGTGTGTACATGGTGAATAAAGCTGATTGACACTGATTCACATGAAGATCATTTTATATCCCGTCCCAGTTGGTCCATTTTCATTGAACCGTGTGTGTATCTTGTAGTGAATTAATGTTTGAGGGTAGCCTGCCATGTCACAAGGAGGCATATGCAATAAGTTTAGGCCTACCTCCTCCTGTATCCATTACGATACATGGGACAGGGTCGATTGGAGTTGTTTTTAGTTGAAACTTTTTGGAAAGTTTAGCCTGTTCTGCAAATAAAAAATGATTAAAGTCAGTTACTCGAGACCTGGCTTGACGACCATTACTCTTTTCTGATTTTTGTGTCTCTCAGTTTTTTAAGTAAACACGGGACTGCTGTTTGACGTACCGAGGCCTTCCTGGGGTGTGGCATAAGAGGAGGAAATTTCCCCCAGTACCGTAATCGCTTCGCTGCGTATCTCCGCCCCGGTACCTGTGGATGTAGTGGAAATACCGTTAACTGGGCAGACCGCTGACCCCCAGCCTCACGGAGCTTTGCCAGTCAGGGGCGTCTTTTTCCTTAGGTTCTGTGAACACGCTCACTTTGTCGGGAAAAAAAATTAAGCACGTTTAAAATCCATTTTTCGTTTTTCTAACCAATCTGTTCATTGCTTTTACTTCTTCCCCAAGTAATAGATCATATTCAGTTAGCCGTTTTCTGCTTATCTTGAAACCGCTCCGTCTGAAGGAGCTGGATAAATTAAAAACAAATTGGGAGCTTGTCTTGGTTTTTGTCTTATTCACGCGACTTTCCCCCTGTTCCAGTGCTCAATTTGTGCCAGATTTTAATTTACTGGCCAGGTTCGCGTTCTTTGTTGGTTTAGATTTATTCTTAAAAATTCATAGTAGGCCTATGTTTTCAGTGCCGAGTTATGAACGCGTTCCGAGACCTGAGCCCGCCTCGTTACCCCTCCGCTCGCATATCCCTTCCCATCCCTCCACCTTCTCATTTATAATCTAAGCGCTGCACTTTACCCAAGCCAGTTTTGCCCGATCACTCCCGGCATTCACGGTTTACCCAGCCTGTGATTTAGGAACCAACTGAAAATGGATCCGCGTTCAAACATGAGACCGCGACGGAAAGGCTTAATTATCGCTTTCAAACTGCATATTAAAGCTACCACATCTCTTTAAAAACAAACTGCATCTTTCTTTAATAGCTCGGCCTGCGGAGTCGCGTTTTAGCGTATTATATAAAAGCCGAGTGGGTACCTCTGGGTACTAAGTGAGAGCTGGTTCATGCGCTGTTCCGTGTCGTTGGAGGTAACACTCCGTCTCGGAGGTTTCCATTTATTGCTGCGCCGCTGATTTACTCGGGATCCCACCTCCTGCTGAGTAACGTTTGGCAGCCCGACAATCACAGTGTAAGCTGTGGATCATAAGGTCAGGCTTTTGACGCAGCGGACGTCTCCGAAGTGAACAGATAGGTCACGTTTCAGACATTCAAGCCGAGTTATGTATGCATATATGTGTGCGTGTGTAGTATACACGCGTATTTTTCTTTTTATGATTTTATTTTCCCTGATCCGTACTTTTCCCTCGTATTACTACTGCTCCGGTGACGTCTGTCTTTCTAGATGATTTATCTAATGTTTGATATGGACGTTTCTCCTACGGATATGAAGGCAAACCTTTTGGCACAGATAATGGAGGTGAGACGCGCGTCCCGGTGTTCTGACGAGATGAACTACCCATCGAGACGTACTCTCGAGCCTTTTAGCGCATGTGCAGTTCCACCGTTTTGGGATTAGGGTTAGGTTTTAGGGGTTTGGGTTAGGGTTAGG
>JAODLC010000045.1:14378762-14397969 GCA_026781145.1 Hippopotamyrus pictus
ATCGGCCATTATAAATGCCGATACCGATAGTTTGGAAAATGCCTAATATCGGCCGATAAATCGGTCGGGCTCTACTTCACAGAGCATTCATAATGCATAATAAACATGGCTATAATGTGTTGTGCCTTTTTTATAAATATTTATAACCATGTTTATAATGCTTTATGAATGCTTTATAATGCATTATGAATGTGCTTATAAATTACTGAAAACATGGCCTTAAGTGTTCCCATTCATTGCATATAAAGTATTTAATCTGAACGTCCCTCTTTTATTTTTTTCTGATTTTGTGAGGGGTAATGTTTATAATTTAAGACTTAGGTGTTTTGACATGGTGGAGGTGATTAACTGCGCCTTTCACTCTCAGATACCATCACAGGCCAGGTTGGTGCTGTGGCCTGTTTAGAGATGAATATTTCATGCACTATATTTAGACAAAGGTTTTAGGTGTGCTGTGTGTCAGACAGACCTCCTGCCGCCGTCAGTTTTATTTAGCCATGCAAAACATTCATTAAGTTTAAATGTGTGGTAACTGCAATTCTAAATGAGTCATTTGTCTTCCCATCTCTTAATAATGAATAATGTAAGCATTTTGAAATTGTCATGTTTGGGGCTTGGAGGGGCTAAGCTCCCCCAGGGTGGTGCCCTTAGCCGTGTAGGGTCACCGCCCCCTGATGTCCTGTGCCCCCGCAGCCGAGCTGGAGAAGATGAGCAGCCTGGAGAGGATCACCTTCCTGCAGGAGAAGCTACAGGACATCAGGAACCACTACCTGGCCCTGAAGTCTGAGGTGGCCTCCATAGACCGGAGGAGGAAGCGGCTCAAGAAGAAGGAGCGAGAAAGTAAGTGAGGGAGGAAGGGAGGAATAAGTGGGGGAGGAAGGGAGGAATAAGTGAGGGAGGAAGGGACGAATGAGAGAGAGAGGCTAGAAAATATGGGGAGGAAGGAATGAGAGAGGAAGGAAGTGAGGAATGAGAGTAAGATGAGGGAGGAAGGCAGGAATGAGAGTAAGGAAGAAAGTAGGGGGGAGTAAGGAAGGAAGGGAGGAATGAGAGAGTAAGGAAGGGAGGAATGAGAGTGAGGAAGGAAGGGAGGAATGAGAGAGGCAAGAAAGTCAGGGAGGAATGAGAGAGGGAGGCTAGAAAATAGGGGAAGGGAGGAACGAGAGAACAAGGAGGAATGTAAGGGAGGAAGGAGGGGAAGAATGATAGTAAGGTGAGGGAAGAAGGGAGGAATGAGAGTAAGGTGAGGAAGGAAGGGAGTAATGTGAGTGTAAGGAAGAAAATAAGAGAAAGGAATTGAGGTATATGAGAGAGCAATAGAGTGGAGAGGAAGAAAAGGTGGAATGACAAAAGTAGGGAGGAAAGAAAATACAGAAGAAAGGAAGAAAGAGAAAGAAAATGAGGGTGGAAGGAGTATAGAATGAATGAGAAGAAGGAAAGAGAATGCAAAGAATGAAAGAAAGGAGGAGAGAAAATGTTAGAAAGAGAAAGAAAAATTACACAGAAAGAGAGAGTGAGGCAAGAGAAAGTAAAGGAAGACTGAGAAAGGAATGAAAGAGAAAGTAATGAGGTAGTTAAAAGTATGAGATGAAAGAAAAAATAAGGGAAAGAATGATAAAGTAACTGGAGTGAAAAAGAAGCGACAGTGTTTCTCTGCTAGTGAGGAGTAAGAGCAGGATTTAATCAGAAAAGGCTGCAGTTAAAAATCTTTGGGGAAACCAGCATAACTTTGGATTATGTCCCACTGTTCAGGTATTAATCATCGTTATGTACCATACAATAGCGTATCGTAATAATCTGTAATGATTTAGCAGTTCCTGTGCCGCATGTTCTCCCAGTGCACTGGTATGGAGGCTGAGCTCTCTCTGTGCCGCACGTTCTCCCAGTGCGCTGGTATGGAGACTGAGCTCTCTCTGTGCCGCACGTTCTCCCAGTGCGCTGGTATGGAGGCTGAGCTCTCTCTGTGCCGCACGTTCTCCCAGTGCGCTGGTATGGAGGCTGAGCTCTCTCTCTGCCGCCCAGGTACAGTGGCCACATCGTCCTCGTCCTCCTCGTCCCCCTCGTCCAGCTCGCTGACGGCGGCGGTCCTGCTGACTCTGCCGGAGCCCATGTCAGGCTCCCCACAGGGCCCAGGGCTGTCTGTGGAGTGCAGGTGACAGGATGCCAGGGGGAGCCCGCTTTGCACTCTGCACTTACGGACAGACTCGCCCCCCCCCAAACTCCATGACCAGGACGAGTCTGATGAATGACTGAGGCACAAGACTACGGGGGGGGGAAACTGTCTCCGCTAGGCGAGGAGGTCTGTTTCCCTGTTTCTCTATTGACAGCTGTTTTCTGGGGAAGCAAACACTGCACTGAAGTGCACTTTTATCAGCCGGGGGGGGTGTTAACCAACAGAAAAATACAGTACACTTGGCATTTCTGTTAACGTTATGGTTCTTAAAATTTATTTTCTTCAAGCAATAATTGTTTTGTGTACATTTTTACACATATATGTCGGAGTGTGTGTGTGTGTGTGTGTGTGTGTGTGTGTGAGCACAGAGCGATGACAGAATGTAGACACATGAGGTAGGACCTTGTGATAAGAATGAGATGATCACGTGACCAGCGTGCTCATTTATTAACATTTCAGTGATAACAGTAAGGAACTCGGACCGTACATCCTGAATAATTCCCTTGTTGTTACGCACAGTGGGGGATTAGAGTGGGTTCATATTTAGCCAGTAGTGGTATTTACCACCACTCAAGCTCCTGAGGGCCCCTGTTGGCCACAAATTGTTACTACACTAAATATTAAATAAATGTGTTCCTTATTTAGGAGATTTTTGAAACATCTCCGGCAGTGGGGGCTGGCCCGAAGTGAGGGAGGGTCCAAAAACAACAGCATCCTCTCCTGTTTTGGGTGCCATGTGCTATGTGACCTTCGATTATGGATGAAAGCTGGCAGTAAGGCATTGTGGGAATGTACCATGAGTGTTCTGAGGACTTTGGTTATTTCTGTGAGTACTTAACATTGACTACACATCGACCTCATCATTGAAATGCGTGGTAGGTTAAAGGGAATCATAAAGTACCAATATAAAATATTTCATTTTTTCTTCTCTAATCAAAACCAGAAGAAATATTTTGAAGTTTACATTTATAAAGATTGTGGACTGCGGTGTTAAGAATGTTCGAAAGCTATTTTATTTGTGATTGAAATGTGTTCAACTACTGATTGATACCAAATAGTTAATATGGCAGTAATTTAAGTGCAATGCTTAAAAAGCCCAACCTGGGTAAGGCAGCCGATGGTTCTGTGAAGGTGGGGGAATGTGCGTGTACTTGACTATGACGCAGGAGGCATTTTGAGGGAATGTCTGTAAGCTGTCCGTTACTTTTTTTCATTCGGAGTACTGTGCATGCCAAACACTTGAAGAGTGCTGCCATCTACTGGCTCTGGACTGCTACTACAGAAAACCAACGCTCAGTAATGTCGCCGTACTTTCATGTATACATACAGTAGATTTGCACCGTCTTTCACCAGGGTTTGCGATTGGAATTTAGCGTAACTGACAGTGTTATTTTTAAGCAGACACTCGTAAGGTCTGATGGAGTCAGCCCCACCCTTTATAAAGTGATTCACCTTGCTTTAAGGTTTATATATACTGTATATTATCCAGGCAACGAAAGACTTACATTACGGTAAACACGCACTTACGATATGTGTACGTATAAATGTATCCTTCTCATGGACTTCTTGGGAGAGAACCCGATGATCTGTTCTCTTTGGCACCCGTCTGTAATCGTATACCTTTGTAATACGTTTGTATATTGAGAAGTGTGTTTCAAGTCAAACTATTTAATATCTTGCACACTGTTAATATGTTGAACTTTTCTGTCTGGGCTTTTACCGTTTTACTGTAGTTTTGTGTACATCCCCCAGTGTAAATGCATGTTGTTTTATTTGTTGTCATTGTGTGAAAGTTTCATTAAGTGTGTGGGTGTGTTTTTTTTTTTTTTTTAAACCCTTGTTCCGTTTTAAAATACTTTTTTTTTGGAATGTCAGCTTTGTATCAAATAGCTTGTGCTCATATTCGAAACATTTTTAAGATGGTTTCAATAAGTATTTTCCAACTTGTATATGAGTTGTAAAGTTTTATGGATCTTTGCAAAAAATCAAATGGGGCAACAAAGAGGGCATGAAGCTTATAAGGAAATGTAAAGTATTTATTAGATTCTTCAGAGGGATCTTGTGTAATTTATTGTACAGATGTAAGCGAAATATGCCTCTGTTGGAAATAAATGCCATAGTTTGTGAGATGTGCCTGGCTGCCTTCTTTACCCTACGGTGTAAAATTCCTTGTTTATTGGCTGCCCTGCAGTCTGTGGCGGAGGGACGTTTGGCCAGGATGAGATGGGTGAGCAGATAGAGAATTAAGACCGAGCAGATGAGGATAAGACATTCATCAAGATGGGGGTGGGTGGGTCTGTTTTTAATATCTCAACTTATTTGGATTTTGGGGGAAAAAAAACTCTTGTCAAAGTATCCATGGATAGACTGAGTCAGGAATAATTTACATGCCATAAGGGGGAGAAACTTTGCCAGTAATTTATACCACATTAACATACGACAGGCTGGGCAGCATGAATAGTATTACGGTAATAGCTGCGCGCTTCGCCTCTAGAGAAGCTGATATCGGCTGACTGGCACCCGTATCCACATATCGGGGTAGCACTGCACTGCACTGCGATCGCCAAGTCCAAGCTCTCCTTAGTCCCGCTTTAAAATCGTAATTTGTCGAAAACCCCTATAAGCGTGTTTCAAGGACAGAACAGGCTGTACCTCTGGTGGACTCATTATATACTGCATCAAACTCTACTATGCAGGAGCTCCCTGTTACTGGAGTACACATAGCCCCTGAAAACACAATTAGAAAAACCTGCCGTGAGAATAGATACATTTTCAACAAATTACATCTGAAGAAAAATGCGTCAATGATGCTTCGTTTCTGAACAGCTCTCACGTGGAGTTTTAATGTAACATTTCTACTTCACGAATTGCGGTTTTATGTGAACCTGTCTTCACCGATGTGTTGAGTGTTTTGACCCGCCAGAAGCCCCATCATAGCCTGCCTGATATTCTCAGTGACGCTCTTGTTTTGCTGACCTTTATTGCGGGTTCTGGTTTTACAGGCAGACGTCTTGCTCCTTTGAGCTTCAGTGTCAGGTTGTCATGCAGCTTTTGGGATTCAGAAATTCGCGTCGCACGTTCGAATGGTGTTGGTGCTCTCTAAATGTCACTGCTGTGGTGCTACACTTCAGATGATCAAAGTTTACCATCAGGGCAAGATCCCGGTGGTAAGAAGTGGTTCAAGACCCCTCATTAATTATCCTGTAGCGCCCCTTTTTGTCAAAAACTACGTAATTTTGTACACGTTCTCTTATTGAATTTCTCAGCTCAGCTGTATTACACCTATTATTGACTATTCCGTACACGATGATTTAGAAAGTAAAACAAAAAAAGGCTTCAGGGGAAACGAGGTTTTGATATGGTTAGTTGCAAGGGATAGACATTGGTGGCCCATATTGGTACTCAAGCAGAGAGGAAATTGGGGTCCTGTCCCTTTAAGGCGGTGTTGATTTTTTTTGTCTAATCTCTATCTGACAGCTCACGAGAACATGCTGAATAACCGTAGAAATTCTGACTGATTTGATCCTCTGAATACATTTTGATAAAATCCTAAGATATTAAGCTTGAGTCCTGAGTTCAGATAAATCCTTCAGTTTAATACCTTTCCTATAACTTATCTTTTAACGTTGGATATCCTGATGAGTTTGTTATTTTTATTATAAGATATAGATGCTTGTGAGATTAAAACAATACAAACAAACACAGCCATTATAACCTTAACAATTTGTAAGCTGCTTTATTATTATCACCATCACTAGTTTTATCTTCCATTTTTTTTTCCTTTTTTGAAAACAATTTAAATGTCATTTGGAGAGTCTGAGAGGTTGATGACTGTCGACCCTCCAAGCTACTACTTACACAAACTTAAACTCACATCAGCCTTATACAATAGTGTCCCACACAGCACCATGCAAAAAAGAGATACAATTCAGGGTTTCTGCGCAAGAGGTGAGAAGTTCAGGCCCAGAAAGTAAAATTCCAGACCAAGATTTAGTTTCAACCAACCAATTGAATATAAAGAGCCTCACTGACTGAGGTGAATAGTGTGGTGCTCAGCCATGGTGCGTACCAGAGGTTCACCAAGACCAAGGTTTTGTTTCCTAGCATCCGGCTATAGTAATATAGTATAGTATAGTATAGTATAGTATATAATAAGATCAGACATCCTGCCTGTCCTGAAGGCTTAGGGAGTCTCCTGCAAATTGGCAGAAGCCCCTCGACACCCGCAAATGATGTGCAGCGTTCTGGAAATCTGTTGTTCCACTACTCAGTGGTGGTAATATTAACTGGCAAGAAGTTTTACTGCTGAAACCTCTCCTCAAATTTATCACCACTCCCTAACCCTGGTCAGCCATATATATATATATATATATATATATATATATATACACACACACACACACACACACACACACAGTATTACCATCATACTGGCCAGCACCCCTGACCTCCTGGATGCCCCTCATCTGCCTCCCTGAAGTCGATATCCCTAAGGTGGGATATCTGTAAGATCCTCTGAAAGGGTGCAGGGAAGCATATCCAAAATCAGGCGTTGCCGATGGTTTTCTTGCTGTCGGCAACACGGAGTATGCCTTCAGGTGCAAAAGGCAAGTGCAAAGGCCGCTCCGGTGATAACATGGCTGTCAGTAGCCTCTGCAGTAATGGAGTAAGATCAGTACTTGGCAGGATGAATAGCTGCTCCAATGACAGGTAAGGCTTAGGTGAGTGTCACGCCAGATGTATGATTTGGGAACCCTGCAAGACTGAAAAAGATATATTTAGTAAACTAAACAATTGTCATGGACATCGCCTCTGGAATCTCTTCCTTGTAATTTTTCTGCATAAACTCGTTATTATAAATGCAGGATTGCCAGCTCTCACACGTCTGGCGTGACAGTCACGCTTTCAGACGCTCAAATCGATATTCTTCCATTATAATCCTAAACTTAACTACATCAAAGGCGTTGGGGTAGTTTGCAAACGCTAAAGCCTATTTTCAAGTTAATAGAACTGTTACATACATGTAAATGTGTCTGCAGACTTGTCTCGAATTGAAAATCTCACGCCAACCAGCTGACCGAAGGTGTAAACCCCGTAGATGACGGAACTTGACACAAATGTCCAGGGGCGTCAGAAGCATTTTGAATGTGGGAGAGACAGCACTGGGAGAACTAATATTTTATGTTAAATGCGGGGGTCCAAACGAATAATTATGAAACGTGAGGGGGACACGTCTTTTCCCCAGCAGGAACCAAAATTTTTCGGATTGTTTAGCAGCCGGAATTATTTAGCGCGGACCCTTGGAGGGGAAACGTGCTCTGAGCCCTATTATCAAACTGTTATACTTTAACTTGTCTGTCTCATCAGACTAACGGGTATTATATACAGGGGCCGTTTTCATATCGATTTCATCGTGTGTCTAGATGCAGCGTTAAATTACTCTTCGTTGTCCTGCCAGTAAAATTTCTCTACTTAGGGCAGATCTAACAACATCACATCATGAAAAAGAAGCGTGCTGCAAACAGGTACGAATTCTCCTATTTTTATGTCACTGTATATACTGTCCATATACCTAAAAGAACTGCAAGTATACGTTTCTAAATTAATTACTATGCACGTATTTTTATGTTTATAATACGCTGTTTGTGAGAGGTTGTAGTCATTTAAATACATATGTATATCCAGCCATCCATTCATTTTCTGAAACCGCCTAATCCCAAATGGGGTCACGGGACATATATGTATATTTCCGGCTTATTTGTTCTTTTTACGGTTGTTCCTCCACAGGCAAGAAACTGAGACCTCGTCTATCGAGCACTCGCCAGGCGGATATGTGGTGGGCCAAGTGTCCGGTAGCTTGTTCCCCAGTAAATCCGCGTCTGACTCCAGTTCCCTGTCAGCTTTATTCAAAACCGAACCATCGGCATCCAGTCTCGTCTTTATTCCTGCACCAAAGGTAAATACCTCAGATAAATGCTGACAGAATTGCAAGTGTGAGCTAGTAAGTGGTACATTTTATACATTCATTGTATTTTCATTATAGGTCATTGTATCTACTGAAGATCTTTATCACTGTTTTGTAGTTGGTGTCCAAAGCTGCAGAGGTGAACACCCTGGATAGCACCTCTCCAAGCCAAACATTTGAGAGTAAGAAAAAGAAAAAAGGAAAGAACAAGTCGATTGCAGATAAGAGATTAGAAAGCAGGTCAGTGGCATCATCCCTTCTGTGGTAACACTTACGCAGTACATTATCATCATGGTGGACCTGGGCCCTAGCACTGGCCATGAGATAGGGGTATTCTGCATGGGACCCCAAGACACACAGTCTTCTCCCCTTTCAGGGAAAGTGCTTTGCAAAATGCGGACGAGGAGGACGCATCAAAAAGCACGTCCAGGAAGACCAAACGAAAGGCTGCAGCTGTCGCAAAGATGGGATCTGATGCGGATAATGAACCGGCCGAGAAGAATGTTGTCAGCAGGGCTGAAGAGCGTATAAAGAACAAGAGGACTGTGTTTGTGGGGAACCTGCCCATCAGCTGCACCAAGAAGGTAGGGTGTGCCCCGGCCCCCCCCCCCCCCCCCCCCCCGGTCTGTGATATGGGAGAATGAGCATAAATGCTGGGGAAGGGGTCTGCCCTGCTCTGCCAAGATGTTGTGGTGTGATTACCTCTCCTGTGTGGGTTACAGATGCTGAGAGACCTCTTCAAGGAGTTTGGGGCCATTGAATCCATCAGATTTCGCTCCGTGGTATGGAACCGTGGAATCTGTCCCCCTCAGCTCCAAAAAAATCCTCATGGATTAACTATACAGTCCTTGCAACATTTAACCTATATTAAAAAGAAGCTTCCTGGCTTGATGGCCAGTGTTTAATGTGCATGATCTCAGACGATGCAAATGTCTGTTTCATCAACACTTCCAGATAGCTTCGTATGTTAGGTTAATTTTCACGAAGGAATTTTGCAGTAAAACAATAAAACAAGCACAAGATTCTTTTAACTGTAGGCTGTTAAAAGTGTAGATTGTTATGGTGAACTTGTGACATAGAAGGTCAGGCAGTCTACAGGCAGTGTTATTGGGAATGTATGGGTGTTTAGGCACTGTCAGCATGAGCGTGATGTGAGCGCTGAGGTCCAGTCTACATCTGCTGATTCTGCTTCTTTCCTGCAGACGCGGGAGGACCTGAAGATGACCCGCAAGCTGGCGGCCATACAGTAAGTTCCCCAAGTCGGGAATCCAGCCTGGACTACTGGGACTGCTAAAGCATTTGCTATGATGGTGTTAATCTCCTTTCCGTTCTCTTTTCAGGCGCAAGGTGACTCCCAACCGGAAAAGCATCAACGCCTATGTGGTGTTCAAGGCGGAGGATACAGCAGCGAACGCCTTAAAGCGGTAAGCTGCGCGTGTTTAAGAGCGTTAGCTCACGAGAGCCAATGAATGTGATGGTGTCATTTGGCCGATTTAGCGACACCTGCTGTTTTGACCACGATGAGCAATATAATATGATGACCAATCACTGGTTACACACTAATTCAGCAATAAATCTAAATCAGAGGCTGATTCTGTGCTGTGGAATCTTTACAAACCTGAAATTGTGATTTACTGATGGAGCTGGAACTGACTGAAAGCTATCACCTTCCAAACAAATTGGTGTAATTTGAGGTTGTCCACATTAATCAATCTCGAAGATGTCATTTTTTGTAACAGAGAAGCTGGGATTTTATATTGTATGTGTTTCAAAGGTTTGGGACTGAGAAACATTTTTAAGAAAATAACTAAGGGAACTTAAAATGGTAGCAATAGTAATATATAAAATCTGTGGTTTCTCCATTGTAAAAGAACTAATGTTTTTATTTTTGACCTAAAATGGGCACATATTCTGAACATTTTAAATGGTATTTGAAATCTCTAAGAAGACCTAAGAATGTTTTGAGCTTTGTGATTATTGTGGTTTTAAATGTGATGTGTGTGACTGACACCCTGTTATAAATGACCCCTTCTGCACTATTATGGCACATTAAAGCTTCTTTCTTAAAACTACAGTGAATACCCACTTATCTGTATACATCATATGATCACATGGTTACTTCAGAACAGTGTAATATGTACAGAGCTTATTTAATATTTGTCAGTGATTTCCCACAGATATATTCCTGTATGCTATGTTTGTATAGCATACTTGTTTAATGCTTTATATAAGTAGCTATTTAATGTTAGTTATGTCGCTACGTAGGCCGCTGCTAAATTTTGTTGTGCTGCACTCCACTCAATTGTGCAATCCTCTCGCCCATTGACTAATAAAAATCCTTGATCTCCTGCAGGAATGGCATGGAGATCGAGAAAGGCTTCCACGTCAGGGTCGACTTGGCCTCCAGAGCGACTTCGGTGAGATTCCGCAGAACGTAATCCATCCTCACATCCCGTCAGGACAGAGGACAGGTTTTTCAAATGTTCTTTATTTTATTTCAGTTCCATCACAAGCGGACCATATTTATCGGCAACGTGCCGTACGGTAAGTACGGGAAATCAGATATCCGCAAAGTCGGGGGATTGAACGTAGCCTCTGTTCTATGGATTGTAAGTGACGGGCTTGCGTTTGGATTCCTGCAGATGCCACCGAGTTGTTGGTGCGGCAGCACTTTGAGGAGTGCGGAGGTGTGGAGGCCGTGCGCTTGGTGCGGGACAGGAACAGCGGCGTGGGAAAGGGCTTTGGCTACGTCCTCTTTGAGGTGAGAGCGCCGGCTGTACGCTGAGGGAAGCGCCTCTGAACCAGACTGTTCACCAATGGGAACTCGGGCTTCGTTAGTATAATTATTCCCATTATTGGAAGACTTGCTGGAGTTGTGCATGTGAGTCTGAGATGGATTACGGGGAATGAAAGTGATTTTATAGTGTAGCTAGGAGTCTGAGTCTATAATAAGTTTTAAATTTTTTTTTTTTTTGCATCATTAGTAATTCTGGTCAACAAATTTTGACTTTCTTTTTGTTACACGAATCAAATAGGTGAATCTTACAGTATATTTTTGTGCTAATTTCAAACATCTATTCCGAATTTCCCTATCATGCAAGGATTTTGAGTGACACACAAATAAACTTTGTGCTACCATATATTTACGGTATATGTGCATGCTGGAAGTGACTCATCTGAAAGGTAGAAGGACAGACACTCCCTGGGTTATGATGGTTATGATAATTTTGACTTTATGATGGGTATGATTATTCAATAAATTACATGAGATACTTAACACTTTTTTTAGACAATAGGCTTTGTGTTAATGATTTTGCCCAACTGTAGGCCAATGTAAGTGTTCAAAGCATGTTTAAGGTAGGCTAGGCTAGGATGTTTCCTGCGTTAGTTGTACTGTATTAAAATGCTCAAACGTGTCACAACTCTGGCAAACCAAACTTAGACTGTGTAGAGCCCCTCTGTAAAGTCTTAATGTTCACAAACAGAAATAAAATAATTTTTCTTAAATTAAAATTTAATATACCCACACATTAGTCAAGCCCAAATGAAGCTTCATGATCCGTTTGTTGTATTTTCTGACCCCACTAGATGGTGCTCTTTGTTCAAAAAAGGCTCAAAGCATGGCCCACAGTAACTCAAGAGCACCATCTAGTGGGGTCAAAAAATACACTAAATGGTTCATAAAGCTTCATTCTTCATAAAGAACTATAAACTATTAGTATAGTACTTAAAATGACGTCACTGCTTAGTTTTTCTGTGATAAAATCTATGTTGACCAGTGTAATCAGTGTGATAAATAACAGAATTAAAGAGCTATCATAGATCAGAATAGGATTTGCTTGTTTAGCAAACTGGCATAGCCCAGCTGGCTGACTGAACTCGGGTGGCTGTGTGTGTGCACGTGTGTGTGTGTGTGTGGTTGTGTGTGAGGCCAAACGTGACGCGCCTTGTGTGTGTGTGAGAGGCCGAACGTGACGCGCCTTGTGTGTGTGTGTGTGAGAGGCCGAACGTGACGCGCCTTGTGTGTGTGTGAGAGGCCGAATGTGACGCGCCTTGTGTGTGTGTGAGAGGCCGAACGTGACACGCTGTGTGGCACCTTCCTTCTCCAGAGCGCCGATGCTGTACTGTTGGCCCTGAAGCTGGACGGCTCTGAGCTTCAGGGCAGGAAGATCCGCATCAAGCGTTCTGTAAAGAAGGAGAAGGTGAAGAAACAGGCCCTGGGCGCTGGATCAAATCCAGGGGTCGGCAAGACGGGAAGGGGCCAGCAGAACACGGCCTTTAAGGGGAGACCGGGCCAGGGACCCGGGAGCAAGTCGACAGCCCCATTCCGGAAGAATCCAGGGAAACCTAGAGGAGGGAATTCTTTCAGGGGGGAAATGGCCATGCCTGCAAGCAGCCAGCAAAAACAGAAGAAAGGACTTAAAAAGAAGTTCAAGCCAAGGAAAGCGAAGCATGTTTCATAATGTTTGATCTATATATGATCTTTTTTTTTTTTTTTTACTGATGAAGATTGTTGGAAGAGTGAATAAAATATTTTAAATTTATGTTTTGTAACCTGGCGATACTGTGAATTTTGGCCTGATTTAGTCTAATGCTGTGTGATTTTTTTTTAAGGCATGGTACATTAGGGCTTATTCTTGCATGTGTTTTAGCCCATTTCCTCAGCAGGTAAATGGAGCAGGTGTTTATGACGTATAGAAAATTATATACTCCGTCCCTGTTGATCTACAGTTCCCAGAAGGCTACTGTGGTCCATAGCGTGAAATCTAGAAAATTATACATATGATTGCAGCTTAAACTGGACCTGCACTCAAATTTCCTCCTCCATCAGGTCGCCCATCCATTTGAACATCTCCATGGGCAGAGTGAAAAATTATTGGTTCAGAGAGAACATGTGGTTGTGTGACCCACCTCTACTACAATCTGATTGCTTCTCTCTCTGAACCAAAGATTTTTCTTTCTGCCTTCAGAGATGTTCACTTCCACGAGCCCTACGCTTAGGCATTTGTGCTACTCAAATCTCTCACTGTGTCTTGTGTTACGGGCTTGAACTAGCTTGGGGGGAGGGGATGGGTCATGTCAAAGCTGATGCTTGTTGTTAAAACTATTGCAAATTACCACATGACAGCTATGAACACAGAAGGGAGCCCCAGTAGTGGTTTAGTCTGTAAGGACTCTTTGGTTCCACATTTCCATCCTTCTAAACAGTAGTACATCTCACCAAGTCACCTCCACCTCCTCGCATATTCAAAGTCTCACAGGTCACAGAACAGCTGGCATCCTGTTCTACATCACTTAGGGAATAAGAATGTTTGGAGTGACATTACAATAAAGATTTCATGTCAGATATTTAATAATTTCAATTTTCAAACAAGGCCTTTTATCTAATTTAAACAAAAGAAAAAGCTGCCGGAATAGAATGAAAAGAACAAAACCAAAAGTTTTAACACATCCATGGCATTACGAATTACCCTCTGGCATCAATGAAACTAATTGAATCTAAAAATATCCACATTATCAGAAATGTCTAATCGCACACAATGCACCACATTTCCCCCATAGGCTTTCAGATGGTCTTTCAATGTTAATTTCAAAGCAGTCTACAATAATTAAAGCAGTCTACGATAACCACGGAACGACTGCCAAACGCCTCCGTGAACTGGTGTGGAATGCTGCCTTATAAGCAGTGCCTCTCTGTGGTGTGTGAACATTACAGCGACAGCATGGTGTCTCTGAACGTGACGGACACAGTCTCTCTGTCGACGCAGAAGAGGTGGACACGTGTTGATTGGCAGATTCAGCCTCAGGCGCATCAGAGTTAAAAGAGCGTCAGAAAAGGCGAAAGTTTTCGGCCTGTCTGTGGAAGGCATGGAAGAAGCTGTCTCAGCAGACCCATCAGAACAGCAAAACATGGAAGCTCAGCCCCGTGCAGTGCTTGACCCTTATATTGTCATCTTGCAAGAAATGCTCATCCATTTTCTTTAGGGAGAACTCTTCCTTAAGTAGCTTGTTCTCCTCCAACAAGCGGTTAACTTCAGCACGCCTATGGCTACAAAAACTGTATTCCTGCTGTTCTCCAGTGTTGTCCATGGGTGCATCTTCATCCACTTGTGCCCTCTACAGCTACATCTGTTGGTGCAGCTTCATCCATCTGAACTCTGGCCAGCTAAATCCAGTGGTGTTGCAGGTGCAGTGTTCCTCGTGACACTGCTCAGGGGAGCCACCCCTTTCTGATATTTCAAACATAATGTACTGGCAGTGGATTTGTGTCAAATATCTTTATATTGTTTTAGTGTCACAATTGCACCATATGTAACGTTTTAGTAAAGTTATAAATGTTTATACAGCAGTGTACTGTCATAGTGTACTGTTCCCGCTACGTGTTTTCACCGTATGTCGTAGAAAGGTTACAGCAAGCTGGCTGATAAGTGCTAACGTTAATCATATACGGAATTACAAATTAATGATACTAACAAATATAGGCATGTATCGCATATTAGCATCACTGCAGTCCAATGAACCACTCTTATGTGTCCTTTTGCACATTGCCGAAATAAAACAGCGCATAAAAATAAGTCACTTGTACATATTAACTAAGATATGAAACAAGTAAAAACTCACAACATTGCTTTTGAAGATGTAAGAAAAGTATAAGACACGGGAAAACTTGCACACTTCCGTGCTTTACGCGCTACTGGAAGTTCCGTCCCAAAATACTATTTTTTCCTAATATTTGCAATGTTCTTGTAGCCTTCCAATTGTTAGAAATTATTTTCAAAATATATTATCAAAAGTATCAAAAAATATCTCTTGGCAAAATAGTATAAAGTTGGGGGTTCTGGAAAGAGCTCGAGTTTTATGAATATGAAACGTGCCCAATAAACACAAGACCTTAATTATATCGTCAATAAATCAGTCACCGAAATTAGACGACATAAAAAGAACCATATGATTTTTTATATCAATCAATTGACCATACAACTTAAAACAAGCATAGAAATCTCATGCCAGAAAGCCTGTGAATAAGAACATTCAGAAAAAGATGAAAAATAGATTCTGTATTCGACACACAAAAAGAGCAGGAGGGTGAAACGTCCGTAAATTTAGCCAAAAAATAATTACAGGGATAGTTGTAATATTTCATTATGAATCTCTATAATCTTGTTAGGCAACAAAAATTTATAGTGAGCTGACCATAATTTATCCAAATAAAGCTAAGGAGCCTTTGCCTACAGTGAGAAGTAGCAATTGGGATACTGCTGTCCAGTGAAATTAGACATTTTCTAAGGCGTTTGTTACAATTGCTACTTTACAAGTTCAATGTAAACTATTATGGCAGTATCAAATTAAAGGTGAATTACTGCAAACAGTATTAACAAATAAATCAGAGATAATTACAAACTGAACAGAATAGAAACGCCGCTGTTTCCACGACCAAAGTTCTCCTGCACGTACAATACCGACTAGTCGGAGGTAGGAGGGCTGGTCGTTAAACAAGTAGGTCGGTAGGTGAGGAATATTATTACATTTTTGTATATGTTGCTGATTTTTGATCATGAAATACCTCTGGCTGCATATGTACGTTGTTTTTATAAATGATCCGTCAAGTCCGATAAGCAAATTATAAAAAAAAAAGTTAAACCGACATTTAAAATCTCCCGCCTTTGAACACGCCCACATGAGAAAAAAAAGAATACAAGGATGTTACGTGACCTCTGCGCGACGGAAACGGAAACACGCACAATTCCGGCAGCGTTACCGGATATTAGGTATTTCTACGCGCGTGGTAGGTTTTCGTATAGTTAGTGTCATGAGTTCATGCTGATTACATTCTAAATTATCATTTTTGAATCGTCAGCGCAAAAGAAGGCGCCGTGTGGTTTGCGGAGCTATGATGGGCAGTAAGACGAGCGCGATCGCCGCAGGGGTTTGTGGGGCCCTCTTCGTAGGCTACTGCATTTACTTCGATAGAAAAAGACGGAGTGACCCCAACTTCAAGAACAGGCTGCGCGAGCGTGAGTGTCGGCCTCTGCACCATCCGCTAACTGCGCTCCAGAATGGAAAAATTCCCGAAATTCCTTGCATGTCGATCTCCTGATTATTCCATAGTATTAAAAATTACTGATCGATTGCGACATGCACTGTGTATTGGCTAGAGGAGAGTAGACGCACTAGGGCTAAGCCATGCTCTAGCCTGTTCGCGAGGTGCTGTTTTGGTCCGGCTGTCTACGTGCATAGGCTACTTCTGCAAGCTGGACAGTCTATTAAACTGTAAAAACCTTTCCTAAAAGTGTTGTCACCGTAACGGCACTAGGCTATGTCTGGGGATTAAAGTGTGCCTTACAGGCGTGCTACAGATGAAGTCTGTTTAGCTGCTGTTTGTTCGATCATTCATGAATTTGATCCATTAAATTATTAAAGTCTGTTTGATGCTGGGTTTCACGACTTTCAATTTTATGAGTCAGAAAAGTGTGGTGACGACCTTGAAATGCATATCACCCTGACCTTCATCACGTAACGGCATTTTTAAATGTCAGAATCCCGCTACCAGTTTCACTTGTTTAGGGCTCTATATTAGTGTGCATTAGGATCAATGTTGTGTTTTTTAAATTATTATTATTTTTGCAATATTTAAGCTGTTTGACATCGCTAGGGTATTAGGAAAAGGTACCCCATTAAAAAGCTAAGACACAAACATCCCATACCCCCTGAACCGCACGCCAGGCCAGTGCGTATCCTTATTCACAGACTGTATGGGATTGTAATGTACGATGTCTTCACTTAACAGGACGGAGGAAGCAGAGGGCTGCAAGGGAAAAGGCTGGATTGTCACGGGTAAGTTACCAATCACTTTGCCTGTTAATATGCTGAGGTTTTAATTTCACAGTGCTTCACCCTGACCGCGTGCGTGTTTACATCCGAGGTTGCAGTAATTGTTTATAAATAATAGTTAAAGGCCCCCCCTGGGCTCAGGGCCTCGGGGGTGTTTTCCGTGCTGTATCGTGTGCCTGAGAAATGGCTGAACGCCGTCTGCTGTGCTCCAGCTGCCCGACCTGAAGGACGCTGAGGCTGTGCAGAAGTTTTTCCTGGAGGAGATCCAGCTGGGGGAGGAGCTTCTAGCTCAGGGTGAGAGGCGTGCCCCCCGGTGACCAATGGCTGTTCCTGCTTCTCACTAGCACTGGAGACTGGGTGTAGAGTGTTTTGCATGATGGTTTTTACTGTGTTATGAACTAGGTAACTAAGATAAAGGTCTTGCTAGACCCACTTGCAAGCAGGAATACAGGTGTTCCTCGACTTCCTCTGTTACATTCTGATGAACTCCTCATAAGTGCAAAATATTGTCGAATATGAATATACGATTGATCAGCAAATAACTCCTCTCATCAAATAAACAAATACTGTAAATCTGACTCTAAGTAAATTTAATTGAAAATTAAAATGAGCACAAGTTCATCTGCTTAAACATAAAAAAATTGTGCAGTACTTTGTTAAACACTTGAAAGTATTCTGTGGCGTATCTCTAGTCCAGCAACAGATCAAAATTCAACAATGACCACTGCACTGCAGTTGCACCATCGTAAGCCGAACCATCTTGGATCTTGGAGTGTCTGCGTACGCAGGGTGATGGGAGTGGATGTGCTGTCTTTAAATGAGAAATGTGTCCGTTTGACTAATAGCCTCTGGACCAATCCCCAGGTGACTATGAGAAGGGGGTGGATCACTTGACCAATGCCATCGCAGTGTGTGGCCAGCCCCAGCAGCTGCTCCAGGTCCTTCAACAGACCCTGCCGCCGCCAGTGTTCCAGATGCTGCTCACCAAGCTGCCCACCATCAGCCAGGTGGGGCGCCAGTCTAGGGCAGCTGTTTGGAGGTTGACATTGCGCTCTGAGGTTGGGTCCAGGTTGAGCATTGGGCTGCCAGGTTTGGACATGGTCAGGGAGGTTGGCCTAAAGTCTGAGAGAGCCTCAGAAGGGCATTCTTCAAAACCCCCCCGCAGACTGCTGTAGCTGCTGGGACAAGCAAGAATGCAAAAGCAAACCTAGAAATTCCGCAATTAAGGGCCGTACCTCTGTGGTTCTTAGTAACGTATTTTCTGGGATAAAATGTACATCTTTTTGTGATTGGGGGGGTGTTTATTCTAGGGCCCTGTCTTCTTGCCTTGTTCTGACTTCCTTCCTTTCCACAGCGAATCGTCAGTGCACAGAGCCTGACTGAAGATGACGTCGAGTAAGTGTGTGTGCTGGCCCCGCCCCCCGCTGGCCTACCCTCAACCCCCCCACCCAACAGACGGCAACAGTTGAATCCCAGCGGAGGATTTTTCCAGCCGTGATCGGTTCCATTTTTATTTATTGTTCTTCTGGACCCCCTTCACTCATTTGGTTATTTCTGTTTGGGTAGCTAACTATCCCACCTTCTGTTACTAGCATCTCTCTCATTTTTTTTCTTAAAGGTCCAATTTTAAGGTGCTGTGGACTGTTGAATTTTTTGAAGCCATTTCAAACAAATGGAGAGCGCAGAAAATGTGACACCTTACAGAATAAATCCTTATACTAAAACCTTATTCACCCCTGCTGTGGTTTTCATGCAGTACAAGGAGGTATAGCTAATACACTATATTCAAATGGAACACTGCTTGTTCAATGTTACCTTCTGTCATTTTAAGCAGAATTTTGGATTCTAAGAGAAATATCTTCTCTGTACAATACGTTAAGTCTATATGTCTCTGTTCCTCTTTTATTGTCTCGATATGAACACTGAAATTACGTAGTTTTTTTGTGAAACATGAGACGGTTGGTTTAACTTGTTTTCCCTGGACCTTAATCCATGAATGTTATTCTCCTGGAAATGGTAGCGCCTTTTCCCCAGCAGGAAGTGCTTGAATTCACTCCTGATTTTACTCGGTTTTAACTGTCCCACAATCATTACAGTAAAATGTCGGTAAAACTGGTGAGGGTCTTTTGTCTGCTCTTTCTCCTTTCATTTCCTCCCCCTCCCCTGCTTTGAAGGCTCCCAGTAACACTCCTTTCCACCCCCCCGCCTCCCCAGGTCTCCTCGAACAAATCACATCC
>JAODLC010000045.1:14401736-14411799 GCA_026781145.1 Hippopotamyrus pictus
GGCGGGGGGGTGGAAAGGAGTGTTACTGGGAGCCTTCAAAGCAGGGGAGGGGGAGGAAATGAAAGGAGAAAGAGCAGCACTGTGTGTAGGCTAAGGGGGGCTGTTGGCCGCTGCCCACTGCTTGCTTTGCCTCCAGGAAAGGGTTGCGGGGGAGGGGAGGCCGACGAGGCCCCAGCCAGCCCCCCCCCCACGCACCAGGCTGAGCGCTGTGTGGCCGCCCTGTTTGCCTGATAAATAGCCGGCCCTGTCCCGGTGCACTCGCTCACCCGCCCCCGGCGCAGCTGCTGTGCACCGAGATGCTCTCACGGGGGGGTCACCGCAGGCCATGCCAGGTGGCCAGGGTGCATTATGGCGCCTCCCAGTGGCCAGCGAATGGATCTTCGGCTCATGAGACGCTGCCTCCTGCTAGACAGTCACAGATATTAATGTTTCTTTGGAGACCTGCACCTTCACTGCACACCTCTGAGGGACCCTGTCACATCTCTGCGCTGACAGCCGTCAAGGTCGGGGTGGGGTGGGGGGGGGGGGTCGTGGCTTGATGGAAACATCGAAGGATGGAAAGAGAGCCCCCCAGTGCTCATAAATGGCATAATCTGCATTCACGCCAAAGAAATAACAACCTGGATGCGGACTAGCTGGTGCGCTCCCCTGTGTGCAGTGCAGAAATCCGGCCAGCAGGGGTAGCTGCTGTACCAGGCAGACGGATGCTGCTCAGACCCGTCGAGGCTCTCTGGTGACGGCAGGGAGAGGGACGGGGGGGGCTCACCTTTTACAGTAGGGGCCAGGGGAAGGAGTGCAAGGAAACACACAAACAAGGGGAAAAAGTAGCGCACTGGAAACTGACTGTGCAGTTAGTGCCCCCCCTTCCGGGCCTGTAAGCGATTAGGCCCTTTCCATAAAGCAGCCCCTGCCATCTCCGCTCGCTGCCGTGGTAACCTGTCAGGAATGTCCAGCGCGGGCTTTCGGCGCCATGGATACGCCTCCGAGCAACAGAGCTTTGGACGGATCTCCGCTCCCGGTCCGATCACGGGCTCCCTGCACGGAGGTCGGCCTACACTCAGGACTCGGGGGGGGGAAACGCAATATACTCGAGATTCTTTGCCCTGGAGCGGATTCCTGGAGTGCGGAATCTGAAGCCGCTGTTTTTGGGTGACCCGGGAAAACCTCTGCGTCAGCCTTGAGCGGCACAGACTGTAAACAACTCCTGTTTCTCTTTCATTTTCTGCACGGCTGCCCTGCAAAGGCACCACTGCAAAGCTCACATATTGGAGTGTTCGTAGGGGGCCGTTTGGGAGTTTGGGAAACAAAGAGAGTCCCAGGGGTTGGGGGCCTGCTGGACATTGTTATAAGCGTGCAGGTGTGAAAGAGCCCGAACAGGCAGCATGTATCCTGAAGAAGCTGCACCCGGACCTTCAATGGGAGATGCACTGTCCCTTCAATGCAGTGACCCCTACATTCATTAATCTGCTGCCACTCCACATGTGGGCCAGTCTGCGGGGGGGTGGGGGGGGGGCTTGTCTGCCAGGGACCTTTTAGCCGTGTGCCGAAAAATCATGTCATCCTGTCTAAGAGGAAAAGTTGCTCTACCTTTGGCTATTCTGGGCCAAAAGATGGACAGATAGCTGTGCTCTCTCTCTCTCTCTCTCTCTCACCCGGTGCTCCCTGGAAAAGCACGGCGGGGCCACGGGGCCTGGAACGTGCCGGAGTGAAGCCGGTGATAATAATCGCAGCTGCGCCGGGATTTAATTACGCGAGCGCCTCGAAGCCGTGTGTCATTCATCTCCGAAACTCTGAGGCACGCTCTAAAAATACAGCATCTGCCCGCCTCGGCTGCTAACCATCACGTCGGTGACCCATTTTCCCTCTAACGTCTGAGGACAGAAACACCCCGTACCCCCGTACCCCCTCCCCTGAATCCCAATCCTACCCGTGGGGAAGGTGGCCAGCACTTCGGCTGCCCGCTTCCAGGATTTGCCCCCTCTGTGTTTGCGCTCCCTGGAGGCATCGTGTGCGGCCTCTCCCTGTCCAGGCCTGCCTCTCTTGCTATCACTCCCCCATCGCCGCGGACGGGGGGGGGTTATCTCTGCAAGCGTCTGACAGACAGGAATAGGACGTGCTGGAAGGACGCCTGCCGTCTGACTTACAGCAAGATCTAAGCAGCCACTATGCAGAGATTCACTTTATTGCTTTATTCTTAGGAGTGCAAACGAGTTTAAAGTGATTCCCCCCCTACCCCCCCCAGCATCCCCGTAAAGCTTGACTTCCGCGTGCATCCAGCAGACAGTGGCTGTTCCTGCAAGGTCAGCTTTTGGGCAGCTCAGACGGAGGACGGTCAGGGTCCAGGCGGCGACGATGACAGTGACAAGGCGCTGTTTGTATTGTTTTTTTGTGCTGCGTCACCGTGTGATTTAGCAGGCCGGGACTGAAGGAGAGCCAAGTTCGCAGTTCGGGTGAGACGGGGAGGAATGTGGCTCTGGGGAGAGTTTCTGTGTGTTTGTGTGTGGTGGGGGGGGGGAGTTTTTAGCTGAAACGTAAAGCAGCATTCCTGGCTTTTGGGCCCAAATGTTATTTGAAGGCGGGGCCAGCCACAAGCTGCCATAGGCCGACCGGGGGGGTGACTGTGGTCCTCTCTATTTCCAAGGGGTGTTTTTCTTTCCATTTTGGCCCCACGTTCGTAGCGAGAGACGTAAACAAGCACGACGGCAGGTGCAGAGCTCGGGCCCCATAGCACCGTCGCCGTGGCCCCGCCCCTTTCTACCGGATCAGCCGCTCCTCTTGATCGGGACCTCGCTTGGCCCGGCTCGCTCATACTGCCCTCATCCCGGCGCCGCCCCCCCCCTCCCCCCCAGCAGCCCCGCAGAGGCCGGGCTTCCGGACCCGGCCGAGCAGAACCCTCTGAATGGTGGATTATAAACAGATGAATGCAGGGCCTGTCACCGGGGGCCCCGTCTGAAAGGGGGGGAGCCGGTGGGAACGGGGCCCCTGGCAGAGGGCGGCTGTTTGTCATGGGGGAAATACTGTACAGAATTATCTTTTGGCAGAGCAGCCGGGATGGGGGTTACTGATGGAGCAGACTCAGAGAGAAAACAGAGTTTGAGTCAAAAACACGGCACGTTTCCTGGAACACGGGGCTGGAAACTGGTGAAGCAGACTTGTATTTCCTCGGAGACACACATCCATCCACCTCGTCTGGAAAAGCTCGGCCTGTATGTTTCCATCTCTCCCTGGCTTGAGCCTCCTGTTTTCTGGCGCCGGCGTACAGCGGCGACTGCGGCGAGAGTTCGGCCATCTTCTCTGCTCCCGGCTTCGCGTTTGGCAGAACACGGCTCTGCTCTCGGCTGCGCTGAGGCGACGACGCGATCGCTCAAGGGGCTCGCTCTTCCCGCTCCGCTCTCTTCCGCATCCTGAGCCGCCATCCCTTTGGCTGGAGTGACTGTTACCGTTTGATCCGTGTGTGTCGTCCTCTGGGGGGGCGGGAGGTGTGACTGTCCCCTCCCCCGTCTTCCCTCCCGCCAGGCCGGTCGCTCTGTGTGATCACTGAATGTGACGACCCCCCTTCCAAAGGCTAAGCCCCCACCCCATCCTGCCTTATGACACAGCTCCACCTTCTGGGGGCCTCAGAGTCAGCCGCCTCCCGAGGCAGAAACATCTATCAGCTCCTCCGGTGGCCTCCGTCTCCCACTCTGTCTCCCTCCTTCTGTCTTTATTTCTCTCCTCTCTCTCCCTCTCTTTCTTTCCCTGTCTCTGTCTCTCTCCCACCTGCCTGACCGGCCTTTTACCTCGCTTTGAATTTCTCGTTCATTTCCGGAACGTTCCAGATGCAGTAAGAAAAGGTAAAATGGAGATGCTGGATGGTTCTCTGTCGGACCTGGACCCCGGCTGCTCCTACTAGGCCTCGCTGCGGCCCCCAGCGCAGACACGTGTAAATGACCTTCACTCAGGCCTGGTGAGATTCTGAGAAAGCTGTCCGAGCCAGGAGGCGACATCCTGGTTCTGTCATACGCTTGTCCTCGTCCCCTGGTCGGGGGACAGCGGAGGGTTTACATTACTTTTCTGCTTTTATCCGAAGGACTTTGTCACTTCGGCTCAGTTACGCAGGTGGACTTTTTCACTACAGTGATGTGGGTGTATTCATAGTCCAACAGCAGGACCTTCCCCGGGATCACGCCTCAGGTTCGAGGCTTCATACTGTACTAACACCTGCTATGGAAGGCCTGCAACATTAGCCTGGCACTAGCTTGCGTTACCATTAGCATTAGTACTGGTATTAGCTGGCATTAACATTAGTACTGGTACTATCTGGTGTTAGCATTAGCACTAGTACTGGTACTAGCTGACTGTTCTGTGTACATTTGTGGAGTATGGCTAACATCCACAATCTGTGTGACTTACAGCTGGGGTACACTGGGATGATTCCCCCCCTCCCATCCCACTGCCCACCCCAGGGAGAGAGGCTGTCGCATGCACCAAGCTCTTTCACTAATGAACCTGTTTTTGGGATCTAAATAAGCCCCTTTTCCCAGAAGCAGTGCCCCCTCAGCAGGGCCCCTGAAATAGAGCTGGGGCAGGCAAAGGCCAGGAAAGCGGAGACCCTGGCACCAGGCCCGACTGCCAGCTGCCCACGTCGCACACTGCCAGGGCACCCATTAGCCAGAGGGCCAGCTGGGTTAAATGAGGCCAAAGGGCAAAGCTGGGACCCCAGGAGGCAGTTCACACCCCCAGCCAGCCCGAGGTTCATCAGGTATCTTGATGACTTCCAGGGTTGTGGGTTCAAATCCCGCCACCGCACTGGTAGTGTATGGGGTTTGTATGATCTCCCCGTGTTGTGTGCTGCAGGTACAGTCCAACTCACTTCAGGGCCCATACGGCAGTCAGAAATCTGGGAGGGGTGTGAACTATTAGCCTGGCACTAACTAGCCTAGGCGTTAGCATTAGCAATAGTGCTGGTACTAGCTGGCCGTCTTGCGTACATTTGTGGGGTGGGGCTAATGTCCATGACGTGTGTGACCTATAGCCAGGGTACCACCTGGGGGTGGGGCCTAAAGAGAAGCTCTGGAGTGTCTGGAGAACTCCATAATGAGAGCGAATGCTGCGCTAACAGATAAAGGGACTTCGGCCCTTTTAAGGGGCTCAGGTTTCCCGCCCCCTCAGCGGCAATCCCCTTCATCTGAGGCCTCGGCCTATGGCGCGCACGAAGGGACAATCTTCAAAAGGGCCGCGGGTGTTTGGACGTCGTTTTTCATCGTCAGACACGTGCCTCTGTCGGCTGTCGGAAACTTTCCGTGCGGGGAGGAGAGGAGCTGCAATCTGGCGCCGGTAACAAGGAGATAAACGGGGCCGTAAAAAACTGGAAGAGGGGCTTTAAAGTTGGCAGTAGCCTGGAACTATTTCAGCTCAGAAAGCTGTGCTAACAGATGGAATATCAGAGAACGTGGAAGGACTCGGGATCAGAGCTCAGGGATGGCCTGGTGACCTGCTGGTGATAACGCTTTTCTGTCCCTTAATCCTCAGCCAGGCATTTAATTTAATTTCCCCGTGACCCAGAATGTTCCGCCACTATCCATTCTATCTCACCCCTCACCCCAATCTGAAGGGATTTCACCAGTGTCTCCAATGCAGTCTGAGCTACTGGTCCCAGTTAACCCTGACCAGGGGCGCAGGGTGTCAGTACCTCCCTCATAAGCAGTGTCCTCCTAGAGTCAGTTTCTGGTACCATTTGTTAATTCGAAATGGCATCCATTTTAAGGTAATGAGGACGGAGGTTTGGGCTCTGATGTTGAGAGGAGTCTGGAAAGAGGAAAGAGACCTTGCTCTGCGCTCCTTTAGTGTAATTTCTAGGAAAATATCCCCATTTCAAAAACAAATGATTCTTAATACAGACAATGCCTTTGTGACGGAGATTGAATTATGAAGTACGAATGAATTGAATTAAGACTTGGATTTTGTTTTTTAAATAAATAATGTACACATTCTTGTGTATTTCAACAAGATTTTGGTGAGAATCAGTTTTTTACAGGTGTCGTTATATATAAATACATCCTACTTATGTACGTGTACTAGATAAGAAAAACGTACCTTTTAAATGAATTAATTTTTAATTAAGTGAGAATTCCTGTAGGTGGCGCCGTGCCTCACCTCTAGGGTTGTGGGTTTGAATCCCCACTCTGTGTACAGCTTGCACCTTCTCCCTGTGTCTTGTGCATTTTCTCCTGCTCTCCATAGACTGACTGGCATCCCTAAATTGTCCCTCCCGTGTGAGTATGCATGTGCCCTGTAATGGACTGGCATCCTGTCCACGATGTGCCCCAGCCCTGTACCCTGTGCTGCCTGGGATGGGCTCCAGCCCCCCCCCCCCCAAGTCCCTGACTGAAATAAGGGGTAGGCAGAGAGATAGATAGGTTATTTTGGTTGTTAGAATGCAGCTGATATCAACATCATAATAGCTTAAAGTTTTGATAGATCTGTTTCCTCTCAGTCAAACGACGGTCTCTACTTTCACTTTCTATGCTATTTTATAGTTTGTCATAATAATGGAACCTTATAAACTCAGACAGTTTAATAATGCCCACAGTTATAATAATGCCAGAGTGACACAGGCTGGAATGGCATGACAGAGACATTCTACCCCTGCGTGGCACCATGGCGATGCCATCTTTGCCCGTCGGCTGAGCTCAAGCCCCCCTCGTGCTTCTACTGGCCGAGCCGAACTCTGCCACATCAGCACACGTCTGCCGTCCCTTCCCTACTCCGTAACCCCCTCACTCATTGTCAGTGTATGACTAACCTCCCCCCCCCGACCCCCTCCCAAATCCCAGTCCCCCCGTGTCGATGAGCTGCTTTGGCTGTTGTGCAGATATGAATAATCATAAGACTGGGGACCGGTGGAGTCTGACAATGTATTTAATTTAAAAACTATACCACCAGGACTATTTGCATATGAAAACATCTTTGATGTCTTTATCCAAAATGCGAGTCTTTGAAGTTCTCTGTGTTTCCGTGTTTTCCTTACTGAATTATGATAAAGACGCATGAAGCTAATCATTGGTGGGTGGAATCAAGAACCGCTACCTCAACCCCCGCTCCCCCCCCCCCCCCACACCGCCTCGCCTCGCCTCTTAATCTGCCTCCCCGTTGTACAGTACGCTTGATTTAGACTGACGCATCGCTGATTAATGAATCAATTACTTCGGTTTGTTCTTGGCCCGAATGCGGCTTTTGATAATCCACTTGACGCAGCGCGGACCTGTGGCCAGCAGCCAAAGAGTGGAATTAGCATATCCGTCGGCCCTTGAGATGCAACTTGACAACTCTTGACCAAAGTGGGTTCCCAGCACAATTATAGCTGCTATAAGATGCACGCTGTCCCCTCCTCTGTGGACTGGGAGACAGCGAATCCTTACGAGGGTCCCTGTTCAGCTACGAGGTCGCTACTAGCTCTAACTTTCATTTTAGCTATAACTGTAGCTGTGCTGTTAGTTTTAGCTTTAGTTTTGACTATAAATTTAGTTTTAGCTTTTGCCTTAACTTTAGTTTTTCCTTTAACTCTAGCTTTAGTTTTAGCTGTAGCTGTAACTTTAGTTTTAATGCTAGTTTTAGCTACAAGTTCTTTAATTTTAGCTATAATTTAGCTTTAATGTTAGTTTTAGCTTTAGTTTTAGCTATAACTTTTGCTTTAATGGTAGTTTTAGTTTTAGTTGGGCAGTTTGCTGCTAAGCCTCAAAGCCAAAGTGTGTCTCTGTCCTCCATCCTCTGTGTTGACAGCTTTGGGTCTAACTGCAAAATGGCGTCAACAGCTCGACGCTGCTTTGGTCTTGACGCTAAGTGCCCTCCCCATCCCAGTCTTTACTGCCCTGTCTCCTGCAGGCTTCTCTCCTGCCCCCATCTGCCATGGATGGCCTTCCCTTCCCTTTGTTCATTCTTGAAGTGCGTTCATTGACGCATTTACCCCCCTGGACTCAATCCTGCCTCAATCCTGCCTCAATCCTGCCTTAATCCCAACTCAATCCTGACTCCATGCCGACGTGCTGTCCCTTCTGACAGTGCTCCTGAGTCTCATGGACACCCTGCAGTTTCTGTCTGACTACAGAGTGAAGCCTTTGATGAAATGCTCTGAGTGTACGAGCGGATTGCTGGGGGCAGGCGTGGGAGCTGCTGCTCCTTGCATCATGGTCACGAGAGCCTCCCAGTCCCCACCGCCCAGCTGTGACAGCACACTAGTTAATGACAGGCTTGCTGGGGGAAAAGACATTAATTCTGAGCTTGTTTTGCATCGTTTTACGGAACGTTGGTGCCCCTACAGGTCTGGAGGCCTGTATGTTAAAGTCCTAGGGGACTCCCCACTGTGGCAGGGCCACCTGCAGAGGACAGACAACCTGCTTTGTTGTCCCCCTTCCAGCCCCCCCCCCCCCACAGTGGGCCAGCTAGAGACGTGGAGTATCAGTAGGTCCTAATAGGCTGAATAATTTATGCACCGAGGCAGAACTGGAGAGGTGGGCTGGCAGGCAGAAATAAGAACACTTCATTCTTCTTTTTTAATCAATTGATCCCTCCGAGGAAGGGATACGGGTAGCCATGGCAACCGTTACAGAGTCACCCAGCATTCCGGGCTTCGGTCCGTGTAGTAACAGAGGGTCCCGGGGGCAGGGGCAGGTAGGAGGGTGAAAATGGCACGACAAGAAATGGAGAAACTGCAGGAGCCAAATTATGGAGGGCAATTTGACAGACTGTCAGAAACGTGTCCTGCTGTAGCATTTCACTGCCCGACCATGTCGTCTTCACACACATCACATGCCTCTGTGCCTACTTGATTTCCAGATACAAGGCGACTTATATCACCATAAAGAAATGACTGTATTTCTAAAAATAATATGACGGTATTCCAGAAATGTGAATATCTGCGTGCCGTGATATTTAAATTTGTTCCTCAAAGTCTGAATCATTGGAGGGAGAGCTAAAGCCTCCCACTGTAGCTGAGATGTCGGCCTTCTTCGATGAAAGCCTTCGCCGCTGGGCTGTGACCACGCGCTGCTCTCTGCCCACCATATGCATATGAATGTCGCCACGGACCCCGAAAACCGCGCCGATCAAAAGCTCGGCTGGGATCTCTGCCGCGGCCGTCCAACCACAGAAGAGAGCCCTTCCACATGTATGCGTTCCGTCGACATGGCAACGAGGTGTTCCGGACTGGGACCTGGTTGCCAAGTAACGTCTGGGCGATGTGTGTGGGTGCATGGAGATTCGAGGGTGGGGTTTGGAAATTCAAATACCCCGGTATGGTGGGTTGAATAGGGATAAATTTGTCGAAAATAAAAAAGAGAAAACCTTGTTGAATAGACAGCGAGTTTGGCTTTGACGTCCCTCTGCCTCCACACCTCTCCTGCCAGAGAACATCATGCGTGTGATAAACCTGTCAGGCTCCTCAGCCCACAAGCAGCATCCTGACCTTCTACAAGTTCCACAGCAGCCGTGACCGCAGAGTTCTCGTGATATTCGTTCTTCAGCATCAAAACACCAAGCATTCGGCATTCTTAGAATCTCAGATCTATCTTAAAGCATGCTGTTTTATTTCCCACAACTGTATTTACGAAATGAATTCACTACTTGTACCTCTATTTTTTTCTCTCTCCAATTTACATATTTATACATGTAAATATTTCATTGTGTTGAGTAATCGAGGGATGTCCTTTGTTCAAAGTTACAGTGAGCATATCAGTGTGGGCACCAGGCTGCCTGCTAATTGCAGTGGTTTGACAAAATGACTCGATCAGAATTAGTAACAGGAACCGGAACATGAGGACTGGAATATTATTGACCTAAACCTGAAAATACTCTATAAAAAATTAAAGCATTTTAAGCATGTCAGTGTGACCTGAGCTCTTTATCTAATCAGTATGAAAGAATTAAAGCCATACTGCATGGAAGTTAGACTAGGTAAGCCATCTGGAGCTAAGCAGGTTGAACCAGGCCAGTGCTTGGATGGAAGACCTACTGGGAAAGCTGGGTTGCTGCTGGAAGAGGTGTTCGTGTGGCCAACAGGAGTGCCCATCCTGTGGTCAGTGTGGAT
>JAODLC010000045.1:14422256-14440419 GCA_026781145.1 Hippopotamyrus pictus
AGCTAAACTCTGTACTTTGCTGTATTTCGTAATTCAGTCGTTTCTTTTATTTATTTATTTATTTATTTATTTATTTAATATTTATTTCATATATTTATATTTTATCCATAAATTCTGTTTCAGCCATTTTGTCTATTTCATATTTCTTCCATTCATACATACTGTGTGTTTACAGTTCAGACTTGTATGTCTACTTGGATGTTTGTGAGTGCCTTTATTTTGTTTTATTATGTTTCGTTTTGTTTCGATTTGTGCTGTCCAATCCTGTTATACGTTACATGTTACTGACTGAATTGCACAGGTAAAATTCTTTTGTTTTGATGTAGAAAAGGCAAATAAAAGATCCAGAAGCATGATGGCGTTAATTCTGGTCGTAGTTTAGAGTTCAGACCGATAGTGTGAGATGACATAAGGCTTCAGTGTGGCCTCATCAGGTGTCTGTCAGGAGACTCCCCCCCCTCCCCCCCCGCTTTCCTTTGAGGTGCCTGGAAGTGGGACAGTGGCCTGACTTTTGAGCAAAGAAAGCCCACTGTCTGGCCCGAAGGTGTGAAGCTTTGGGGAGGAGGTGGGTGTCCGACTGTCCCCCTCAGCATGACAGTGGGGTTTGTCTCAACGGCGTGTGAAAAAAACACCCCCTAAAGCACTGCTGGGTAACCTGCAGTGTGGGATAGCGGGGGGGTCGTTATTTTTTAATTCCATCAAAAGCCGACACTCGCTTGAATGAGCTGCTTAAAGAAAAATCTGCAAATTTGAGCTGAAGTCATATTTTCTCTGCCCTTTAGTGCAGAGACTGATGAACCTCAACTGACAGTTGCTTCAAAACCTAAAAATAGCTGCTCGTTCCAAACCAAGATGAATTAGATACAGGGCATATTTGGCCTGAATATGTCCTGCACTCCAGTGTTGCTAGTTTTTATTCCTTGATTCTTTCCAATGATGTTCTCCTACCTTAGACTGAATAATAAAGTAGGAAGAATAAATAATAATCTATACTGCATAGCCAAAAAACAGTCAATGTTTGAATTTAAATCAGCAAGTACTTAAGAGCCAATGATTGGATCATCATTACAGCTCACCAATGTTACGGAGCAATTAAGTGAAGTCAGTTGAGTACCTGAATCTACTGAATGGCCAGGTTATCCCATCAATGGATTTTCCCTTTCCTAATGGCATGGGCATATTCCAGGATGATAATGCCCGGATTCATCGGGTTCACATTGTCAAAGAGTGGTTCAGGGAGCATGAGGAATCATGTTCACACATGGATTGGCCACCACAGAGCCTCGACCTTAACCTCATTGAAAATCTTTGGGATGGAGAAAATTTTACGGGGAGTTCAACTCACCTATCAGACAAGATCTTGATGAGAAATAAATGCAAATCTGGATGAAAATAAATGTTGAGATGTTGCTTAAGCACGTGGAAACAATGCCATGACAAATGTGCATCATAATAAAAGCTAATGGCGGTACAATGAAATATTAAAGTGTGACCTTTTTTGGCCAGGCCGTCTGTCTGTCTGTCTATCTATCTATCTATCTATCTATCTATCTATCTATCTTTCTATGTAAAAGCAGGTCACTGATCCATATTTAAACCAATATGCCCAGTTTTCAGTCTTATTGGGAATGGCCTTCCTGTAACTTCCTGTTATGAAGAAGATGGCCTCTGACTCCTCTCTTTTGCTGAACAGAGGTAAAAATCCTGCCTGGCGTTAGTGGCCCTCAATGGAAAGTCCCCAGATGTCACATCTGACAAGTCTGTCAGCTGTTTGCATCTAATGAGTTAAGCCAGACAAAAAAGACAGACGACAGAAAACAGAAGCCCCCCGGGCAATGCTTAAAGGGCACCACTGCCTTTTTTCCGAGGTAGACCTGCATCCCATAGTTTTATGGTTCCCATGTGCCTGCCAAGATGGGGGGGGGTGTTCACAAAACTGTTGAGGTTATTTGTGTGTAGTTCTGGTTTATTTACGTTTGCCAATGAGATAATTATCGCTGTGTAAAGATTCAGCACTGCAAAACAAAACCCTCTAATCCATTCGTCTACGTGCTGGAGAGCAAACAGGATGCATTTTTAAACTGTATTTACACAGGAGATAATTACCATGGGGCTAATCGAATGTTTTCAAGGTTTTTATGAGCAACAAAAACCATCTGCAGGGCGCTGACAGTTTTCACTTCACCGTGAGAAGTTGTGTTCTGTGGCCGTTAATGAGATTTATTTGTTAGAGCAAATACTTTGTCTTTCCAAAAGGACATAGCTCCTTAAAAGTATTTTTTCCCCCTGAGGCCCTGTGTAGTATCAGTCACCGTTTTCTGTGTTTCATTCTGGGACCACTGATAGAATGTTTTAAAAAAGGTGTTGCTTACATTCACTGTATAGTTACATTTCTGACACCCCTCTATCCCAAGCACCATTAAACTTATAACTGGGTTTTACTAGTTCATAAGCTATTAAAACACCATTGCCAGTAAAAGGACAACCATTTTCTGCAAGATTTCACCCTCTGACATCACTGGGATGACCTCTGAGTTTACATTTGCGTTTTATTACATTTATTCATCCATGTGAACTTTCTCTTGCAGACTTCCCATGTGGCGATGCTTACAGGCAGGCTCCGTTCTGCTTTATAATCTCGGCGTTTAAAGTAATCCTCTGCTTCTGGAAAGGAAAGAGGAGTCGCGTGAAAGCGGGAAAGAAGGACCGCCGATCTACCAGCCAGGAAATCAGAATATTTACCAAATCCATCTAAAGCGCCATTTGGTGATGGCGTTATCATATTATGCTGTAATTCCCCGATTCGGTCAAAGGCTGCCACCACATGGTTTGTCTTTTAAAATACTGTTAATAATAAATAAATGTGGTATTTATATCTAAACCCGCCACAGCCCCGCCCTCTCTTGATGTAAGGCTGTAATAGGGTTTCACGAGCAGATTTAGTGTGATGTCATAATGGACAGCTATCCCTCTGTGTTCCGTTTTGCCTCAAAGCAGCCTCCGCAGAATGCCCTGCCCATTGTCCCCGCATTGTGCCTGTCGGTAAGCTGACCCCGCCCACTCGGCCAGGCCCCCATCTGCGGGCCACCCGATCCGCTGTGAAGCCTCAGGTCAGCTTCTCTCATCGGATCTGGTTGCCTCGGTACAGAGGCTGGCTGGGATCGGATTCGCAGCTTGAATGGAGAATCTATATTGTTGCATGTGAACAGCCTGGGAAGGCGGGGGTGGCGATTTGGGGCAGACAGGAAGGAACAAAATAAGCCTCAAAGAAGAGACACGACCCAGATACACAGCCGGTGACTTTCCCGGGTCCCGCGTCCCATCGATCAGGCCTGATTCAGTCCAGCATGTGCCTCTTCCCCTTCCGCACAGAAGCCTCGATGGATTGCGGCTCCGTGGGGGAGATCCGTTCCCATTTTTAACAAGGGCCCCGGTGAGAGATTTCAGCTTCCCAGTCAGGGCCGGATTCATTCAGGCTCTCCCGCTAACAATAGCGCTGCAGAAATGCAGCAACACGGGATTTCCTTCTCAAACACGGTCTCTCCCTCTGCCGTGTGGAACAATCGCTGCCAAAACAACAGAAACGGCCATTGTTTTAATAAATGAACATTCTTGCGCTTGGGTGGGCAGCTGACCAAGTACTTTTTAGCTGTTCCCTATCCTTTGGTCTTGCCTGAACTTGGACACCTCTCTCTGTTGCTTTGTGGTGACAGGACATTTTGTGACCCCCCCACCCCCCAGGATGTATGTAATATGGTGGCAGAAATAAAAGGGGGGCGTGCGAGGCGGGGCCTCGCCTTGGGATGAATCGGCCATCCCAGCGAGAGGGAAACAGAGCCGCTCCCTCTACCCCGGGGGGGGCTCCCTTTCTGTGCCTTCCCCCCTCCCCCCTCGGCTCGGGTGACGTGTCCAATTCTTCCTGTCAGCCATTCGTCAGGCCAGTCAGCTGTGCAGGCTCTGACGCAGCCCTTAGCTATTTACCGCCCCGCCGGACGGCTTAAGAGGAGCGACGATGGCCCCATGGGAGTGCTGAGTAAGCAGCCCGGCACTCAATGGACACGCTGCCCCCCCCCCCGCTCTGTCTGAGCCGTTGTTTTGTTTACCTTCTCCAGCCTCCACTCTATTCAAAGCCAGATATGGATTTTTTTCCACTCGGACTGTGCTCAGGCATGATTATTGGATCAGATCAGAAAGCCTGGGCATGGCGGGGGCGGGGTTTGGATGAGGTCAGCTGTCCCTGACATGGCTCGGCTCTGAGGATGGGGAAGCGGTGATTTCTCTTCATCCCCAGTTTCCACTAATGGCTGCCGGTTTCATCCTCTCCGTCTTTGCATTCTCGTTTTCTGAGTTTGCAGTAAGTAATTCTCCGTATTTCATGATTAAAAATATGCATTACCCCCATAAGGACACTTGGTAATAGTGTACCAAGCTGGATGATGGCATCGAGGGGGTCCCTGACTCAAGCTCTGTGCCTCTGGACCTGCCTCTGCGATGCTCAAACAGGGATGGATGGATCGGCTATGGTGAAAAACAAACAAAAATGTTAAAAAGTAGTTTTAGCGGCATGTGCCTATACTGGGTCAGTGCGTCTGGCACTTGGATCCGCCAGAGTCCCAGTAAGCTGAGCCATTAAAGGCCAGAACCAGCCAGCTCATTTCACGTGGACAGACTGGTAAATAAACGCTATTAATTAAAGGAAATTCTAAACAAAACGGGCAATCTTAGTGGAGGATGGCTTTTGGTCCATCAGCCTCCAGGTTTTGGGCCCTGCACCACACTACCCTGATCACCTGCTCCTCCACCTTCTCGATAATCCCCACATTTCCCCAGACTCTGTGTCTGCTTGCCAGGTGGGCGCAGCGGCTCCCAGAGTCCAGGGCGTGGGCTTGTGATGAGAAAGCGGCCAGCTTGGGATGGAGGGTGCAGAATGCCGCTCAGGTTAAATGGATTATAGTCTGCAAGTTGGTTTCCGTAAAAGCATCAGTGAATTGAATTAACGCCTTAGCCCAGGCAAACAGTTACTGTTGACCTAAGGGATGCGATACCTGTCCTTCTTCTGTTCTCTGCACGCTCGTCCTTAGAAGCATCTAATTAGCAGACGACAGCGAGAGGAAGATCTGCTCTCATATGGAGGCCCAGAAATCACTATCTGCCGGGGAAAAAATGATGCACCATATTGATACAGGAACCTCAGAAGACTATATCGCTCTTTTCTTGCCCGTATCTTGAAAGATGAGATGAAGACATGCCGGGGTGGCTCCTGTCCGTTTGACGTAAGTGTCTCCCACACGTCTCGGCTAGCTCACGCTACTGTGGCATGAGAAGGGTCCGGGTAAGGAAACACCCCCTGTTTGGCCCACTTAATGGCATCGCGGCGGACTGTTTCCGCCCGTCGCTTGATTAAAAACCAGCGCTAAGGGGGAACATGTGCCCACGTCGATTCAGACGAGCGTTTCTGTGAACGCGACGAGGTCCTTTCCTGACACCAAAGCCAATTACTGGTGCTAGGAGTGATTTAAGATCCGGGTGTTTTTTTCGAGTGGGAGATTTAATTGGTACGTCTAAGGACAGCTTCATTTAGCCACCATAAAAGTAGGCACTGTCAGCTTTGGGGTCTGTACTTCCATGTGGAAATGCCACTTCTTGGGTTCGATCCTCAGAGACATCCGTCGGCACGATACCCCCAAACAATGATGGATGGCCAATGCTATGGTTGCTATTTGGCTGTGAGCATGCAAGCCAAGCTCTTAGCTGTTAGCAAATACGTTTAGTTCCAAGCCCCAAGTCCTCAACACAGATTTTACAGCTAATCTCTGATGCTGGGCGTGACCATAATTAATAAAACACTTTCATACATTTTAATTGGGGTTACTGGTAATTAAATACATATGCAGCAAATAAATCAATTAAAAAAACAATTAGACTGTCTACACCAAAGGTGTCTGTTGAGAGTTACTGTCTACCAGACCTTGAAAACAAACTTGATCTTCACCTGCATATAAAACAATTAGCAAACGATATATTTATGGAAAAACACACGTGGCAGAATAGACCTGGCGCTGGCTGGAGAGTAGGTCTGATTTTTGAAGGACGGCGCGACGGCAAAACAGCAAGCGCTGAGCTAAACGCACATCTGCACTCCCCGAGCATCCGTGGGCGTTTCCTGCTTTCAGAAAAGCTACCGCTGGCGTCTATCAGATCATCTTGGTTGCAGAGTGAAACTGGTAGGAGGGACACCAGGAAGAGAGGCCGTTCCGGGCCGCGCGGGTCCTGCCCGGCTTCCTGAAACAGTCAGCTCTCACTGCAGTCACATTTACCACATATCGCTACATGGTTGCTTTCCTCGAGCTACTGAAATGCCTGATTTCAATGAAACAGAATTGGATTCCGGTAACTAATAAAAATATCTGCTTGGGATCTCAGTGACATGGCTTTCACGGTTGAGGTATTCAGGCTTCCATGCTGATGCCGGTGGAATCTCTTGGCATCTTTGGGTTTCAGTGGGTCCCCGCAATGTCATTCAGTCGAGCTCCCACTGTCCAGTATGGATCACATTGACTTGTCCATTCTAACAGTGTACGGCATCCTAAAGGAGGATGAGCAGGGCAACACCACCTATGGACTCCCCACAGACTAAGGGGAATCCCCTAATACACCCATAACATAATAATCTCCCTTTATTAGTCCCTGTGGGGAAAGTGTCCTTATGCCTCCCTCAACTTCTTCCTTGTAGAGTAACCTGTCTGCAAAGGGCAGCCACCTGTTGGGCACACAGGGATGCTGGGGGTTAAGGACCTTGCTCAAGGACCAGCAGAGTGCTGAGGCTGGGTTTGAACCAACATCCGTGAGAGTATAGGCACACAGGCTTAGCCTACTGAGCCACACGCTGCCCCCACAAATAGAAGGGGCAGGATTCAAACACGTGACAGAGGGGCTCACATACCATAACCAGGTGCAAAAAACCTGAACGCAGAGAAATCACTTTTTAACAGTTATTCTGCTGTTATTCATGTACTGGGTTATGGATGGATGGACACACAGATGAATGAATGAATGAATGAATGACAAACAGGACTGATGGATAAATAAATGGATTGTCGAACAGATGGATGGATGGATGGATAGATAGATGAACAAACAGATGAGTGGATGGATGGATGAACCAAATGACTGATGGATAAACTGATGGATTATTGAACAGATTTATGGATGGATGGACAGATTTTCTATTTTTTAGCAATGACGTCCCCCTCAATAGTGACAGTTTTCCTGGAAGAAAATAAACGATAGCAAGTTGACTTAATCAGCTCCGCCCTTTACTGGAAATCTGCAAGACCAGCACAAATGAGTTAATTCTGTACACAGTTCACACACATTTTCCATAGAGGGACCTCTGCCACAACAGTCAAGCCATCACATCACTAAACTTCATGCAACAGAAAGTGAGTAATACATTTTTTAAAATGGCATTTTAAACAGGCTAATTGAGAACTGAGGTTATGAACAGTGACTGAATTCAGCCAGCCAGTCTCTGGGAAGAGAGTCCAGCATCTTCACTTCATCTCCCCTCGTCATCAGCTTTTGCTCCAGTCAAAATGTTGTTGTTTCACACAAGAGTTCTTTCATAATCCCAGCTGCTGCTTCATGCTTGCCATCGACGGTTTGTTTTTACACCAAAAGTCTTCCTCTCACCTAAAAAGCACTACAGTGAACAGCTGTCCTATCCCCGCACGTAACCACACCAAACTGCTCCGAGAGACATCTGTTCTCTCCATTTATTTTTAGATCGTTTCTGTCTTGTATCAAAGCAATTTTGTGTTCTTCCTTCGTAAGGTCACAAACTGTAAACATTTATGTGATGTATGCCTAATGATATAATGGAGCCCGTGACCTTTGATCCACAGGCCCGCAATAATCGAGGCTAATGAATCGGCCGGCTCTTACCGGAGGCGATAGGGGTACACAGCGTCTTCCTTGTGTGCTGAGCCAGACGGCCTTCTGGGAAATTTCCACAGCCAATGATTGAAAATGACCGACTGGCAGCGGGGAAATGGGCATCCCGTAGGAAATGGGCTCGGCCTTGTTATCAGCAGCTCGATAAGATATCAAATAAAGCGAAAGGATAAAAAAAAAGAGTGAAATCTAGCTAGCACTGGTGACGCAAATACTGGCCACACCGTTGACCCATAAACAGCATGTACAGCTCAGGGTGGGCTGGGTCCACTCAGGATAAGTTGACCTGCCTTTCTGACCCCAGCATTGTTTTTACAGGGTTTTTTTTGTTTTTTTTTTTTTTTGGAAGTTTTGCATGTGCTAGTTTGGGTATCACTTCACTCTAGTTTTTAAATGACATAAAAGTCCCTAACGTGCTGATGCAGAAAGGCCTTTTTGACTGTACATCACCTTGAACACCACACTGAGCATCGCCACTCCCGACTGACAGAGACACAGGGGAAGCACACGACCACATACCTGTATGTCCTGCACGGTCATTTCTAAACCCAACTGACACCTAGTTGTTACTTAAATTACCGAAAAGAATAAATGATAAAAGCAGAAGTTGGAAAAAAATCATATATGGAATCATATGTAGAAGATATATGATGATATATAATATAGAATAATAAAGGACATTGAAAATTATGTTTCCTATTTAGATAAACGATCTCTGCTTTCCGAATGGTAAACTCTCTGAATTTTGACTAGAGACCAGTTGCTTCTAGTGGTGAGCATATTATGGGAGGGTGTGTGGTTCAGTGGGTTAGGATGCGCCGTCTGTGAGGGGAAGGTCGGCAGGTCACATCCCAGGGTCGGCAGAGTGATGTGACTGTCGGGCCCCTTACAGTTGCAGTAGGCATTGTCTGACCCTGCTTTCTCAATTATATGTTGCTTTGGATAAAAGTGTCTGCTAAATAGGTTAATGTAATGGCATGGTTTAAATATTTGCAACAGAGAATGAGTTCCTGCTATCCACAGGACTGATGGAATATGGGGACACTTATTCTGTCTGGCTACACTCTCCCATGCCGACACTGTCTATGTTCCTGTCATTTCTTCACATTTTTCTATTTTGTCACAACGCTGGCGATTCTTGCCGCGATTTCACGCATGCTGCCGGGAGACCGTCACTGGCTTGACTGACGTGCTCAGAGGATTAGCCCAGATGCATGTGCAGTAGCAGAGATCCTGGGGCTCTGTTTCTACAGTGAGAGACAGCTTTAAAATTCAGAGACCTAAAACTGCTGTCACGCCTGAAAAGGAATTCCACAGTTGGAATCTGCCATCAATCCAAATGGGAATGTCACTAGAGATTTATGAAAAGGGGCGTCTGATTTTAGTGAAAAAGAATGAGTACAGCATTTAAAGTTATTAGGGTACATTGATTTACCAGGGTTGTGGTGAACAATGTGAAATTTATTACTGACATGTTCCTTGGGAGGAAAACTCTGACCCCAGAACTTTAGCCAACATCATGTAAAGGTCTTCTCAAAGTCTGCAGAGACCATTCTAACTACAGCGTTAAATGAATACTGCATTACATTTTAACAAAGATTCTGTTGATGTTAGCACGATAACATTACCTAAACATCTTTTTTATGCTGAGAAATATTGTTTTATAACAGAAATATTATATATATTTAAAATATATTATATATATATATTTTTTATATTTTATTGAAATGCTGTATGTGTACACTGCGAACACGTCATCCAGCCTTGAACCCATGACCTTTGAATGTTTCCATACCTTAATTGTAATGTTCAGTAAACGTTCCTAGAATGAAAAATTGTTAGTTGGGAAGCCTAACATTTTTGGTCTTTGGCTGAGATGTTGTGAAATGACTGTAGAACGATACAGAAGTGGATGCTGGAGAAGGTCCGGTGTATGTTTGTATCTCTCCTGGAAATGGACATACTTTCACAGAATGGCGAGCAGTGACCCTTAGGTGGGTCCAAGCAACTAGAGGAAAATAGACCAAGACATCTGATTGGTCGGCCCCACGTCCTCTACTTGCTTGGACCCACCTCCTCTACAATCTGATTGGTTATCTCTCTGAACCAATCATTTTTTTCCTTCTGCCTTCAGAACATTTTTGTGTAAAACTCCCATGAGCAAAGGGAATGGAGTCACATTTGCTGGGGCTTATCTGTGGAACCGTGCTCCTTGGCACGGTTATAAGGAGAGGTAAAGATGGAGGGAGCACTGTGAGAACTGCGGTTGATGAATAATGATTAGTAAAAAAAAAAAAACAGGTTGAGTCATAACCCAATGCTCAGTGGCCCTTTGAAGCTCACCGCTGGGAAAGCGCCTCAGTTCCCGCGTAAACATCGTCGCTGGCAGAAGCGCTCTCTGTCTGTTCGCATACGGCAAGAGAAACGCCGTTTTGAAACTGATTAGGAATGATTGTGCTTTTTCCCTCGCGATCATTTCTGTGTGCTTGTGTGCAGCACACAGGGGCAAAGCGAGAGTGCGACTCAGATTCGATTCCCCCAACTCCATGTGAACGAAGCTCTTTCAAGTTGGTTCCATTTGATTCCAACTCCGCTGAAAAATTCAGCCCCGAATCCGGGCTTTGAAGTCAACTCTAAGTGTACTGCAGACTGAGAGGAATCTGCCCCAGACTAGGGGGGAAGGTTCAGGAAACTTTTTGTGCTCATGTTCCGCCACACCTTTGCCGTCTCTTTAGATCCATTCCATCCGAGGAGGCGTCGCACACTTATCAGTTAGCTCTGCGATACGCCTATCACCAAGACGGGATTACGGCACTCTTATTCCCATGACACTGTACGCATGCAAAGGGGCACGTGAAAGCTGTCAGCAGACATCCAAAACTTGCCAGTTAAGATGCATCTTTTAATGTCTAACTATGTTTCACCATAGACCTACTTGTGAATGAAAACCTTACTCACAAAATAAAAACCAATGCAATGCATATCACAGAATGCCTCAAAACAGGAGCTATTTTATCTTTTCAGCATTTCATAATCCCATCCATTCAGATTATGGGATTAAATTCTCTGGAAATATCAAATCAACTTAATACTTTCTACTTTTAGAAATCAACCTGATCAGAGCACTTTAATCAAGTGTATTTATGTTATTTACCAAGGCGCTTAGACTTACAGGTAATCTGCGTGCTGTGGTTGGAATATAGATCCACTTAAGGGCTGCTGAATTAGATTTTTCTTGTAATCGTGACATGGGAGTTGGACTCCGAACCAAAAACGGCACTCAGTACAGTCTGAACAAATTGGAAATTCAGCGAGCCAGATTAAAATTTCCCTTTTTAATATATGTCCTTCGATTATGATTTTTAAAGAAAAAATACAGTCAGAAAACCTCAGGCGAAAAAAAAATCCCAGAGTGCTTTGGACTTATCAGAGTGCAGGGGCTGCTTGAGCCCCCAGTGCTCTGTCAGACAGGTTATAGCCTCTGTACTTCCCAGTGCCGCCTTAGTGCGAAAGGCCAGGTTCTGATAATTTACTTCATTTACCATTATTTTAAAGACATGCTATTTTTGTGGCAGCATTTACTTTTCAAGTACACCACAGTTTTATGTTATTGCACATCATCTTCCTAATATAACTAATGAAAAAAGTAGATGTTCCACAAAGTAAAGATGTGAATAATAGATATGAAACAGAGTGAATCACCACATCACTTCCTTCTCTATTAGTGCTGGTTGCAGAAGAAAAAAAAAAAATCTGTTTTAATATCATCTAACCACACAAACGTCCTGTACATTTGAAATAAAATTATCCTTTATTTGTCATTTGCACAAGTACACTGGAATGCTTCTTCCAGAGGTGGACATTTCTGGTCCAGAAAGTGAAAATTCTGACCAAGATTTTATTTCCACCAACAAGTTGGGTATAAAGAGTCACAGTCCCAGAATACTCAACTGGTTGGTTGGAACAAAATCTTGGTTTGGAGTTTGAATTTCTGGACCTGAAGTGTCCACCTCCGTTCTTTTAACATATTCCATCTTTCTCTCCTCTGAGACATATACACAGATATATATGTACAGGAAAGCTTGGGGTCCCAGCAAAGGCTCAGGCCATTTACCCTGCACCCCTGGAGTGCCCAGGGACATGTGGCTATCCGGCCGAGGACAGAAGCCAAACCGGTGACCTTCCCATCACTGGTATGCAACACACACATAACCCACTGGGCTACACACCGCATATTTTTTCAATGGCTCTGGACAAGTAAGTAATCTATACTCAGCTTCTTCCTCCTTAAGGTCATTATTTGCTAAAATTAATAATAGTATTTTTTTTTTTTTGATTAACCTTCATTGCTGGATTTCTAATGGGCTTGCTCTTTCATTCTATTATTGCTATGAATAACAGCTGACTGAAGTTTTAGTATTAGTCATGTATATATTTGTATATATATATAAATGATCCTTCCACAGTTGACAGACACATCCTACTTTACCCTTTTCCATGCCTTTTATGGCATCTTCGTTTCATGCATCCTTCACTCATGGTTGGAGTTCCCCTAATCCCATAATGCAAATCACACACTAGCGCAGATTGTCAATTAATTCAAGTCCATTTTTGTTTGCTCATCTTCGATTTACATAAAGATCCCTCCACATGTCAGCCAGTTATTCTCTGACGTTCTCTAAGGCGCTCGTATTATTTCCTGACTTTTATTTTGAAATTGAAGTTAACCCAGTGCCGGGTGATGTTTGTGCCCGCCGGCCTTGGCAGCCTGGTGTCCTTCTGGAGCTGCGGAGCGATACGGGAGGCGGTGACTCCAAGGGAGGGCACGTCAGCTTCTTGTTACCGTAGTCTGTCGCCCCAAAGCCCAGGCATTGACTTCCTGCTTGTGAGAGGAGAAGGGGGAAGCACAGGAAGGGGCAAATGGAACAGGATGGATCAGGACGCAGACATGCCCACCTGGTCTCATGCCCGGTGTAAACAGGTCAGTGAAGCAGGGAGGGAGGGGGGGAGGGAGGGAGGAGCACATGTTGTTATTTAAAAAGAGGACATGCTTCAGCATTGCCTGACCACTTTCTGCCATTGGTGGAACATGTTGAGGAAACAAATGGCAGAAGCCAGATGATATTTCACTAAATGGGACATGAACCATGGCTTCACAGCAGAGGCACAGTAAACGAGAAGGGCGACACGTGAATCTAATGATCCATGGAGAAGCAGGGAGCAGCGACATAGAGGCCGGCCGAGTTTCACTATGACCCGCCCCTCTGTGTTCACAGTGGGGTATCAATAATGCAACCGTGGGCAGAATAGGGGGCCAAAGGCTTGCGGTCACACCCGGTGGAAATGGGACCGCACTTCTGTGGCTTTCGGGGGGGGGCTTATTTCACATGTGATCACTTTCCATAAATATGGGGGGGGGGCAGGAAGGAAGAAAAAAAACACACGAGAAACAGATTTCAGTTGAGATAGTTTCCTGCACAGTTTGAGAGGCATCCAATCCCATCAGGCCATATAAATAAAGAAATAGTGGAAACCACCCATTGTCAGATACAAACCGCATCAGCGCGTAATTATTATTACAGGGTGTCGAGGCCCCGGGGGAAAGTACTAGGGTCAGAAGAGGTTTCAGACAGGGCGGGGACACTGATCACGCTGTTTCACAGACATCCTCAGGGGGGCGGGGGTGACGGGGACTGACTCACCTTATTATTCATAATCACATCCCTGTCTTTGGTGTTCACAGTGTCACAGTGCGTTAAATAGCCCTGGCGTGCGCAGAGGAGTGCGGCCCCCGAAATACCAGCATGGGGGTCACATGGAAGAAGCATGAAGTTTAGCAGAAGGTGCTATGAGATCTGGAAAACGCTTCACATTAAGTGCACCTTCATAATGCATTCATAGAATATTCATAAGCAGCATGCAAGTACACCCTAACATCCTAACAGCTTTAATATACATTGATAACAAACATTACATGATTATACAATTATAATGTTCGTTATTATTTTGTAATGTTTGTTATGAATGTATATTACAGCTGTTAAGGGATGTTAGGATGTTAAGGTATACATACATGATGTTTATGAATGTTTTATGAATACATTATGAAGGTGTACTGAATGTTTTATGAATGCTATATAACGCAATAATATGTTTCTCAATATGGTCCTTGGGGACCAGTCCACGTTTTAGCTCCTGCCCAGGTTCCAATGCAGCGTAACCAAACAATCAAGAACACCGAATACCTGGTACAGGTGTGTTGGGAGCTGGGAGGGAATAAAAATGAGGACTGTCTGGGGGTCCCTAGGACTGAGCTGAGAAACATTAAGGATAGCTCTGTACAGAGTGAGCATTTTCCCTGTGCCTGTCCGCGGAGTCGGGTTTGATGCTTTCGCGTACGGCGAGATTCCCCAGAAGACGTCACACACAGATTTGCATGAGCGATGAATGAAAGGACGTGGATTTGTGACCAGAAGGCCTCAGTGGTTGTGGTGGTGGGGGTGGGAGGAGCACCTGAATTACATCAGCAGTCACCCCCCAACCCCCCCTGTAGAAAGATCAAAGGCAGAGCGGGCTGGGTGCTGTGGGGAAGTGATGTAAAGAGAGAAGCTCTATTAATATTCACGTTGCTGCTGCATTGTTCTGCTGCAAGCAGATGGTGTTTGTGCATGAGACGCCTTTTTATATAAGAAGGACGGAAATGGGGGGTCTCTGTCGTCACACGGCCCAGACTGGTGAGTCTGAATCTGGCTCCACATGCCCTCCCTCCCCTGTTTCGTGTGGGTTTCCACTGCCCCCGCCCCAGCCCATTGTGGGCACCCAGGAAACGCCCCGGATCACCGTGGACGTAATGCGCATAATTATGGCTAAGAGGTTGCTGAAAATAGGTTGGGGTTAGAGCGAGTGATGATCTATGATGTGGCAGCGAATGCTATTTGGCTAATTACGGTAAAATGCCAAGTAATACATGAAGCCTTATGACCGGCACTCTGTCAGCGGTCCTGTCTGCTCCTGCTGTGGCACCATCTGTTTGACCTTAAGAGCAACCGAAGCCGATTCCCATCCGATCAGGGTGGCAGTCTTCCCGGCTGAGTCCTTCTCCGGCTGCCTATCCGCACAGTCAGGTATATAAGGGAGAGCTTCTCTGTTTGATACCTCTGGGGCAGCAAAGCTTAAGAGCCCCAGTCACCGGGTCTGTAAACAGGGGCCGTACTTTGATCCCAGAATCACCCCCCGACCAGCACGTGGTTTGGAGCCGTGTCGCAATTTACATGCTCCTTACAACATTAAGGCGAGAAGCCAGCGGTTGTTTGTGAAACAAACCCAATAAAACATTAACCACTGTTTGATTAACAGACGTTGCCTTTTTTTTTTTTTTTAAGTGCATGCCGTCTCATCTTGCGACACTTTCCGATATCATGTCTTTGGGTGCGTTTTTAAACATGCTTTCGTGCTTTTCAGCGCTGGGATAGGAGTTCACTAATTACGACTGTGTGCCTGCTCTCGAAATGACGGGTACCAACATTCAGCACAGTCCAGGGAAGATCACATCCGGATCGTCTTCTTTTATTATTTCAGAAAGTTATGAAAATTCCATTTTTGTCCCAGTGTGCAATTGAGGTCACACTAGGCTACATTTTTTTAGCCAGCACTGTTTTTCTACATTTATTATTATTATTATTTTTAATTTCCATTGAGTTAAATGGTCATTTTCTTTTCTAAAATTGCCATGCACATTTTCACACATTTCTTAATTTCTTTGCGTTGTTAAACATCATTTTAAGCAAGGATGTTGCTTTATGTGTCAGGCTGGGAACTGAAACAGGGTTAGTTTTGCCCTTTTCGCATTTTGTTTTGTGATATAAATCAAACTGACTGATGCATGTGGCTCATGGGTCCCATCTCTGATTTATTCAACAGGAATTTTCAAAGTTGTGTTATCAGCGGGATGCGAGTGGCCCGGCTCACTTTAAGCGGCATCATCCCCAGCGTTCCTCCTGCAGTTGCTCAGTGACGCTCTGTTTCCAGTTTTCCCAGGGGGAGGAAATTCCGTATATTTTTTCCGCGTTTAATTATGTCGTGATCCCGCTAAGCAGAGCTCTGTTTTCCCTCGTTACGGCTCTTTGTTGTGTGTGTGTGTGTGTGTGTCTGCGTGTCTGCTTTCCCTCTGACGAGCAGACCTTATTAGGGGCTGCTGTCTGCCTCTTACAGCTGCACATGTGGCACATCTGGATCCAGCCATGACTCATTACTTGTTTTTTTTATGTTCTACTTTCCGCTTCCATGGCGACTGGCGAATGTTTGTAAGAGAGCCTTTGAAGGCAAAGAGAGGGAGCTCAGTGAGGGAGTGTGTGTGAAGGGGGGGGGTTGTGGGCGGAGAGAATAAGAGCTTGCTCTCAGAAATTGGCCCCCGTCCAGTGTAACCATACTGCAAAGCCAAAATGAGGCCTTTGGCAGCACACCAGCTTTCAGAAAACAAAGATGTGAGCTTCTCATGTTGGCAGTAGGGCTCGCTTGGCATCCTTTTCGCTTTCCCAGCATCCCCTGCCCTGGCGGCCTGCCAGCCCTCCCTCTGGGCCTGCAAAAAGGATCAGGGAAAAAAAAGACAGACTTGTTTTTCTCTTGTCTCCTCACTCTGCCCTAATGACATCACCCCTTCTGCCTCCAGATGCTAGCCATCCAATACGGCTTTTCCTCTGCCGTTCGCCATTTTGTTTGAATCTGCCTTCCATTTTATAATTGTTGTGAGCAGTCATTATGCTGGAGTGTGTAGGCCTGTTACACATGCTGGAAATGCTATCGGCACACGCTCGTATTGTACCGTAAAATATTACGTTGCTACTACATTTCTGCGTTAAGTAGCACTTTAGCTAAAGAAGAGGCTACGTTGTGGAGCGAATGTGAATATCCTGAGTGAGACTTTTGGTGCTAGAGATGCTGGAGGGTCATGTGACTCACCATGTGACCGATGCACATCCCGATAGTGATGGCTATCAGAGAAATGCAGAATCTCAAGCTTCCATCATTAAGAGTGCCGTTGCAAGCAGGACAAAAAAAAACAACTGACGCCGAAACCAGCTATTCATATCACTTATTGTATTTGCTTGCAGAAGGTTGTTTGCTTGGCATGGTAACATATTATGCTCCTATGTAGTGACTTAGTTTAAATCTCATTACATGTATTGTTTGGTAATGCTAAATGCTATGTATTTCTGTTTTTACCAAAGGAGAGCTCAGTACTCATGGCTGAGAAATCAGGTATCTCCCTTAAAAATAATTTAACGGTCTTAAGTGACTCCACCTAACCAGGTAATTTGCTGACTAATTTCAGTAAAACAGATTAAAATTATTCAATATCTCACTATTATAATTTGACTGTTTTTATTATTTTGGCAAAATACTGTAACCATTTTTTAAAATAAATAATTATATACATCATTAACTTGTAAAATTTAGAGTAACAACACTGACATATTCATATTTTACTTTAGGGAAAGGAATGGAATGTTCCTGGAACTGCTTTCATTCGTCATCCACAACCATTAATTCAGTACAGAGACCCCAAGGCCTCTCCCAGGAAACACAGGACAGGGGACACCCTGGAAGGGCTGCCAGTCCATCGCAGTGGAACTCTTCGGCGTAACAGGCAGAATAACTGAAAAGACCCAACTATCCGCTAAGCTAGCTAGCTAACTCCCAGAATGCATCGCTGCACATAAACAGTGTCGCTACCTTTACATTGTTATTACAGTTTAATGAATGAACATGTCAGAGTTATATCTGCTGATCATTGCCTACTGCTGGGGTTTCTATCAACAATTATCACCGAAGTTCAGAACCTTAATTTACAAGAACTGTAGCAAAACACACGCATGCAGAAGGAAAGCCTGTGAGACGTTGTTACCACGGCGACAGGCCTCACCGAGGAAACAGGCTTCCGCACACCCCCCCCCCCCCACCCCAGGAGGTCACAAAGGCTTAGCTCTGATGGTTCATCAGAATGGGACGTGATGATGGCTCCTCTCACTTCCCCACGGAGGGTCCCCGTTGCCTCATGACCCGTGCAGGGCTCTCTTGACTTAAGCAAAACAATGCAGAGCTTCCTTGTCAAATCTGCCGCCTGGATGACTCACCGTCTAGCTCAAGGACTGTGATCTATTACTAAAACTAGTGCTGTTTGGCCTATCAGCTTTCTGGGGCTAATGGCGTA